>JBBMFX010000017.1:14619749-14641888 GCA_037832545.1 Rhabdalestes septentrionalis
GTACTCCAGGGACAGGTAGATAATAGAAACAATTTCCAATAGGCTTTATGCCTAGCTCCACTATTTACCCTAGCAACCACCTTAGCAATGGTCAGAATCACCTGGATAAATTAAATATAAGTATGTGTAATGTATTAGCAGTAACCTTATAAGAGCAGAATAAATATGATTATGTAATATGAACAATGTATGAACAATATGAACAGATATGTGCAATGTAGAGGCAGTACCATTATAGTAGTAGCAAGAACAATATAGATATATGCAGAGTATTAACAGGATATATTACAGAAAAACGGAATAAAAATGGATGTTTAGTATGAACCATATAAACAGATATGTACAGTATGTACAGCTATGTGCAGTGTGGTAAGTTCAGTGGAGCTGGACATAAAGCCCACAAATACACTCCTTCCAAAACAGTCTTAAAGAATGCAAAGTCTGCAACAAATGAGTACAAAAAGTCACTAAAGGAGTAAAGAAAAGTTCTGTGAAATGAAAAGAAAAACTGTACCAAAAAGCAATATGAAATGAATGAGTGTGAATATGAAAAGAATGTGGAATGAAAATGAACGTAAAAACAAGCAATTTTAAATGAACAGAAAATACGCAAATAAGCATTTAAATATTTGGGGGCTGCTTGCGGCGGGCGCCGGAAAATTTCCTTTGTTTTCAAATACAAAACACATCACTGTAGTTGACCTCAGCAGAGAGGAAAAGAGTTAAGAGACAACATGGCTTGCTCCAAAAGGCGGAAAGTAGATGCTGAACATCGTTGTTTTAAAGATGAATGGACGGAGAAATATATGTTCAATCTTCCAGCGAGCAGTTCAAAACCAGTGTGCCTTATATGTTCAGAAAATGTGGCATTGATTAAAAGTGGCAACGTAAAGCACCACTACGAAACAAAGCACAGCTGTTTTGAGCAAAATTATCCCCTGAAGTCCGAGGTGGGGGCATGCAAAATAACCGAACTGCAAGCCCAGTATCTCAGATCTACCCTACTCATAATACATACATTTACAGCCCAGCAACGTGCAAACGAATGTTCCTTAAAAGTAAAATGGATTTTGGGGCAACATAAAAAAAAACGTTAGCGATGGGACAGTTGTGAAGGAGTGCTTAAACACCGTTGCTGAGAAGTTATTTGAAGGAAAACAAAAAGACAGCTACAGCAGCAACCAGCTCCAACAGCAACCAGAAATGCAGAAATAGTAGCAGATGATGTACTGGCACAGCTTGATGCAGTGATTCAGAGTGCACCATGCCTATCTTTGGCCATTGACGAGTCTACAGATGTTACTGACAATGCCCAGCTTTTGGTGTATGTGAAATTTTTACACAAAGATAAGAAGGAGCTCTGTGAGGACGTGCTGGGTCTAACACCACTTAGACACACACAAGAAGAGGAGACCAGGGTTCGAAATTAACACCCGCCAACCCGCCAAATGCAGGTTAAAAATAATTTTGGCCTGTATTGATAAAAACTTACCAGCCAGTTTGGCCGGTGATGCATGAGACAATCATACAAATCATGCCAGAGAAGCCTCACTTCACTGAAGACTTTGGAGTTGTAGAAGATGCAGCTTCTTTTAAGAAATGCCCATGCCATCGCAAAAAAGGGCAGACCTTTTACCGACTTCGCATGGATGTGTGAGTAAGTGAATCGACCATTTTATTTACATGTTCATAATCAGTGCATTTAAAATGATAGTGACGTACATGCTATGACAGGAGATGTTAGGTTTGATTTTTTTTTTATCTCACCGAAATGTAAATATACTCTGTAGGTAGTAATATTGGCGTTATTCACATGATAATTTAGGGTGGACAGGAAGAAAGGCTTGAAGATAGGACAGACATATACAAATGACCACCAAGGCAAAGAATTGATACACTACATAGCAGAGGATGAGAGGAGAAAGATGAAGGCAAGATTATCAGATGGTTAGTTCATCTCAGTCATGTCAGATGGATCCCTGGACAGTGCAGTGATGGAAGAAGAAATGGTTTATGTCAGTAATGCTAGTGAGGGAAAAGTCAAAGTTGATTTTGTTGAGGTTAAAGCTGTCTCAAAGCCAGATGCTGCAAATATAGCTGAAGCTGTGTGCAGTATAATGGACAGTGATGTCAGCACTGATTGGAAGAACAAGCTGGTTGCCATCACCACAGATGGAGCATCAGTAGTGACAGAAGTACACAATGGTGCAGTTACAAAACTGCGCGGAGACAGATCAAATGTGCTCGGGATCCACTGCATGGCCCATAAGCTTGAACTCGCCTTTTCGGACGGAATGAGAAGAATATGATGGTCAGGAAAGTTAAGGACTTGTTGAGTGAACTCTACACCTTATATCATAAGAGTGGAGTAAACAGGGCCAGCCTAAAGGAACACTTCAGGGAGCTCCACATGAAGGCTTTGATGCCAACCAGAATAGGTGGAACCCAGTGGCTACCACATCTCTTCAATGCACTTGACCATTTTCTCAGGGGATATGCTGGCATTGTCCACCACTTAGAGGAGAAGGTATGTTAATTTATAGGCAAATAAAACTAGTAGTGTTTCAATTTTAAATGTTGTCTGTGATATAATTATAAGCAATGCTGTTCTGAGGGCAAAGGCCAAGGGGTTCCTCAACATAGCCAAGGATGGTGTAGTGGTCAGGTTTTGCTGCTTTCTCCATGACACAATCTATCAACTGAGCAACCTCTCCAGGTCACTGCAGCGGTCCGTGTCAACCCTGGCTGAAGCTCAGAGCTGCCTGTCTTCCACTCAGGCTGTCACAGAAAAGTACAAGTCAAAGTATGTATCCTACCATGTATTCTTTGATTTTATGTTGTGTTGGTGTGTTTTCAAATAGATACATGGATGAAAAGACATCCATCCATTTACCTGCACAACTGTAGACCTGGGCCTCAGCTGAGATCAGTGCTGGACACAGACACCTATGAGGGAGTCGCCCTGAAGCCTTCTGATGTCGGCCAGTATGACAAGGCAAAGAACGAGCTGATCGATTATCTGTACCAATGCATCCCTGCAAGATTTAGTGATGTGAACAGTGGTGTCCTGTGACTGACCAGTTTCCACTGCTGGCCAGAGGCAGACATGAGTTTCGGTTAGTAATGGACAAATCTGGTAACTGCATTTTATGATTTAAGACAACTTCTGAACTTTGCAGGAATGTTTTTCCTTGTTCTCAGATTTTTGTGATGCTGAGATAAACAAGCTGATTAGTCACTTCTGACCTCTTCTGTTGTCTGCTGGTGTGGATGTGGACTTGATCCCTGATCAGTGGACTATTCTCAAGGCTGAACTGTACACGGCAGGATTTAGCCAAGGTACTTAAAAATCACACGGATATACTTCCACAGTAATTTTAAACAAGTGCTTAAAAAGTTACACTTCTAATAGTGTAAGACAGTTTTATTTTGTTTATAAGGAATCAGAGTAAATTTCATTTGTTAAAAGTACGTTACAAATTTGATGACATCTTTTAATAACTACATAAAGTTGCATTTTTAAATGATTGTTTGCTAGAGTATAATGTTGTCTGACCCTGCTGTAGGAACCTTTGAGGAAACCTGGCCTGCTGTGAACAGAATGCTGCTCCACCGGTGTCCTGATATCCTTGACCTATTTGATGCTCTCCTCACCATCCTTGCAAGTACAGCTGACTGTGAAAGAGGGTTCAGTGTCATGAAGCAGGTAAAGAGTGACTGGCGTTCACGCCTGAAACGTGAGTCCCTCTCTGACCCAGTTGTGCTCACTTGACATCAAAGACTTGGATCCAACCAAAGCCATTAGCATCTGGCATGCTGACAGTTTGCGCAGACGCAGGCCTGAGTTTGCACACAAAAACATAACAAATGAAACGTCAGATTCAAAGGAAGAAATGAGTTCAGAGAGTTCTGAAGATATCGGGTGTTTCCATCCAACTTGGAAATGATGAAGATGTATAGTTTATAGTTTATAACAGTTTATAACTGTATAGTTTGTTGTGTGTATTGCACTTTCTATGCGATTTTCATGCACTGTTAATAAAATGATCAAATTTACATTCATTGGCATTCATAATCTCTTATTTTCACCATGTAAAAAACCAGCCACATTGGCTGGTGCTCAAAAAAGTTACTTTCGAACCCTGGAGAAGATATGCAGCAATAAAAGAGATGCTGAGAAAGAGGGGCATAGGTATGAAGCAGGTTGCCTCCGTCACCAGAGATGGTGCCCCTGCCATGGTGCGAAAAGAGAGGGTGGCTGTGCCCTGGAATAAAGAGGACAACCCAGATCTTATTGCTTACCACTGTCTCATCCATCCGACTGTTCTGTGTGCCACTCTATCAGAAAACTTTGCTGAAATAATGAACACAGTGATTAAACTCATCAACTTCCTCAGGGCATCCTCATCCCTTCAGCATCGCCTCCTGAGAGAATTCCTGGCAGATGTTGAGGCAGAGGCTAATGACCTGCTACTGCACAACAATGTGAGGTAGCTGAGTAAAAGCAATGCACTGGGACGTTTCTGCTCTCTTTCAAAAGAAATAGCAACTTCCTTAGAGCAGGTCAAGAGTCAGAGAGCGACACAGTTTTCGATTTTTCTGTTCGCTCTTATCAGAGGAAGCTGGACATTTTCAAAGAAGACCTTGAAGGAGAGTGTGAACACTTCCCAAAACTGCAGGAACAGATTCAGGGTGCAAGAGATTATTCTCGCTATGTGGACTTCAATAACAAGCTGATTGGAAATTTCAGTAACAGGTTCGACAGCTCCTGCTTATCCAGAATCCTTTTCTCATCAGAGAAGTCAGAGCAGGAGGAGGCAACTGAGCCAACTACATTCTGGTTATGGACTGTTTCTGGTATTGTGTTCCCTGGTCTAACCAAAGTAGGGCTGCACACCTTGACAATGTTTGGATCAACTTACAGCTGTGAGTCAGCTTTTTCTACTATGAACATTATCAAAAACAAGTATTGTTCTAGGCTCAACATGGAACACGTACATACCTGCATGAGAATGGCACTAACTCCATTCCAACCAAGATTTAAATTACTGGCAGGGCAGCCACATGCCCATTTCTCTCATTAAGAAAAGTAAAAACAGAACAATTAAAAGGGAATAGTTCAAAGAAAAATGTTCAAAGTCACTTTTTTTCTGCACACGTGGACTTTTCTCCTTTGAAATTAGGCCCTCAGGGGTTTTTTTTAGGCTGGGGCCTTATTTTAAGAACAGAGAAGAGAAAAAGTCAATGCTCTGTTTTCACTTTTTTAGTCAATTTTTCCTCAGTTGACTTTTTTACTTGAAGTGTAGGCCTTCAATTATTCAGGTTGGGACATCTTTAATTTAAGAGAAAAATGAGTTTGCACTTATTTATTTTATTCTGAGATTTCAGTTGAATTTATTTGCCTGGGACTACTTTTATTCATGGCAAAACAGTTAGTTGTGCACTCAGTTCATTTCCTGCATTGGAAATGAACAATAAGTATATTGTTGGAACCATGTGAAAATGTGGACATAAGGGAAGGCTATAAGAAACGAGATGGACTTCAGTTCGGACCTTCTACTTGGACGAAATGTAATAACTGGACCTCAGGGACTTTTAATTGAAAACCCCTGGGGTACACGGTCATATTGGTGGTGGTGGATAGATTTTCGAAGGGGGTCAGGTTCCTCCCATTCCGGGCTCTCCCCATTTGCATTTGAAATCACAGAGGTGCTCTTTCAGTTGGTGTTTCTGGTTTATGGACTCCCGGAGGACCTCCTGTCGGATCGAGGCCCTCAGTTTGTTTCCTGAGTGTGGAAAGTCCGTGCAGGAGGGGAGCAGGTTCCTCCGGGCGTACTGCCATGGGCAGCAGCACCGCTGAGCTTACTACCTCGGCTGGGCAGAGTATGCGGCACACCACGACCAGTCTAACACCCTTTGTGTGTGTGCTAGGGCATCAACCCCTGCTCTGCCCGCTTGTTATTTTGTGTTCATGTATGTTTTATGTTTGTCTCGTCTGGTTATTAAATATTGTCATATTGCGACCAACGATTTTTTCTTGTTCAGAAGGATAAAGTAAATTCTCCGCTGTGATAACCCTCCTGTGCTCTTAAATAATAATAATTAATTTGATCCAACTAATTCCTCTATCCAAGTAAAACTCTTTAACAGCGCAATTGAAGAGCTTTAAAGAGGTTAATTACTGTATCCCACCTGAACTAGTTTGCTGGACAAATAGTTCAGACTGATACTTAATAACCCTGCTTTATATAATACTAATGAATAAATAATGGATCAATTAATAATCTATTATTACCTAATCTATTAATAAATATAGTGGTGAATCAACCAATTCCTACATATAGTCTTGTGGAGAATAAATCAACTAAGAAAATGTCCTTACATATTTTAATGAATATAGTACTGAATCAGCCCTTGGCTGACTCCTACAAATATTCTGGTGGAAAATCAATAAATTGAGCCAGATTTCCCTACATCTTTGTCCAATAAGTTATTTTGTTTCTCCTTGACATAAATGAGACATCAATTTGAGATTTTAACCATTTTATCATACTTCTTAAATTCAGATTCTTAACTTCAGAGTCTTCAAGTAATCTTGGCCAGATCTAATGTTAAAATCCTTAAATACTCGTTTCTTTCATGGCTCTGATACTTTTTTGTCTCAAGTAATCAGATTGTGAGATAAACTATAAGATCCAGAAGAAAATTTGGTTGGTGTATAAAAGAGTGTATCTGAAAAAGTTCTTAATGATCAAATCCAAAGTCCTGACTACTAAGGGAGCTTTAGGGTAAAGAAATCAGTATTTTCAATTAAAATGATTTATTTCTAATATGACAAAGAAAGGATTGTTGTGAGGAGCAAAATATTCCTCTGGAGAGATTTTTGAGGGATTGTTGAGGATTGAGCTTGTAACTCCAAAGAGATTTAGTTTCCATTTATTTTAACCAAGGTGTCTCTAATTATGACAGGGAGTTGATTGCATGTTTGTCCTGTTTCAAGCATTAGAACACATATCATTATGAATACAGTTGCAAGAAAAAGTATGTGAACCCTTTGGGATTACGTGGAGTTTTGCATTTAATTGGTCATAAAATGTGCTCTGATCTTCATCTAATTCCCAACAATAGAAAAACACAATCTGCTTAAAATATTACTACACAAACATTCTATGTTTACATGTTTTATTGAACATAACATGCAAACATTCACAGTGCAGGGTGGAAAATGTATGTGAACCTTTGGACTTAATAACTGGTTGACCATCCTTTGGCAGCAATAACCTCAACCAAACATTTCCTGTAGTTGCAGATCAGACCTGCACAACGATCTGGAGTCACTTTGGACCACACCTCCACAAAACTGTTTCAGTGTAGCAATATTCTTAGGATGTCTGGTGTGAATCATTCCACAGCATTTCAATCGGGTTGAGGTCAGGACTCTGACTGGGCCACTCCAGAAGGCGTATTTTGTTCTGTTGAAGCCATTATTTTGTTGAATTACTTGTATGTTGGGTCGTTGTCCTGTTGCATCACCCATCTTCTGCTGAGCTTCAGTTGGCGGACAGATGGCCTTACGTTTTCCTGCAAAATTTCTTGATAAACTCTAGAATTCATTTTTTCATCAATGACAACAATCCGTCCAGGCCCTGAGGCAGCAAAGCAGCCCCAAACCATGATGTTCCCCTGCCATGTTTTACAGTGGGGATGAGGTTTTGATTTTGGTGTGCTGTGCCTTTTTTAATCCACACATATTGTTGTATTTTTTCCAAACAACTCAATTTGGTTTTATCTGTCCACAGAATATTTTATAACATCCAGGTGTTCTATTGCAAACTTCAAACGTGCTCCAATATTTTTTTGGACAGCAATGGCTTCCTCTATGGTCTCCTCCCATGTACTACATTCTTGTTTAATGTTTTCCTTATTGTAGATGTGTCAACAAAAACGTTAGCATGTGCCAGAGATTTAGCTGACACTCTAGGATTCTTCTTCACCTCATTAAGCATTCTGCACAGTGCTCTTGCAGTCATCTTTACAGGACGACCATGCCTAGGGAGTGTAGCAACAGTACTGAACTTTTTCCATTTGTAGACAGTCTGTCTTATTGTGGACACATGAACATCAAGGCTTTTGTAGATACATTTGTAACCCTTTCCAGCTTCATGCAAGTCAACAATTCTTGATCGTAGGTCTTCTGAGAGCTCTTTTCTGCGAGGCATGGTCCACATCAGGCAGTGCTTCTTGAAACCAGTAAACCCAAAACTGTGTGTGTTTTTAAAGGACAGGACAGCTTTCAGCAACACATCCAATATTGTCACACTGATTGGACTCAAGGTTGGCTCACACCTGGCTCCAATTAGCTCGTGGAGAAGTCTTTAGGCTAGGGGTTCATATACTTATACCATAAAGCACTGTGAATGTTTGTGTTATGTTAAAAAAATTCTATTGTTCTATTGTTGTGAATTAGATCAGAGCACATTTTATGACCAATTCATGCGAAACTCCACATGTATGCAAATTAAATAAAAGGTATTTTTAATTGTGTCTCTGTGTGAACCAGTAAATCACAAATAAAATTTAACTTTATGCATTGACTTTCTGTACCACTATGAGCCCATCGTGGTGGGTCACTTTTCTGAATATGAGCACTATTGGCAAGGCTGAATAATTCAAACTGGTAACTGTAAGCTGCACTGGGTTCAGAATGCATGAGATGGAGCTGCTTGTTGAAGGTTTAGTGATGTTAGAGCAATGGAAAGAGAGGGATCAGAAAATGGAGAGGGGGAGGACATCATAGTCTGACGTAGATGAGTTCACAGGTGGCAGGAAGGAAACTTTAGCAGCATGCAGGTCAGTCCCTGGCCCACTGACAGAGACAAGAACTTGCTGTTCAGGTTCGTCTGTGGTTGCAGACAGAGAGGGGTCAATTGGCTGAAGAATCAAGCGATAAGTTCAAGACGCTGGCAAACTGAAACCTGGTAAATTAGCCAGAGACAAGGTAGACTACCATAAACAATTATTAGTTAAATTATTAAACTAGCAAAGCTGACTAGCAGCAAAATAGATGAGGAAAAGTTCAATCCAACGTTATACTCTGACTTTCAACTGAACGGTAAAGATTTTATGAGCTAAACGTTTTAACAGCTACTAAACTATTGGCTGTTTTAGCTCAAACTTTACAATAATTAGAATATTTGTAGTCATTAATGATGGCATCTGAGGTAAGTACACCAGGGGCTGTGTGAAATATGCTAGGATCTAAGGTAAGCTGAGTGAACTGTTAGCAATTGAGGTAAATATGTCACCATACTCAGCTAATGGCATATTTAACACCAATGTTAGCATTAATTTTCCTCAGATTTCCTCAGATAATGTCTCAAATATGTCCCCTAACATAGGAAACAGAGTGGTTTTACTATGTTCTTTGAACATCTTGGCCAATCACAGTTCCAAGAGTGTTTCAGAGGATGTTCAAGCATTCATACATTAATTCATTTTCTGTAACCGCTTAATCTTTACAAGGTTAGCTCAAGGTCTTGGTTTTTTCCCGCAGTTACAGCACAGAAAACAATATGAAGACTGTGTAGAAGAGATCAGAGGCGATTCTACGGTCTGTTGGGGTCCCAAGCTAAAATTCACTGGGGGCACCCCTCTAACCAGTTTTTTACCGTAGTTTAAAGTGTCAGCTCTCGTTCGCCATCTACTGGCTTGGGGGCTCCAAGCAGCTGCCTGCCCTGCCTGCTGACAAGATGCACCTCTGGAAGTGATTATATGGACCAGTAAAGAGAGGCTGGTGTGTTTATGTATGTGTTTCCATACATTGTGTCACAGTTGCGGTCAGCAACCACCAGAGATCACTGCAGGACCACGAATGGGACCCTCCTGGTAACCTTGCCTCTCACAGCTAGAGGTCGCTGCCTGATTCCCTGGGAAATCTCCCCACCTGTTTTGTGTTATTGCTTTGAGTTCCCCTCAATAATGGTTCACTGCCCTCACCTGTTTCTAAAAGTCACTATTTAGGTTTTTTGGTTTTCAGTTCGTGTCATGGGTGCATACTGGCCATTGTTTTCAATTGATGTGTTTCCTTCCCTCTTTCTCTTTCTACAGCCCTCAAGCCAGTTTCTGTTTATCACTGTTTTCAATAAAGACTCACCTGATGGCAGCCCACCACTGACCTCCTGAACAAGTAGATCTGCTACAGAATGCATCCCATTCGCAAGGAACCTGACCCTAGGGCTCTATCCAGTACTGCATGGCTCCCGAGTGCCTGTTTCCCACGGTGCATGGGCTCGGTGGCAAGGACAGCCATGCGGTGAGCTGTCCTGGTTTCTGAACTGTGGGAGTTCGGAGTGGGACCTCACTGACGACTGAAGCAACCAGAAAGAGGAGCAGATCGAAAATTCCTTCCTTACCAGCCTCCCTCTCTCCCCTGAGGTGAAGGAACAACTTGGATGAGAGGAAGACAGTGGGGAGTTTGTTTGGTACGCGAGCTCGGAAGAGGACGAGTCTGTGTATGGCTGGAGTCGGGGCCGGAGGATCCGCCGGTGCTCTTGGGCATCTATGCCAGCCCCTCTCTCGGAGTTTGCTTGGTATGCTGGCTCAGAGGAGGATGCCCATGTATGGCTGGAGGATACCCAGAGGATCCGCCCATGGTCCTGGACCCGCGAACCCTACTCCCTGTCGTCCCAGTCCCAAGGTGATGAGAAGATCCCTTAGGAAGTGGAGAACACAAGCCAGATCCAAGATGGCGGCGTCCATGCTGGTCCCTTTTTCAGGAGCGGACATTTCCTCCGCCTCTCCTGGCTCCTCGGTCGCTTTCCCTCGTGTTTTGTTTGTCTACTAATGATTGTACAAGCGTCTGAGTATTTTGAAAAGCGCTTTATAAATTTAATGTAGTATTATTATTATTTCCCCTCATCTGTGGGTGGAGTTATCTATCTCTCCACCTCTCCCGGGGGCGTGTTCACTCCCTCCGCCTCTCTCCACCTCTCCCGGCGGTCAGCCCTCTCTCTCAGTCTGGCTCGCTCTCTCAGTCCGGCTCTGTCACTCTTCCAAGCCTCTCTCTCAGCAACTCCAGCTCCAGCCACCGCCCTGGTTCCAGCTTCAACCCCAGCCATCACACAGACTCCAGCTTCAACCCCCATTGTCACTCAGACTCCAGCTTCAACTCCAGCTCCATCCCCAACCCCCATCCATGTTCCAGACCCGAGCCCAACCCGGCGCCACTCCAGGCCAGCCCGGAGCCGCTCCCGCACAAAATGATCGGCCAGAGACCACTTAAGCTTCTGAACCAAGACACCCAACCCGTGACCAAACGTTGGTGCACGCATTATCCTCAGCTCCCCTTGAGCCAGTTTCCATACCGGCCTCAGTTTCCGCTCCCAGTCTCAAGCCCAATCTCTAGCGCCAAACCCCGCCACATCCCAGTCCAGTCTCCAGCACTTGACCCTGCTGCAGTCCCAGCCCAGTCTGGCCTTCCAGACTCCAGAGCCTGTTGCCGCAACTTTATTGGCCCTCCAGGCTCCAGAGCCCATCGCCACCGCCTCATCAGCCACCCAGACTCCAGAACATGTCACCGCACCAGCCTCAGTCCCTACGACAGTGAGTCTTCCTCCGGCCTCGGTTGCGAAGTTGTGGAACACTCTTCCCTTAGAGCATCACAGTCACTTCGATCTGCCTATGTTTAAATCAAAACTTAAACCATACATATTTTGGAAGGCTTTTGGCACTTAAATGCATTATGCAAGTTTTTTTTTTTATTTTTATTAATTTATTGCTATTTTGAAGTCTATGTTTTGTTCTTGTTTGTTCTTAATGTTGTGAAGCACTTTGGACAAATTTGATTGAAAATCTGCAGTATATATAAAGATAGATATATAGATTGATTGATTCAAAATAAGTCATCTTTACTAGGTCTCGTCTGTGGATGCTGATAAAGCCTGGTTAGTTCTAGTACAAGTTAGTCTTGTAATTTGTCAATGTAGTTTAGTTCATTAGATGAGAGCTGTATGTCCTGTATACATGGAGAGATTTACTTTGTGACTCCTCAGAAAATGAGAGAGCAAAGGAGGACTGGAATGAGCGAGATGTGGCCTGTTTTTAGTACTACTTCCAGTATCCAACTGTCACATCAGCTCACTCCAGCAAGAGACCGCACTAGAAAATGGGAGATAACTGATATTGCATGGTGACCCCTAGGTGGCACCCTTTGACCCTTTATGCTCTATTGCTCCTTGATTTCACCTGCTGCAGGCAAAATCAGGGAGCAATAGGGAGTATTTATGGGGGTATGGACCAACAGGATAGTCAGGGCACTGTGTTGTGTAAGTGCTTGTGCTTATGTTCGGCTCACGAGCGTTTTTTTTCTGTTTGTGTTAAATAAAGTTTCATAATTAGTTCAAGCCTCCGAGCCTGCTTTGAGACGGGGAAGCCCCCCCGTCGTGACAATAAATTACCCCAGCAGCAAATCTTTCTCCATCCTGCATATAATGTGAATAAAAAGGAGCCTTTCTTCTGCCTTCACCCACAATATTTAGGGTAAGGAGAATGGTAGAAAACTGGGAGAGGATTATTTTATTACCTGCAGTTTCCATCAGAAACCAGGTGTGACCCAATCAGTCCTTCATTAAATTTAATCAGGCACTGCTGGAAATTCTCAAATCCAAGATGGAGACATTAAAAATCTGGAAACAAACCTGTGTTTTCCTTACCAGCTGACAACCAGCTACTTTTTTTTTTAACAAACAATAAAAATCTTGTTCATTTTTACTGCTTTCTTGTTTGTTTTCTTTTGTGTAGCATTAAATGTGCTAGCAGAAAGATGCTGAGAGAAATTGCTTTAAACAATTTTCATAGGTGCCTAAGACTTTTGCACAAGACTGTATGTGCTGTGAAATCCAGCTCCCTTCAAAATATTTTGAGGTTCCCAAACAGCTACATAGATCAGTCACACATCTGCATCAACTGCCTTGATTCAAAAGGTTTGCACACACATCCAATCCCATAAAATCTCTTCTGGGGGATGCCTGAAACAAAACCAGTGCTGCAGATCTTAGTGGCTCCCAAAAACTAGAGAAAATATTTTTAAAATTAGATACCTATATTAAGCAAAAATCATCAAGAAACAAAAACTGAAATGTTCATATTCACACGTGTCTCACTAGATAGGAAATAGGAAAGCAGTGAAATGTCATTTCCTCACAGTTAAACCTGAAAACATTTGGTATCTCTCTAATTATAAAATAAGATTACTGGACACTTTGAGGAAAAATGCCGTGTATAAATAAACAAAATCTGTAGGTACACTTCTCTAACCAGCTTAGATGTTAAGGAGTACATGAAGGCCATCCACCTCACCAATTTAACGTGCCACTGAAACCATAAGCCGTTTATACAAGCTGTCATGCCCTGGGCTCTTCCTGGCCTTAACAAATTGCACAATGGTCCAATTAACTGAGCCATAAATAGAGCTGCATCCATTTGCAAATTTGAAGATACAACAGCAATTCCTGACTATCAGATTATGGAAAAGAGTGCAGATGTTAAATGATTGCCATTTGTAGACCATGTGCAATGCAGAAAGTTACGTTCTTGTGTTTTGTTTTGAACACCACATATTACAGGTTTAATTCAGTAACATGCATTTTTGCCTGAAAATCTATATTTAGCAGTTTGCCACTCACCCCAGATGTAGTCAATTAAGATATGCTATGTGTCTAAATGTTGTTTAAGTGGAGCCACAAGACGAGCATTGCTTACAAACACTAGAGGTCAACAGTCTTTTAAAAAATCTATTTTCCATAAATGTTTTTGAAGCGTTCACCAGGCTAAGTGACAACAGCACAAGCCTTTATTACAACTGACATAACTGACATGTTAACATGTAAAAGGCTTCTTCTAACAAGTACCCCATTCAGGGTTAAACCGATATCAAAGTTAAATAAAGCAGCATTTATCACAGTTGTCCCTTATAAGGCCTTCCTTTTTGTGGGTTTATGTCAGTTGCAATAAATAGTTTATTTAGTTGCCATATAGCTTCATGAATAGCACCCCATGTTTTTAATGATTTCTGTTAATAAACCACCTTTACAGACTTACACCCTTCCATTCAAAACCACATATACAAGTCTGCACCACCTTCATAAAGAGCATGGTTTGAATAAAGTATCAAGTGTCTGAAAATGAGCTTTACATAATGTTACCCTGTAAAATTACACATTTCTGACAGATGACTCCTGTAAAATAAAAATAAATCCTGCAAATCCTGTGGTTCACAGGTACACTGGAGTATGTAGGGTGCTAGTGTGGTGTATAAGTGTACAGTGTCTGATTATGGACCCAGCTGGTTACCCTACCTGTAGGCCATCTTCATCTTTCGCCCTCTGTCTGCCTCCATTTTGTGGACCCTCACAGTTATGTGACACACCTACAACCAAAGAACACGATTACACCAAGAACAACCCATCGCCAGGCTTACCTTAAATTTCTATCACTGAACACCAAAGGATTCATTTGGAAAAAGGGATGTAATCCGGTGGCGTGGGGGTTAATTCAGCCAATATGAGATGGGTGTTCTATTAATGTTCTTTGCTCATATTTTCCTAAAATCAATATTTTAACATGCATTTAGGCCTCACCTTATTTTTTCTTTAATATTGTTTTTCAGGCCTCTTTATTCATGTTATGATTGTGATCAATAAAGTGCAATTAATTATGCAGATTTAACTCTGAATGTGAATTTGATTTTGTAAAAAAAACAGTGGTGATGGCTTTGATAAATAGGCCTAAATAAGTCAGATTTTGCAACATATCACATTTTGCCCTCCACACCCAAGCACACACACACACAACACACACACACACACACACACACATACAGTTTACTCGCAGTCGTTTTCGTGCATGTATGCTGTGTTCCATACTCTCCTGTGGATTGCCACACGCACAGAGTACAGCACCTGTAGCCCAAAGAACCCTAGTTAAGGTGTATATGTGAGTGTTCATGAGAAAGTGATGAGATTTTTAGCCACTATTCTGCATGCATAATCATGTAATAAAAAGCATTGTCATAGAGTGAAATGTCTGTTCTCAGTCTGAGCAGTGATGATGCTGGGAACTATCGCCACAGTAAAACCACTAGCACCCACTCGTCTCCAATAGTACTTTTCATTAAGCTTACAATATATACAAATATATTAGGCTGTAAAAATGAATCAGTGATAAAGTTTTAAATTATGTTTTAATCTAAAACACATATTGTAAAGGGCACATGAAATTACATATTTTTCCTCTGGTTTACTATTTAAACACATGAAGGTTGTGACGTCGGGTGACCACTAGGAGTCACCCTCCGTCCCTCTACTTCAGTTTAGTCCCCTGATCACACCAGATCCTAATGAGGGCTCAAGAGAAGCAGCTGGAGGTGTGATTAGGGGAATAATTGGGAATGTATTTAGAGGGGTCCCAAACCCCTCTAAATACACCGACAAAATAGTAGTGTTGTTGTGTTTGATTCTTTATTTGGCCCTCGAGCCTTTTGGTTTGCAGTTATTGAAAATAAAGGAAAAAAAAACAGAATAAACATGTATTCCTTTTCTGGGGGAAAAGGGGCACGACGTGACATATGGACTGACTCAGAAGGAAAGGGGTGGCAGGGAGAAAACGGGTATGGGGACCTGCGTTGAGCAACCCGACATGGGCGTTGTATCGGCAGGCTATTTCGGTTCTCCCACTGGCGTACCGCCAGGGTCCTCAGCCGGAGAGGAGGAAGCAGGCGCAGATGCCTGCATGGAGACAAAAGGGGGCTCTTTTGGTCCTCCCGTAGGGGCTGAGAATCCTACGGCTAAAGGTGGCTGCAGCCAGCACCCAGACTCAGGACGTAGCGGCCCTGCTCCTTTGGCAGCAGCAGTGGGAATGGCGAAAAGGGGCGAGCAAGAGGCTGGATCAGCGAGCCTCATTTAGTGCGGACTCTAGGACCCAAAGGAGAAGATCTTGCTCCAGCCCTCCACACTGAGGGAAGCGCTGCCAAAAGTGGCTCAGAGGCACGGTCCGCCCTTCGGGCACCGGGGGACTCGTGAGTCTGAACAAGCCACGCAAGCGTGCCCACGCCGAGAGAAGGCAAGCTCAAGCTTCGTGACGACGCTCACCAGCAGCGAGAGGTTGTGCCGGTGCAGCAAGCAGTGGAACGACAAGCCAGGCAGCGAGCCGAGCTGCGAGCCGAAGCTCCCCAGCTGTGAGACGATGCTCGCCAGCTCAGCAGACACTGCGCTGCGGCCGACTCCAGCTCCCAGAAAGTGGCCGCAACCTCCAGCCCCACAGAAATCTGTATCCAACTGCCTTCACCAGCTCCCAAGAAATGACTGAAGCCTCCTACTAAAGCCGCCTGACTTTATCCATCAGGGCAAACTCTATGGCTAGAGTGGGTGGCATTAGGCAGCTCGACTTGTTAGGCCCCATAGATCAGCTAGCTACAAGTCTACGGAAGCAATCTACAGGTCTAGAGAGGCTAGGCAGGCTTAAAAGCGGCCTGGGGAGGCTAGCTATAGGCTTAAAGAGGCTGGCTACAGGTCTGTGGAGGCTAGTTGCAGGCCTTGGGAGGCTAGACAGGCTAAAAAGAGGCCTGGGGAGGCTAGCTACAGGCCCAGAGAGGCTAGCAAAGGGCCTCTATTCTCTATTCATGGCCTGAGGAACCAAAAAGGGAAGGGGGCCCTCGGTTGAAATTTTTTTGGGGGTACTAGGCTCACAGAGGGCTCCAGAGGGGCCGAAGGTGAGGATTCCATCCCAGAGAACAATGAGGGGCTTCCAGAGGGCTCCAGTAGGACCTGAGGGGAGGGGCCCCAGCTCCAAGGTCAGCAGTAGGTCTGGTGGAGAGGGCCTGACCCCAAACAACAATGAGAGGCCTCCTGAGGGCTCCAGTGGGACCTGGTGGGGAGCCTTTTGGTTTGCAGTCATTGAAAATGAAGAAAAAACAACAAGGAGAATAAACATGTATTGCTTTTCTTGGGGAAAAGGGGCACGACGTGACAAAGGTTTAACGGTGGGTTTGGATAGTACATAAAATGACTACTTTTGTAGATATTGTGTCCCCTGATTTGATTCAACACCATTGCAAAGAAAAGCGTTTAAATTTCACATCGGTTTGGATTAAAGGAACACTTCTCTTTTTTCTTATAACAACTGCAATTTTGCTGAATAAGCGCTTTTCCTCAAGTTGACCATCTAAAATAACATGTTTATGACCTACCCAGACACACACACACACACACATACACACATGCACAAACATTTACTGGCTATAGAATCTTGGAAGTTGTTTGAGCAACAAGAAACTCCTCCCATAGTATAGTTCTGGTTGTCTTTATCCAAGATACACAGTCACTGCCATGTGTAAACTGATCTAATATTTCACTGACCACTGCACAACAATACTGAGGTATTGGAAACTTACCTCTGCCGGTCAGGCCGGTGTCATTAGTCCTTCTTTACTTGGTTAATCAAGGGTTGGGTGTCAATTTGACTCCTCTGATACCAAAAGAACTCTTTGTCCACACATACACACAGCAAAGTTCCTCAGGCATGCCAGGCCCTCCCTTACAGAGAGTGTGTTGTTACATTTCCAATTATAGAACAATATCATCGCACAGCTAAAGTGGCAAGTGGTGCAGTGTAAGATAAACACTTGTAAAAATAAATGGCTGTTTACTTCACCCTTCAAATACCCTGGAAGTTGCTAAGGCAGAGAGGCCACAGGTCTTCCCCCTGCACATACTGGTACTCTTTGTGATTGAGGTTAATCTGCCTAGACCAATTAATAATAGGGGCTGGACTCCTGCATTCATCTGTCATCCAATATCCAATTCAAATGCACAGTACATAATTCTCCATAATTAAATGGTGAAAGTGCAAACAAAGAAACAGTCATTTTTATTTTATGGTTAATACAATGATTTTCATTTTATTTAATAACAATTATACAAATTAAATTATGCACAGGCTACAAAATGAAGTAACATATTATACAGCTCTAGATGTTCTAGTATTTAAATAAAATATTTCAGCCCTCCACATGACATTATCATAATCAGTCTTATAATCAAGGGTGTAAAAGATCTGTGTGGCATCAGAACCCTATTCCAGGAGCAAAAGTTGGAAGTGTTTGTTGAATAACTCTCAAACCTGCAGTGCAACAAAGAAACTCTACAATCAACAAGTTTAGATATCTTACTGTCATTTATTTCATTCTCTACTGTAATTCATTTTATTTGACATTAGTATTATTTGTGTTAATGGGTGTTTTTTTTCTTTTGGTTTAAACAAGTTAAGCGTTCATAACTTTTAATGTCCTATTATTTAAATTATTGCTTGATAACTGGAAAGGTCTAGAATATTTAGATATAAAAATGTGCCAGTTTGTAAAATTAACTAAAATAAACAAAAACCAACCCCAGGCTTCGCAGCAAACCTAGTAATTTCCACCCTAATCATAATTACATTTAAACATGCCTTGCCATACTAACATTCTTTAACATTTATTTAATAAAAATATAATCAGATAAATAATACAGAAGGGCAAAAACTACAGAGTATCTCTTTTGCAGAACAAAAGGAAAGTAGGGACCTGTAGGACATATTTCTGTCCTATGTTTAGCTTCTGTAATCACATTGCTTTCCTGGTTAAAAAGCAATGGATTATTCTAGATTTCTATTTATGGGCCTTCAAGTGAATCAGGCATCTAGAATATACACTGATCAGCCATGACTTTAAAATCATCTACCTAATTCTATACAGGTCTCCTACATAAAACAGCCCAGATCCTTCAAGGCATGGTCTCCACAAGATCTCTGGCGCTGTGGTTTCTGCATGAAGACATTAGTAGCAGATCCTTTAGTCAAGTAAGATTTGAGGCGGGGTCTCCATGGATCGGACTAGTTTGTCCAGCACATCCCACAGATGCTCGATGAGATTGATATTCGAGTGAGGCAGGTGCATTACCCTGCTAACAGAAGGAACACCATGGCCATGAAGGGTTTGTAGATAGTTTGCAACAGTGCATATTGGTACAAGCCAAAATAACATCCACAGGAATTATAGGAAATGTGAGGTTTCAAGGTTCCCCACCAGAACATTAGTGCATCTTGGTACTGTTTCTCTCCCACTCTGAGTCCCCCTAGCTATGCAAAGTTGTGCAGAGCAAGCTATGATGCTTTGTGTGTTCTCTATCATAGTCACCATAATTTTTCAGCAATGTGAGTAGCTGCATCTCTTCTGAGGGGCTGGACCAAGTGTTTTTAATATTGTGGCTGATCAGTGTATCTTACTCTTTCCATCATTCCTGAGAAGCAACTTGTTCGTGTTTAACACAAGATCCTGTCCTCATTAATGTATTCTTTTATTTACATCCCTTCCCACACTGATTACCTTGATTCTCTAATTTGGTAAGTAATGTTGTCCTAGTTACTAATCATAGAGTTAAAAATGAATTGAAGTTTTGTTTAAGGGCATGATGACAGAAGATTCACCTTCAGTCATCCCCAGATACTGTGGAAATTGTGGTCCCATTGCCAGTACCTTCAGTGGCAATTGTGGAGAGCGAGGCAGATGTCCCAGTGGCCTTGATGTCCCAGACTTTGGGTCTGGGTATCATCATCTCCTCCTTGTTCCTCTCTGGCTTGATCAGCAGCACATAACACTTAGGCAGGAAGATGCACATCAGGAGGCCAAAGCTGGATGCCAAGATGGCAAAGATCTGCACGGCCACCATGAACTTGCCACGTGTACTCAGGTAGGCGGGCACAAAGGAGATCCAGACGATGAAAAAAACAAGCATTCCAAAAGTTATGCACTTGCCCTCACTGAAGTGGTCCTCCAGCTTGCGTGCCACAAAGGCAAACATGAAGGCCAGGAGTGCTAACAAGACATCAAAGCCAAACACACTGCAAATGAAGACAAGGTTGCCCGGGTCGCACTCAAGGATGATCTTGATGTTCTGGGCTGCTGTGTTTTTCACAGGATGTGGTGGTAGCAGGATTAGCCAGACAGTGCAAGCTACAGTTTGGATTAGTGTACATACTATCATTATCACCCTCTGCTGGCTGGGTCGTATGGGATTGATGTCATTTTTTGGTGGTGCCGCTGGGGCGATAGCTGTCGTTTCCGGGCTCTGCTCTGATGCAGCGGCTGCTGCTTTGGCTGCCTTGGCCGCTGACTTGGCTGCCTTTACAGCCCTTGCCCTGAACATCAGCAGGGCAGCTTTGCCTATGAGTGAGGATAGGGCAAGGGCAAAGCCGACTGCTAGCGCCACCTGGCTGGTCATGCAAGACCAGGGCCGTGGCTCCCCAAGGAATACAATGGAGCACAGAAAGGTTACCACCAGCCCAAGCAACAGGGTGAAGCTGAGCAAGGGGTCATTCACTTGCACCAAAGGTGTGTTCAGGAACATTAGAAAGATGACAACCACTGCCATGGTCAGGAGTGCCCCAAAAACAGCGATGGCAATCAGCGTGATGCCCAGAGCCTCCCCGAAGTCTAGGAACTCAATGGTCTTTGGGATGCAGGCATCGTGGTTGGCATTGGACCAGTAGTCCTCTTCGCACTGAATGCAACCCCTGGCATCTGTTAGAAGGAGAACAGTAGATACAAATGGAAAATCACATCTCGTATTTCACCTGTTTACTGAAATTAAGTAATGTTTTGTCTTTATCGCATTTCGTTCCATGTTTTTAACATTTACCTTTATATACATTTTAATGTAGTGTCTGCATTTTTTTCATTTAAACCCTGTCTTTGTAAATGAATACCAACATTTTCCTTTATATTCTTACGTGTGCGAATAGATGTTATGTCAGTCAATCTGGAATGGATATACGCACTGGAAAAGTATTGCCCTTGCTGTAGTGATGCATGCATACATTCACCTGCATGAAAAAACATGCATCTGACCTGTAATGTTGGAAATCTCTCCATCTGCACAGGGGATGCAGTCAAAGCAGCAGACAGGCTCCCCCTGCCTGATGCCCATTCTTGTTCCAGGTTGGCATCGCTCACTGCACACAGAACGTGGAGCCTGCAGCAGGAGCACAGATGAGAAACTTTAAATTCTCAGCTGTTTTGACAATTTTGGTCACATCTCCATGATGCAAGCATACATTAAAATGTTTTACCAGCTTGACAAGGGAGACAGAGGGCTGTTGTCATGGTTACAGGAAGGATTACCTTTAGTGCATTATGATGTATTCCTGGTTGTATGGGAAAAAATCCCCAAATTTAAGATGAAGCAATGAGAAAAGCAAGAATAATGGATGGGAATTTCTTGTTAATTATATCCCTAATTAAAACCTAATTACAATTTTAAGGTGTACATAACAAGCTGACTAACCTGCATTACATCATTATGCCAAATGATGGAGGAGTTGTCGATGATAAGCCTTTCTCCAGCCGGTGCTGTGCTGTTATAATACCCAATCTGGGAGTATGTCACACCTCCGTCTGATGCCCTCTGCCAGTTAATGATCTCATAATATCCTGCTACCTCACCATCATTAAAGAATATCTCTTCTCCAGTGTGAGGGACATTGAAGCGCAGGTTTTTCAGGTAGTACATCAGCTGGAAGGAGGAAGCAAAATGGTGTAAACTGCTAGAATAGCTCACATATATATGTGTGTGTGTGTGTGGGTGTATGTGTGTGAAAATATATATTGGGAGCACTGTACATGTCGACAGTGCTCCCAATATATTATTATATGGACAAAAGTGTTGGGATGCTTGACTATTAAACCAAAAGAGACTTTAATAACATTATTTTGTTCCAAATGGAGTCCCTCTTCGCAGCCAATATAATGGTTCCACCACCCATGCTCTAGACTCTGAGTGTAACTTGTTTTTTTTGGTACTGAACTATATAAAATAAAAAGTGAATGCCGTGCAGGTGCAAATAGATTTGGTTTTATATTTGATTTGATTAAGTTAATGTTTAAGTAAATATATATTAGGGGTGTGCAAAGCGGTCGCAATTCATATCTGCATTCGTATTTGTTAAAAAAGGAAAATTATTCGTATTTGTATTTTTATTCAAGTAAAATTCATACTGCAGCAGGCAATCTCCGATCCCTGAATCTACTCCTGAACTTTAGTGTGTGGCAG
>JBBMFX010000017.1:14670654-14681519 GCA_037832545.1 Rhabdalestes septentrionalis
AGAGAGAGAGAGAGAGAGAGAGAGAGAGAGAGAGAGAGAGAAATTATGCAGATTCCATCCTCTTCACTTTCCCTGTACCGGGGAGCGGCGCGTAGGGACGGTACCGGCACGTAAGGATGGTACCAGGGGAGCAGCGTGTGGAGACGGTACCATGCTCAGGGAATGTCAGTGGTGCCTAGCGGTCTTGGGGATCGACCCACTACTTTCTGACTGCAGGGAGAGTGCCCTAACCACGCGAATACAAATATTCATAAAAAACCCATGATTTGTACCTTATTTGCTTCGGCCCCACCCCTAATATCCTTTCAATGTATTACTAAATAACTTTTTATGAAGTAACTATTTATTTTATTTATTTAATGCATTTGCACTTATTATGATTTATATTCATTCATCCCGTCCCTGAGTCCCTGATGTCATATGTTGCATGTTTACACATAACGCACATAAACAATCAACTTTTAGGAAATAAATGGATGGATTTATGGCGTTTTGGAAAAAAAAAACCTTTTAATTTATAATCAACAATACTGTTGTTTGATTTAACAATCATTGTTAAACATGTTCAGACTGAGCCAAAAAACAATTTTAACAGGATAAATTAAATATTAATAAAATGTGTGGGTGTAGGTAAAAAATGCAATTTTCCTGAAAACTATCGTGATGGATTTATGCCGTTTTGGAAAAGAGCTCTTCAAATGCTTTATAGGGTGTAGCTATTATAAAGTGCAACTGACTTATAAACTTTCTTGTCCCTTGGAATCCTTGGAGGTGGAACAGAAGAACAAATGAGTACAGAGAAGAGCAGGAGCAATTCGGCCCAACTACACAAACTGGACAATCACGTTAGTGAGCATTAGTCCACAAAACTGTGCAATTACCCATTTAATAATTATCATTTTTATTACCGATATTACAGGCAAATTAATGCAAAAATTAATTGCTTGACTGTGAAGACATTATTCTACTTAAAAGTGCCGTAGTCTACATAACTGAAATAATACCGTATAATACATAATGTGATCCAGCTGACCGGTGTGCTCAGAGAATGAGATCTATGTTTCTGTGGGTTTATTGAGTGAAAGTCTGCTTAAGCATGAAAGTCTGCTTATGCGCCTGCTTTCATTGCCAGGAGGGAAGCCGTGAAAATAGTACAAATGTCAAATTATGAAATTTCACCACAGTCCTTATTAATACATTTTAATCACCAGCCTTTAACTTACATATAGTGACATGACAAGGCTGCCCATGCTCACCTCTGTTGTTGGCATTATCCCTAGAATTACTGGCACAGGCCATCAGAGAATGTAATTAAATATCCCCTATTAATGTTGATCTCTCCAGACACCATCAATGCCGATCAACTCGAGTATTGAACCCAGCATTATGGCACAAGCAGGGACTGCAGGCAAATGAGCATGTCACCTTTGATGGAAAATAAGAAACAGATGGTATGTCCTCAGCCGTGTAAATGGCCTTGCTGGAGCAACAGAACAAAACAAAACCTCATGATACAAACAACAATGAAAGAGGTTATCATTAACGTCCTTGTCCCACAACTAACAGAACTAAGAACAAAAATACCTGGACACATGGACACCTCTCAAAAAGCAACTAAAGTTGACAAGCTACAGGTTGCATTAATGACAAGCAAACATGTGGCCAATGCCCTCCAGCAGCAAGTTAGCGATCTCACTCAGATGGAGGACTGCAGCCTAAAGTCAGACCTCAGGCTTGTTGGGTTGAATGTGGCAGAAGAAGAATCAAATGCAACAATTTGTCTAATCACAAACCTAAATTGGATACCATCCGAAATGGATACCATCTTTGCAAGGTAGAATAATCCCAATTGAACTGGCATATGGGCTTTAATATGCAGAGAAATATGTCAACGATTAATTTTCTAATTATTGAACTATACTGATTGCAATTCTGAAGGGAGCCAGTGTCCAGCCAATTAAGCACACTGAGCAGAACCTTCTGTTATTTCTGGAATGCAGAAAAGAGACCACCAGCGAGCAGAAATATTTTTTCCCAGTCTACAGGAAAATTACATCACTCGGGCTACAACCATTTCTTCGCTACCCAGTCCAACTTAACAGGTCCCAGATGAGATCGATGCATCTACCACACAGTGAGCATCTACCCCACAGCTTGCTAGACTCTAAGCTAGCCTTATGTATGTAGCCTAACTCTCCTTTTTATTTTTCTATGTGAACTGGAAACAGTTCTCCTTTTATCTCATTTTCATATACTCTAAGTGGTTCATCAAGAGCATCAATCTATTTCAAGCTTTGGTTAGTTGGTTGAACTATGTGTGTATATTTAAATATTGTGATATATACTCTCCATGTTGTCTGGAGCATTAAGTTAAGGGTTGTTGTGGATCACTGTAATGATTTTTATATGTGTTGCAAGCCTTGGGATAAGCAGGAGCCCAGGAGTTTGCATCTTTTTATATAATTTCGTTGTTTATTCATGTTATTACACATGCCCAATATTCAGTATGCAGTTTTTCTTTGGAGGATTCTGGCCACCATGGCTCCTCCTCCAGAATAGACTATATATTTGTTACAAATAATATCATATTGACATGCTCCCAATTCTAATTTGTGACCATGTCCCTGTACCTTAACAACAATTATTAAATTACATAGGTGGAGACTCAATAGCCCTCTCCTTAGTAATGAAAAGTTTTAAGCACATATGACACAACAAATAAGTGATTTTTTTAAAACAACAACAGAGAAAATTGCAGTACTGCCCAAATATTCTGGGACACAACAAAAAGTTTAATAAGAGGTGTGTATAGGTTTCCCTTCTAAATTGCAATCTGGGCATGACAAAGTTCTGAATTAAATTGAGAAGGAGACTGAGAGAACAGAGATAGCAACTAGAAGCTCTGTCAACTACAAACATAAATTTACTAACTGCACTAGGATGGGAATATCCCTAGCAAATGCAGAGTTTATATTACATAGAAGAAAACAAAGATACTACTATGACTGTGACCAGCCAAGTAGATTACTTGCTCACAGACTTAAACAATGTGAGTCTAAAGCAATGATTAATGCAATTTGGACAAAAGAGTACATACTTGTGATGCAGAAGGCAAACTAAATAGTGAGAGGTGTGCCTCATTTCTGCACAATCTTGCTCTCCCCAAATTAGACGATAAAGAAATTGATAACTTCTATCAAATCTATATTAATTGATGAACATGAATCAGCAGGGAAATTTCCTGGGCTGTATGGCCTACCTGTCAAGGTCGGGTCCAGTCCGGGGCTGGAGTCTGGGGACTGGAGACTGGACGGCCTGTGTGATAGAGATTGTTGCACTCTGGGTCCACTGGAGTGAAGCCAGGCTCGAATGGAGCGGCACTGGGCTGGAATGGAGAGGTGCTGGGCTGGAATGGAGTGGCACTGGGCTGGAGTGGAGACGCGCCGTGGTGGAACAGAGTGGCACCAGCCTGGACTGGAGAGGCGCCAGGCTGAACTTGAGCTGTGTCTGGCTGGAGTGGAATGACACTGAGCTGGACTGGAGCAACAATGACCTGGACTTAAGCATCACTGGGCTGGACTGGAAGGGTTGAGAAGGGTGCTAGGATGAATGGTGGGGTTCTGGACTGAATTACGTTGTTCTGGTTGGAGCTGACTAAATGGTCAGAATGATGATGGAATGACCTGACCTGGCCTGGACTGCTTGGAACTGACCTGACCTGGACCAACCAGTACTGGCCTGGCCTGGCCTGACCTGACCTGGACTGACTGGAACTGGACTGACCTGAATAGTGCTAGTCTGTGGTGGGTGAGATGAAACTGATCTGAGTGGATTTGGGTGACTGGACTGGTCAGAATGATTGAGATGAGGTGGGCTGCCGGAATGCGCAACAAGATGGGCTGCCGAAATGAGGTGGGCTGCCGAAATTAGGTTGACTGTCGGAATGAGATGGACTGTCAGAATGGGAAGGATTCAAAGAGTGCACTGAACTGAGAGGGACAGAACTGAGAGAGGTGAATTGATTGGGGTTGAGCTGACCTGAAAAGGACTAAATGAAGCTGGATGGAGAGAAGCCTGCTAAGAGAAGCCCTGTTAAACTGATCTGGATTGGGCTGACCTGTATTGGACTGGGTGGAGGAGATCGCTGGATGGAATTGGGTGGCTAAAAGTCTGGCTAGGCTGAACGGGTCGGCTGAGAAAACTTTGGAGCTAACTGGGGTTGTAGAACGAACTGAATGTTCTGATCATGGTTGAACTGGACTGCAAGAAGGTAATTAGAGAATTTCCAGGTAACAATTGAGCAGGATCATCCCCTCCAGTGTCTCAGGTAACATGCGGCGAGCCAGCTTGATCATGAGATAAGGGGCTAAACTAGCATGGAACTCCGCTCCGAAAAGGTGAGAAAGAAGCAAGTCCACAGACATCCATAACATGAAGGTTTATTAACACACGAAACATACACAGAGTCATACAAATGAAAACCAGACTCAGGGGACAGACAAGAAGGTAAGGAGTAGAGAAAGGTAGAGGAGGAGGATACGGATTGGTGAGGACAGTTGAGAGAACAACCACAAACAATTATGACAATAATGGTGACAGAGTCTCTTAATATACCCAGTCCCTTGGTTAATCAGTTCTAGGATTATAGTCCGCAGCTGGAGGAAGTTCATGGTACCGCAGCGGCCACAGCCCCCTGAATCCGATCAAAGAAATGCAGTAATTACTCCCTCCTTAAAAATGATCTAAAGATGTATTCTAAGGTATTTGCCACTCACATTAAACTGTAATGGGAAAACTCATACATTTCTATCAGGCAGGGTTTTTTAAAGGAAGGGTGGCTTCTAATAATATCAGAAGGCTCTTACACATGTGCTGTTTTTTCAATTGATGCTGAAAAGGCTTTTGACCGCCTAGAGTGGGGTTACCTGTGGATGGTCCTGGAGAGGTTTGGCATTGGGCAGAAATGTATGTCTATGTTAAAATTTAATATGAGGACATCACATCTTAAGTCACTACTAGTACATTTCAATCACCAGCCTTTAACTTACATAGAGGAACTAGTTATCATTCGCCCTCCACCACAGTTCAGATTTTTCATGTGGCCCCATGTAGAAATTAATTGCCCAGCCCTGCTCTTGAGGGACTGTAACAATCATCTACTATGCTTTAGTATCTCATAATTTCAAAGGCCTAGCAGTAGAGAGTGACTTGAATACATCTGATATAAAGCTGGCGTTGGGAGGTTTTATGGGAATACCTAAACAGTGCTTCCAAATCCTTACACACCAACTAACAATTCTTTATGCTAATATATAGGGCTTATCTCTTTAAATGTTTTGAAATTAAATTGCTACCAAGCCCTAATTGCACACACTGCCCAGATCAGGCACTAGGTACAACAGTGCATATGCGTACATCACAACCAGAAGCTTATTTAATAAAGATATTCTTTATAATTTTATTACTTCTTTACATTGATTTAGTACCCAACTCCAGTCTTTGTCTACTTAATAATGATTCACATCTGTCTCCCACACTCATTCAACTTAGACTGCTAGGGCTTGGCTCACAGCGGCAAAGAAAGCCATATTAAGTTTTATATCATCCCAATCTACCTCTGAAAAAATACTGGCTAACTGCTTATCAGTATATTACCTCTCTTGAGTGCACAACTGCACACCTCATCAATGCCAAACCTAAATTGTTACAGGCTTGGTCAGATATAACTCCATCCAAGACCTCCTTCAGATCCAACATCCTGGATTAATTCCGATGTCTGATATCAGCTGTGTTAGTTAGACAT
Organism: Rhabdalestes septentrionalis; assembly: GCA_037832545.1. Lineage (NCBI taxonomy): Eukaryota > Metazoa > Chordata > Actinopteri > Characiformes > Alestidae > Rhabdalestes > Rhabdalestes septentrionalis. The sequence goes on from JBBMFX010000017.1 coordinate 14,676,458, forward strand.
CCTCCCCTTTTTCCCTCCTCTTTTCTTTTTCTTTTTTTCTTTAGGCATGAGATATGTACTGTGTCATATTATAGTCCATGATTAGTGGAAATAATAACTGTAAACATCATCTGCATGTTATAATTAAAAATGTAATCACTAAAAGTGTAAAGTGAATTTTTTGGCCAAATTACTCTTTACAAAAATCTTTTTAGGATTTTGTGCCTGTGTCGGCATTGCATCATTTACAGCTATATCACAAGGGCAAATCATATCACATATATCACAATGTATACACAATAGAAAATGTACAAACCTGGCATTATTACACATAGGAAGTGGGGTTACAAACTTTAAGAAATGAAGATATCAGTGTATCTTTATATACAAAGGACTAATGCAAATGCAGAAACAGTTATTTATTTTGTGCTGCTCGACCCATGACAGCTTTTTTAGTGTTCCTCTCTGGGTGCAATAGTATAATGTAGCACTTTGGGAAAAATATGGCCAACAGCAGACCAAAACTTGAAGCCAAAATAGCAAAGATCTCTACAGTAACTGAATACTTCCCTGGAGAGCTGATGTATGCAGGAATGAAAGTGAGCCACACAGCACAGAAGATCAGCATGCTAAAGGTAATAAATTTGGCCTCATTGAAGTTATCTGGAAGATTCCTTGCTAAGAAAGCCAGTAAGAAGCTCACAGCAGCCAACAGGCCAATGTAGCCCAGTGGAATAGCAAACCACAGCACTGAACCTACAGAACACTCATATACTATTTTAGAACTGGCGTAGTGTGTGTTTTTATGAGGTGTGGGCGATGCTGTTGTCAGCCAGATTGTGCATATTGCCACCTGGAAAGCTGTCAGAACCAGCACTGTACCTCTCTGTTGGGCCACGCCAAACCACTTCATGGCACTTTGGCCTTCTGGCAGAGAGGACTTAAATACAGCCACCACTACCATTGTCTTGACTAAGATGCTGGAGACGCTTAGTACAAAGCTGATGGCAAATATAACATGCCTCAGCTGGCATGTCCATGGCTGTGGCTGGCCAATGAACAGAAGCACACACATAAAGCACAGTTTGAGTGACAGCAGCAGAAGAAAACTTAGTTCTGAATTATTTGCTCGCACAACAGGGGTGTGTCGATGATGTGCAAACACACCCAGAACACCTGTACAGAAGCAGGAACCAAACAGAGAGGCAGTTGTCAGGGATATACCAAGTGGCTCCTCATAAGAAAGAAATTCCACTTCTTTAGGAATGCAGCGGTCTTTCTCTGGGTTGGACCAGAATTCCTCAGGGCATGGAGAACACTCAATAGAATCTTAAATAGAAAGAAGGGGGATAGACATATAAGAAGTTGCGAAGATGAGAGAGGTGCCATTTAAAGCTATATGACAGCTTTTTGCTTTAACCTGTTGCATTGCTTATTTCTCCATCTGCACAAGGCATACAGTCAAAGCAGCAGATAGGGAGTCCTTTCCTTCTGGCTCTTCTTGTGCCAGCAGGGCAGCTTTCACTGCACACAGATGCAGGGGCCTGAGAAGAAGAAAGAATGGGTTAACCAGTTTCCATTCCTGCTTGCTTAAACATGGAATCAAATGAAATGATCCCTGAGAACTACGGCAAAAATACGTTAATACGACTGTATTAGCAGCCTTAAACTTAAACTTAATACAGGCCTGCATGGAACAGATCAACTTACTATATGCTTCCCGCTTTAAATTTGGGATGCTGTAGAATAAAATGTATTTACTTTCTTAGTTTCGAAGTTCCAGAAGAGTTCACTCTCATCTAATGTAAGGACATGTTCTGCCTGTGCGCCTTCATCCACTACCCCGACTGTCTGGACATCAATAGACCCATCTGTGCTTGGCTTCCAATTCATTACATCATAGATAGCCAGGGCACTGCCATTCTTGTCAAAGGACACATGGTCCCCAAAGCCTGTAGTGAAGCTTACACTCTGTAGGTAATGAGCAACCTGCACATGGAGCAAGTCAGACTAATAAAACCTGTAATAGTTAGAATTTAGTTGTACAAGACAATTTAGCAGTCTCCCTATAATCCTAAGAAGTAAAGATTCGTTTTTGAGGGATCACATTAAAAATGATTTAAAGTCCATCCATCAGTTACCTAAATGTGGACTGAGAAGTTGTTTTAATACTTTACTCAATATTTAGATTATACATTCATTCATTCATCCCATTAAGATTATATGTCCTTGTTAACAGTGCAATTTGACTTAGACTGCATAAGGTAAAAATAATTGAGTTGCTGGGACAACAGAATATCTGAAGGTTTTAATAAGAATTGTTCCTCATATCAGTAAATTCAAAGCAACCTGCATTATTCATTCTTAATATTTTAAAAGTTATATTAACTATACATAACTGTTGTGTGTGTGCCTTACTTGCCAGGGCTGAAGGGTGTGTATGCTGGCACAGCTACTGCCACTGAAAGGCCCTTTTCCTTCTTCACACCTCATCAAGTCATGTAGAGCATGCGCCAATGCATAAACAGCTTTATACACATTATAAGAAGCCCTTAACTCAGACACATCATTGTAAGCTGTGTCTGTGTTACTAAGGTCTTCTTCTCCTGTGCACAATCTTCTCCCTTCTCGGTTGACTTGTGTGCCTCCATAATCAAATATACACCCAAACATTTCCTCCCAAAATTTCCATAACATGTTGTTTTTGGGATCCCTGTCAGGACGAAGGTGAAGCAGGAAGTTCCTGAGTCCCTGAATCTCCCCACGACGGATGGCGATGCCAAGTGTGCCCCCGAGGAATGGCAGCAGGCGTGGGGTAAGGAAGACGGGTGAGGTGGCCCATGCTTCGCTGGCAATCCATTGCCTGCCAGTTACATTCCTTATGGCTACTTCATCCATAAGCGGCAAGAGGTAGGCCTCAGTGGATATCACCACTACCACCCGGGCTGAGGAGGCTTCAATCACTCCAACAATTTGCCCTACATCCCTGTGGTTGTTGTCACGTGGCAGCATTTCAGAGTAGGCCACACAGCCGTCAAGCTGTGTCTGAACATCCTGACGGAAGGACTGGGCAGCATGGATACCATAATCATCGTTACTATAGACCAGCCCCACCCAGGTCCACCTGTAACGCTTCAAGATTTGAACAATGGCACGCACTTGGTAAGTGTCACTAGGGATTGTCCTGAAGAAAGAGGGGTATTGACGTCGGTCACTGAGACAGGAGCAGGTGGCAAAGTAGCTCACCTGATGGAGGGAGGAAGAGAAGGTGAGAGGTTTTGAGAAAAGCAATATTTAAAAAAAGAAAAATACAGCCAGAGATAATTTGAAATAGTAATAATGATAAGCACACCACCCTTTCCCAGAGAATGTACCATAGGTACTCGAAACAGCCCAAGCACACTAGAGATAGCGATAGAGTGCGTAGATCCTGGGTCCCCTACTATCCCAATCACTGGGGGGGAACTTGTGCAATCCCGGCTGGATGCAGATTCATCTGTCCCACTGAGCAAGGCTGTGGCTGCCCGAAATGCAACTGCCAGCTTGACACAGTTATCATACAGATGGTAGCCAAGAGTGACATTGGGCAGTAGGTTGGGGTTCTGGTTGATCTCATCAATGGCAAAAGCCATTGTTTGTGCTTGCTGGAAACTTGCCATGTCGAATCTAAGATATAATCAGAAAGAAGAAGTCTGTATGTGAGCAAACAAATATTGATAAAAGTTAGAACAGGTGCATTCATTGAATTAGACAGCCTAGTTTTGCTGTAAAACCAGAGCCAAAAGCGCTGTCTTAAGAAAACCATGTACAGTATATCATTTGAACATGGAGGCTGCAATTTACATCGAGTAAAACATTCATGATAAATGTACCAATAGATAAAATATAGGAATAAATAAATACATCTGTTAAGGGGCAACTGCATTGAATATGAGATGTAATTGCTTAAAAGATGTATTAAAATAAGGAGAAAAAAATATTTGCCTTGAGAATTTGTTTGTGCTAAAATTTTGTGTATTTTCGGCAGTGTACTCTAGATATATTATTTAGTTTGCTTTGCCTAATATAAACAAAAAATGTAATTTTCAATATATTTTAGTAGTAACATTTTTTGCTCTATAGAATCTGGAAAGATTTTCCTTCTGTAAAGTTGCAACTTTTAAAGGTTTTTGGAACAGTGACAATATACATTTTAGAGCTGCTATGTTTTTAGAAATATTATATTTTCTATACCAAAGAAATGCAATATAGTTCATTCTCAATTACATTTGACATTACACAGATTCAGTCTTCAGATGTTGCACAGTTAAAAATCACATATTAATTGATTTCTGCCTTGATGGAATTCACAGCCTTTTGTTTATAATCTCAGAGCTTCTTCAGAATCGCTTCTCAACAGTTTTCTTAGCACATCTCTGCCCAATGACTACTCACTGTTCACAGTAGGGCTGCTCTGGTTCACTGGTGAAGCTGAGTTCTGGAAACATGGTGAGGAAATGGACCTCAAACAAGCCACCTATAATCAGGTCTCCATTCTGGTGCATCCCGTTCAGTTTGAAGTGCCCCCTAAGTTGACAGGAGCCTAAGTCTGCAGGGGGTGCGGTTGCAGAGTATAATAGTTTTGCGGGGGATCCCCAGACCATGCAGAGGTACAGGTATAAAACAAGGCATATCTTTCTCTCTCTGCTACGCTCCATCTTTATATTCTGCCTCTGTCTTCTTCACAGGTTTGTGATAAACATGAGGGCTCTTGATTTATATAGCAGGTGGGGTTAGGTGGGCCCCTGTGGAGATGGTTGCAGTCTTCTGGTCTATATTTTTTTCATATCTTATATATTGTTTGCAAAATTGTGAGATAAATTATTAGTAATGTTCGTGTTTAGTGATTTTAGTGTTTACATCATGTATGAGTATGTACATTTATGTTATATATGTTTATTGAGTGGTTTCTAAAACAATTTTGTTTTGTGGAAAGTTCCATGCCACACTTTGTCATCCTGCTACTTTTCCTCTCTCTCTCTCTCTCTCTCTCTCTCTCTCTCTCTCTCTCTCTCTCTCTCTCTCCCTCTCTCTCTCTCTCTCT
>JBBMFX010000017.1:14734757-14747731 GCA_037832545.1 Rhabdalestes septentrionalis
GTGAGACCCCCGCCGACTTAGTGGGTCCCTAAGAGGGGGACCCAGGCCGTGGGACAAGGACATCGTCCTGCGGCCACCTCTGCGCCGCCCGGGCTGGGGAACGTGCACCCCGCCTGTGAGGACTGTGGAGTCGAGAGGAGCGGGGGCCGGCTCTCTGAGGAAGTTCATGAGTGGGATCTTGCGGTCCCATTCATGACACTATGATATTTATTTTTGGGACAAAATGTTTTAGTTAAGGGTGGCTTCAAAATATTATGCCTGAACTTTTAGCCCAAAGTATGGAGCTGTGTGTTTGCGGGAGCCCCAAGCAATGAAAGGTGGTTTGGTCTGCCAAATCACTGACATTTATGTAGAGGTGTCTTAAACACATAACACCTACCTAAACATTGTTGCAGACATAATACACCTGTTCAAAGCACTGGTGTTCTCTAATGGTGGTGGCTTCTTTCAGCAGTGTAAACATTGTACTAGAATGGTCTGAGCAACACAAGTTTAAGGTGATGACTTCTGGTATCAATGTCATCAAGCATTTTTGAAATTTGCTTTGGAATTTGGACTGTGTCGGTCATGTCCAAGACATGGAGGCCCTTCCTCATACTTAACAGGAATTAAAGGCTCTGCTGCTTGTGCCTTGGTGCCCAATAACACTGCACACCTTTAGAGGTCTTATGTTGTCCATACCTCAACAAGTAAGAACTGTTTTCGGCTGTGTTGGGGCGACTTGCAAAATACTAGACAAGTGGTTTTAATGTTATGGCTATAATTTTCTTTAGCATAATTCTCTTTACTTGTCTGAAATTAATTATTTCTGTATAAATCTGCAATGCAATTAAGTGTATGTTTCAGTTTTGGAAAATATAACATATTATATTTTAATGAAGATCCTGGTCTGAGATCAACCAAAGCAACGTTGACAGTCAGCCCACATATGATGAAACATTGGTGAGCTTCAATTCTCAGGCTTTGCATCCACATCAGCAATTCCACAAAGGCTAACAGGCATTTACACACAATATCTCACGTCATTATAAGTGTCACCATTTTATTTGTTGAGGCATAAAAGTACTAAAGTAAATCAAGGTTATTGTTAAATATTTTCATGAAACCACAGTGCATATTACACTATGCTGTCAAAAGTGAGAGTGGATTAGGTTCACAAGCAAACAATTATGGGTACAAAGTACCATTTCTTTTAGTTGTATGCTGTAAGCAAGTTTAATAAAAGGGATTTGCTTATCGCCTGTCATCCCAGACCTTTGACCTTGTCTAGAAATTAGATTTGTACCTTTGAATATAAAGTTTGTGAACACCATGCTCCAAAGTGTTTACCTTGCTTTCAACATCTTACAGAGTGCTAGACCTGCCAAATAATTTATGACAGGGTACTAGAATTACATTGTTTTTCCTGCTTTCTGTTTTGTAGAACACTTTTTTTACAAATTAATTTAAAGGTGCATAGGAGTTTAGATTTTTTATATTAAAGTTTAGGATGTCCTTTTGTGCCTTCAATGGAAGCAAATGAATGGAAACCCATGGGGTGTCTGGAAAGTTGAATTTGCATTGTATGAGGAGTGATATTTACAGACCACTATGAATAGTGATGCCATAAGGATCTGCTAATGCCACACCTTTCATTCATTTTCTGTAATTGCTTATTTCTTACTAGGGGTGCAGGTACCAGGAGCCTATCCTAGGGTCTGCTGGTGTTAGGCAGGGACGCACGCTAGGTGGGGTGACAGACCAATGCAGTTCACGCATACACATGCACGATTGACCCATACACTCACACCTATTTTAATCCCCAATTCACCTGGGACGCACATCTTTGGACTGTGGGAGAAACCGGAGATCCCAGAGGAAACCCACTGTTCTACAAATCTGTCCAGTTTCTGAAATGCCCCTTGATAACTATGCTTTCTAAAAAAGAGGTTTTTTAAATGTATAATTATTTTACAAAAATTAAACATTTTCTGTGTATTTATTAATTATGTTCACATACATACATTAATACATACATGCATGCATACCAAAAATTCACTTACAACATACTGCAAACCTTATTTTTAAGATACTACATAGGCAGCCCAGACATATTTCCTATCTTTTCCTATATCTTTTTTTAGAGATGTTTCCTTATCAAGTGGCTTTTGAAGGATTTTTACCCATCATATATTTTTTTGTATTCTTTTCTGGTCTTAGTAAAATAATGTAGCATTTTGGAATAAATATGCAAAAAAGTAATCCAGAACTTGAGGCCAAAATAGCGAATATCTCCACAGCTACAATAAATTTTCCTGGAGAACTGACATATGCTGGGATAAATGTAATCCAAACTGCACAGAATATGAGCATGCTGAATGTGATGAACTTGGCTTCATTGAAGTTATCTGGCAATTTTCGTGCTAGAAATGCCAAAACAAAACACAAGAGAGACAAAAATCCTATATAACCAAGAACAGCCCAAAAACCTATAACTGATCCCACATGACATTCTAGAATGATTCTGTCCTTGTAATGGGCCATATTTTTATATGGGAAAGGAGGGGATATTGTCAACCAAAGCACACAAATCAGCACCTGTATGAGAGTGAAAGAAAAGACACTAAGTCTCTGCTGAGAAGGCCCAAACCATTTCATGACATTACTGCCTGGATATGTAGCCCTAAAGGCCATTAACACCACTAATGTTTTCCCTAAAACACAGGAGATGCAGAGGACAAAAGTGATCCCAAATGCAGTGTGGCGCAGCATACAGGACCACTCAGAGGGCTGACCAATAAAAGTAAGTGAACAAAGGAAACACAGAGCCAATGAGAAGAGCAGCAGGAAGCTTAGCTCGGAGTTGTTGGCTCGAACAATAGGAGTTTGTCTATAATGGAAAAAAATCAACGCAATTGTGATTGTGAGACATCCACCAAACAAGGAAAAGGTCATCAGTAGAATTCCCATTAGTTCATTAAAGGTGAGGAATTCAATGTTTTTCAGATCACATCGAGTCTTATTCCCATTTGATTTGTATTCAAGAGGGCATAGAAGGCATGCCACTGCATCTGAAATAAGAGGCATATTAAAAAGAGGAAATGAGGACATTTCAGAGTGGAATGAAATTATTCGTTGACCACATAGGAACACCATCAGCATTAGAGTAAAATAGAGGAGCCCAGTCTTCTCACTTGTGGTGTTGCTAATCTCTCCTTCTGCACAGGGTATGCAGTCAAAGCAGCAGATTGGCATCCCCTTCTTGAAAGCCCTGCTGGTTCCTGGGTGACAGCTTTCACTGCATACAGACTTAGGAACCTGTAGTACAGAGGTGAAAGATTTCTTTTATAAGAAACACAGTAACAAAGGCCTTGACAGGCTGGTGACAGTAGTGTTTTTATGTATTCTAAGTCAGTTATGGTCATTTGTTCTGTTCTGCTTACTGTGCGCTGGTCCCCAGTCCAGATCGCAGTAACATCATTCATTAGAAACTCTTGACCATCTTGCTGAGATGCATCATACAAACCAATGGTCTTGAATATTATTGTTCCTTCAGTGTTCATCTGCCAGTTGACCAAGGCATAACGTGCAATTGGATCACCCAGCTTATCAAACAGTACTCTTTCTCCATTTTTTGTAGTAAAATTTACTTTGGTAATGTAATGGAATACCTGAAAAATAAAGGGTTTATCCATTGGACCAATTTTAATAATAACAAATAACTGAATAAATACAGTGACAGTGAAAATACTGCTCCTGCCACCTGCCATGCCTCTATGCTTCCTCTATTTGCACATGTGCCATTGGAGAATGGTCCCTTTCCTTCCACACAGGCCAGTAGTCCATCCACAGCATAAGCCACAGCATATACAGCCTTATAGATGTTGTTCAGCAGGCTTGCATCTGTCACATCGGTGAAGCTTGTGTGGGCATTCTCCAGAGACTCTTCTCCAGTGCAGGATTTGGTACTATTGGATAATTGAGGTCTCAGACTGCAGTCAAACAGGCTCTCCCACAGTTCAACCAGCCCTGTATTACCTGGTGTCACAGAAGGATGACTGCTTGCGATAAACTCTTTCAAGCCAGGAATGTGCGCATTTGGCACAGCGAATCCTACTGCACCACCGACCACAGCATAGTTCATGTCATTGGCTAAATACCTGTAAGTGATCCAGCCCTCACTTCCAACCCACTGAAAGCCAGTCACATTCTGATAGTAAAGCTCTTTAATGAGGATATCCAGGTCATTGCCATCTGCAAAGGCTACAATGACCCTGGATGTAGATGTCTTGATGATATTCACTACATCTAAATATTTTTCTCTGATGTCAGTCCTGTAAATAGCCAGCGAATACTCAACACATACTCCTTCTTTTTCAGCTGCGTCCAAAAAACTGGCCATACCATCATTGCCATAGTCACTTCTGCTTCTGATCGCTCCCACCCAGGTCCAACCAAAATGCTTAACCAGTTTTGCCAGTGCTCTGCTCTGGTAATAATCACTGGGAATTGTTCTGAAGAAAGAGGGGTACTCTTTCCTGTTGCTGAGACATGCACAGGTAGCAGAATGGCTGAGCTGTAAATAAAAATAATAGTCTTGCAATGGCATTGTCTCACTTAGACCAATGAATACGTACACCAACGATGAACTGACATACAGCTCTGTAAAAAATGAGACCACTGCAATGTATTTTTAAATTAGCATCTCTATGAGTATGACAACCATTACATGCCATTGCCATAATTTTTACATGCCAGTGTCATAATTTTTATCGAACAATCACACTGTACATTGATTAAAAAAAACAAAAAACACATTTGTTATATTCCTGAAAATGGATCATTAAACTTAATTTGATAAAGTTATTAAGGTATGCAGAGGTTACATTCAAGGAGACAAATGTTTATGATCTCTTTACATAACTGCAAATTGTACTAATAGATCAAATATGCATAAGTTGTCTGCTGACTCACCACTGGTATGTGAAATGGTCCCATGGTCCCCGCGATTCCTATGGTGGCTGTAGACGTGGTCTCCCCAATAACAGCATGAACAGTGGATAGTTTCATGCAGTTTCCTTTCTCCTCTTCTGGCCCATTCATGAGAACCAACGATGCTTTTGCTGAGAGCGGAATGCTGGGACAAGAGCCGTATATTCTGTAGCCCAGCGTAAAGCCAGGAAGGAGATCTGTTCTGTTGTTAATCTCCTCAATTGCAAACATCATTGTCATGGCATACTGCAGCTCTCCTGGATCAACCCTACAAGAAATGTATATATTCTTATGTGATCTAAAGCAATTCTTACTTACCTAGGCATCTATCAGCTTTATCACTAAAATGTGTGGATTAGACTGTGATCAGTTATAGTAGTGAAAATATTTCTTACCAGTTCTGCAATGCAGAGTAAATAGATACATAATTCAGAGCTGCTTTTCAGCTCTGAATAATCCCATCTCACCACTGTCTTACCCATAACATCTCCTATTTCCTGGGTTGATCTGAAGCGTTGGATTCACGCCAACAGGATACTGATGGAAGGAAAAAATTCCTCCAAGGGAGATATCACCCTCTTTAAAGAAATGAAGAAGGTCATCTGTTCCATAAGCTGTGCATTGCTGAGCCTTAGCAGTAGCAGTAAATATGAACATCAGTAAGTCTGCCAGCAACAGCATGGCTTCTTCCAGGAAATATCTGCTTTACAAAAGATTGTGTCAATCTCAAGAAGACCTGTGTCTTTATATACATCTTCTAACAGTTCAACATAATTGACATGGCATGTTTACCTTTCTTGTCCAATGATGTGAGTAAAAGTGTTGACTGACAGAAAAATTAAGCAATGATCTGTGCACTTTGATTGTTCCAATCAAAACCTTGACTATTTTCAGCAAAGACTGTTAGATCTGTTAAATTATCCATCATGATCCTTCAGATAATATTTTATAGATATCTGAATGTAAAAATGTACTATATGTGTATTTAATATTGTTGTATTTTTCTGTTTTTGTATGTCAATTTAATACTGAAATAATTCATTTATTGTTTTATTTATTTGTTCAGTTACAACACATTTAATTCACATGTAATGAATTAACAGTCTGAGTAAATTTTGTGCCTAGGGAAAAAAGTCACTTTGATTTTATGTTCACTTTATCTATGAGCTTTTTCCTAGTGTTCTGTGCTGGCTTAAATATAATAATATAACATTTTGGAATAAAGATGCAGAATAGTAAACCAAAGCTTGAAGCCAAAATTGCAAATATCTCCACAGCTACAGTGAATTTTCCAGGAGAGCTGACATAAGCAGGGATGAATGTGATCCAAACTGCACAGAATATGATCATGCTGAACGTGATTAATTTGGCTTCATTAAAGTTATCAGGCAGCTTTCGAGCTAGAAAAGCCAAAACAAAACACAAAAAAGCCAGAAATCCTATATAAGCCAAAACAGCCCAGAAACCTAACGCTGATCCCAAATGACATTCTAAAATTATTTTATCTGTGGAGTGAATAATGTTTTTGCGAGGTACTGGAGGTGCCAGTGATAACCATAAAATACATATCATGACTTGAATAAGAGTGCAACAGAAAACACTCATTCTTTGTACAGGCATAGAGCACTGAGGAAGCCCATTGCCTGGGACAGTTGCCTTGAATGCCATCACTACTGCTATTGTCCTAGCCAATACACAGGATATGCAAAGTGCAAAGGTGATCCCAAATGCTGTGTGCCGTAACATGCAAGACCATCCAGAGGGACGACCAATAAATGTGAGTGAACAGAGGAAACACAGTGACAGAGAGAAGAGCAGTAGGAAACTCAACTCACTGTTGCTTGCTTTTACAAGTGGTGTATTTATGAAGTAAAAAAATACCAGTCCTACTGCTAGAGTAAAAGAAACTCCTGTTAATGAAAATACAGTCAGGAGGATTCCCATGTTTTCATCAAATGAGAGGAATTCCAGTTTTTTGGGAATACAGAGACTGTGGTTTTCATTTGACCAGTACTCCAGGGGACATCTGATGCATTCAGCAGAGTCTAAATGAAGAGAGATCAGTGGTCAAATATTGTGGCATTCAGGCACAGCACATAAAAATATTACAGAATGATTTGGGTTTTTTTTTGCATCTTTGTTGTTTGTGAGAAACATTAATTACCGGTCTGGTTGCTTATTTCACCCACAGGGCACTGCAAACATGCAAAGCAGCAGGATGGCTTTCCTTTGATTTGTGCTTGTCTGAAGCCTGGCTCACAACTCTCACTACACACAGACTTGGGCCTCTGCAACACATACTCTATTATATTCCAAAAGTATAACAACAAATCATAGTACACATTTGCAATACATTTTCTTTTCTATACGTACTGTATACATACCATGTGACCATTTCCAGCCCAAACTATGTTGACCGGTTTCATGACAAACTGCTCATCGCTTGGGAGTGAGGCATCATAATGACCCACTGTAATGAAAGCTACTTCTCCAGCTTTATTTTTTTGCCAGTTCACCAACTCATATCTTGCTGTAGGGTCTCCATCACTGTTAAAATACACATGCTCACCCATGGGCATTGTGAAGTTCACACTCTTTAAAGAATGTAGTATCTGTGAAATAAAGGAAATGTATGCACTTTATCTATATGCATGACTGCTTGTAGTGCTGTCTGTTTTCTTGCAGATTTTGTGCTTTCCTACCTGACTTGACAGTGAATCATTATGGGTACAAATTTCTTTGCCAAGGTGATCATTAGTTTTGCAGGTTAATATGTTATGCAAGGCATAGGCTATTGCATAGACAGCTTTGTACACATTGTTGGAAATCCTTAACTCAGACACATCAGTAAAAGTGTTATTTATGTCTTTGAGATTCTCAAATCCAGTGCAAAGCTTCACATTCTCATTTTTTGGTGAAAACTGACATCCAAATGTTGTCTCCCAGAACTCTGTCAGTAGTGCATTTGAATAATCCTGAGATGGACAGACCTTCAGAAGGAAGTCCTTCAGACCTGGAATCTTAGACTTATTGATGGTAAAGCCTAGTGCACTGCTGATAACTTTTGACACCCTTTCAGTTGCTAAGTATCTGGCAGTTATCCAAGACTCGCTGCCTATCCACTGTAGCCCTGTCAGATTTTGAGCAAGGGCCTCCTCCAAGAGAACATCCATTTCACTCTGGGCCAGAAATGCCACTAAAACCTTAGCAGTGCCTTGTCTGATCACTTCCACAACTTTAGCAATGCTCTCTTTGGGATTTGTCCTTAGAATGGCTTTGGAATACTCAATGCATACTCCCTCTTTTCTTGCTTCCTCCATAAATGTGCCCATTCCGTTGTTGCCATAGTCATTATCACTTCTCACTGTTCCTACCCAGGTCCAGCCAAAATATTTTACAAGCTGAGCCAGTGCCCTGCTTTGGTAATTATCACTGGGAATTGTTCTGAAAAAGGAAGGATACTCTTTTCTGTTGCTCAGGCAAGCACAGGTAGCAAAATGACTAATCTGTTTGGAGCAAGAGACACATCAAATTAGGATTATTGCTCTGCCAAAATAGCATGTTTCCCCAAATATTTGAGATTCTGTTTCCTATTTTATTCTCTTTAGTTTTTATTTCATTAACACAACTTGCATTTTTCCCACTTGTGAGACTAATAAAGGATTATCTTATCTTATCTTACCACTGGAATCTTGAATAGCCCTGTTACTCTTGACATCACAATGGTTGAGGAAGATTCTGACTCTCCTATGATTGCGTTCACTGCAGCATGCCCAGAGCAGGTTTCTTGTGCTGTAAGCTCCTGGCCATTTATCAAAGCCATGGCTGATCTCATAGAAGCTAATGTTGAGCCACAGCTGTCAAATATCTTGTATCCAATTGAAACATTAGAAAGGAGAGTACTGTTGTTTATTTCTTCAATAGCAAAAATCATGGTCTGCACAAATCGGAATTCCCTGAGGTTCAAGCTGAATACAGAGATAGCAACAACTGAACATGTAGCATTAGTAAAGTCATAATGTGCAGTAATAAAATACTACATTTGGATTATGGTCTTATAATTCCACATTTTATCCTTGTACATTATTGCAAATGTATTTATGAAAAGATAAAACTAACCTGTTGCATGTCAGACGTTCTGGTTTCTTGGTAAATGATGGTGTCTGTAATGTAATTCTGCTATGAATTGAAAAAGCTCCTCCAATGATAACATCCCCATCCTTGAAAAGTAAAGGGTTTTCTGGATTTCCAATTATTTGACAATTGATTTTTTCTCCCTTTGCTTTAAATACACAGAGCAGCAGAAATGCATAAAGAAACATCACAGAAGTTATGGGGTGCTATTTCAAATGCTCAGCTAAACCTGGAAGATGTAATTATATAGGAAGAGATCATATGTATGGGATCATGTGGTCATGTCCTGTATTGTCATACATTACAATCCTAAGGGGGTCACTCCTAAGAAACCTGAAAATCACTGACCTGGATACAGTTCCTTCGCAGCCTTATTGGGATATTGAAATCTTATTTTGCTCTGTAGCACCTCCTGTGAAAAAATAAAAGTATATAATTATACTTTGTTGCAGGTGATAGATTTGTTATATTGAATAATCTAGGAAACAATTTTGGTCAGTCTACTTTTCCGCACTGCAAGACAAGTACAGCTTTATTGTCATCCCAGCCATACACAAAGTGAGATGAAATTTAAATACAAAGTGAGATAAAATATTTTGTCCCGTTCCTCATCCCCAGAATATTAACTGTCCCGTTTCCCTCTTCACTTTCTGTCTCGTGCTTTCCTTTACTTTTGTCCTCCCTGTGTAGGTTCCCTTCCTAGTGTGTCACCTCGGTTTGTGCTACTCCCCCTCGATTACTCTCACCTGCGTCTCGTTGTCCTGTGTCTCACCTGTTCCTTGTTTGCCCTTTTTATTTAAGCTGGCCGGTCCCGTCTCGCCCTGAGTCTGTCTTTGTTAAACCATCTCATATTTTTTGTTCCTGTACCCACTCTAAGGAGATCTGGGTTTCAGAAATTTAGCTTGCTCGTATGTTAGTTTGGAGAAACCTTTCTCAACTCTTATGCTTAACTAGTTAATTTGTTAGTTTGTTCTCTCATGCTTTATGATAGAAGCTTAGGAGAGACACTACTCTGGTTTGAATGTTAACTTGTATCTCTTCTCATTTCACAGACCTGTGTTCCTCACCCTTTGGACTGCGATCCTGCGTCTTTGGTTTTCCCCTGATTCGACGTGAAGCGCATCTGTGTGTACGCGAACTCTGAGAAGTTTTTGTGTATGTGTAAGGATTGAAACTACATTTCATTAAAAACTTTGTATCACTGACTAGTGTGTCCTTCGCTCACCTTGCAGAGAGATCCGTAACACTCCTGGAACAGTGGTGCAATATAAAACAAAAATGTATGCTACAAAATAAGTAAATGTTTTAAATAAATCTCACATTATGAAAGTATAAATTTTTATAAAAAATGTGAATGATATTTGTGGTTTTCCTGAATTTGCAGGTGTTTTTGTGTACAATTATTGCTTTGCTTCTAAGAAAGAATCCATTATAGCATATTTCAAATAAATTTGTTTTGTCCCCCTAACATTAAAAAGGCCTCCAGCGCCCCTGAATCTCACTATCCATGTCGCCTTCTTTGCCAGCTTCATGTTTATTAAAACTGGATGGTTAAAATATTTAGCATTCATGTAGTACACACTGAAATATTTGAAATGTCATCATGCGGATCTCCTTATATATATGTATAATAATTTACGTTTTTTTTTTAAATACCTCTTAAAGTATAATTTTATTTACAATAATGCAGTACTTCAGTAATCCAGCATTAAGGACGTCCTCCGTCTTGTTTTTAAGGTAAGCCTCCATAGCTTTATGCACTTTAAACTAAGCAGCAATGTAGTATCCTGTATTGGCTATACTTTTGCTCATTATAGGCGTCCCGCACGCACTTCATTTGACTCAAGGTAAGCAGATTCTTGGTTGTGGAGTTACTTTGGCTGGGTGTACGTATGTACACTCATCTACTGAATTGTTTTTAGCCTTGCTGCTCACAGGTGTTAAGCACGTTCCCCACCTCCAAGGTAAGTACACATGGGGTTGTGGCATTATTGGAGTGCGGCTTACTTACGTTATCTCACACATTGTGGATTGGTTTTTTAGCTTTACTGACGTAATTCCATTGGGGGCTGTTCGTTGAGACCAATGCATGTTCTGGTGTAGTAAGTATGGCTTAGTGACCCAAGTGATTGGTGTTTTATTATATTTTAAAACAATTCTTTTCTTTTTTTTTCTTTTTTTCATGGCTGGCATCGTCAGGCTGGCTTGTACTTGTGTGGGCTGATGCACCAGCAGTTAGTCCAGCTACGTTTTTTTTGTTATTACGGTTCTTTTCTTTATTTCTGTTGTTTGCTTTGTTTTTTTATATGTCATTGGTTTTAAATTTTATTTGGTGCTGAGTCACCATTTGGTTTGTGGATGTAGTAGTGGTTTTTGTGTGTTCTGAGTGGATGTGTATTTGTTGTGACTGCTCTGTGTTTATTTCTTTTTTTTTTTGTCCGTGGGAAAGGGGGAGGCTCGTATTTGTGATAGAGCGTCTGACACGGTGTGTTTTTTGTGGTATGTATTTTCTTTGAGCACTGTTTTGTGTATGTGTGGTGTATTTGGATATAGGGCCCCTCTCTGATTCCCCTTTCATGCTTTCCTGTCCTGGGGCGCTGGATTATCCACCCTGCGGGACTGTATGTATTTTTTAGAGACTCATGTAGGTTTTTAATCGTGATTGGGAATCATACTCTCCTCTGTCTGTTACTGGCAAACCTGTATTGAATAATCTTCAATAGTGGTCCCATTAGCATAATACCATGGGTGGCATAGTTGGCTACATTTGTTTTTATACTGTAAATGTTAAAAATTTTGTTATCTGATCACCACAGTATATCTTAGCTTATTTGTTTTAAGTCGGGGTAAGTCGGCGCCACAAAGACATAACTAACTAAATGTTATTTTAAAGCTATAATTCTCATCATAATGTGTGTATAGATTGATAAAATCCCACATTTTCAATAAATTATAAGGTATTTTGCCTTTGTATGACCCATTATTATTTTGCAGGAAATGAAACAGTAGAATACAGTAATTTCCAAATAAGCATCAAACATCAAGTTTGAGCTTAAAATCTTTTTATGTCTTTAAATGTATTCATTCCAAAGTCCAACATCAAGTGAAGTCACTGTCTTTTTGAAGAGGAAACCTGAAGACACAGTGATAAATCTCTACTCCTCCACATCAATATTTTCTCAATATTTGTGTGTGCACATGGAGCTGGTTAATTAACCGTCAACTGTGTTACAAATATATTCTTGTTAAATGTGTATAGTTGCTGTATAAACGAATATGTGGAGAAAGTGTACAAAAATATGAGTTGATCAAAGTCTTGTAGTAAAGGATGATATGTCTGCAATTAGCACAAGGCCCCAAAAATGGCTGAAATGTTAACCCTGCTACCTGTCAACCGTGTTACCCAGTATTTGTAACACAGTTGACAGGGAGTAACAAAGTTGACACTTAGGGTAATATATTCACCTAATTTATGCCCATATTGATTGTTAAACAAATCATGATTTTTTGTTATTAGACATATTTTACTATTATACTTATGACATTTTAATTACTAATGACTTGCTTAACAACATGATTTTACATCAGACGCAATAAACTTTGACCTGAATTCATGGAATAGTGATTATTTTGATGATAACATGGTTTAGCCTACATAGTATTAAAGAGTGATTGTGTTTTAGACAGATGGCTCTGACGAAAAGCACGGAGCCAGGCGTGGTGCCAACCCTGAAAGAAGGGCTGCATATTTAAGAAAACACAGACAGAGGTGGCAGAAGAGAAAAGGAAAGCCAAGACGGTCAAAGATTTAAGTGAGAGGGAAAAGAGAAGGAAGCGGTAGTATTGGAAACGAGCACAACGTGAATGCA
>JBBMFX010000017.1:14747831-14768867 GCA_037832545.1 Rhabdalestes septentrionalis
CGAGTGAATGTTCTGTCCGGACCCATGACCAGTCTGGTAAATTCACGAGATTGAGTAATTTTCATGGAACATTTTTTGGATGGTTGTGGCTATTGACAGCGGGCGCTGCTACTCCAGTTAATACAACAACAGCTTCACTCGTTACTGTACTTGTGATGGAAAGGCTTATTTCAGAGAGACGTCTCTTGTGGCTCCGCCCCCAAAGTAGAGCCGGTTCTTTCGGATCCAAATGGCTCTTACTTTATTATCATCTGAAGTAGTGTTCCACGGGTCAGCTTTTTAAAAACTCCACCCAAACCGACCCATCAGGAGATCCAACCCCCCCGCGCCTGACCCGGAAAACTACTCGTAGATACTGACCCAAAACCCCGACCCGAGGAAAAAAACTAACAGTTCACAACACGTTTTGATCGATAATGGGATGTGTTTTGTAACTTTAATGTATTTGCCTGGGACTCCTTTTATTTATGGTGAAAGAGTTCAATTCATTTTCTGCATTGGAAATGAACAATACATTTTGAGTAAATGAAAATGAAATGTAATAAGTGGACCTCAGTGACTTTCAATTGAATACCCCTGGGTTAATATTTGCTCTGACATTAGTCCAGTTCAAACACTTTAAAAATACTCAAAATTAAGTTGTCTCATTTTTTAACAAAAACTTTGCTTTGCTTATATAGCTGCATTATTTTTTTCTAAATATAATCTAAAAGTTATTATATGATAATAAAATATAATTTAAATGTAGCACCATATTAGAAATAAATAGAAATTTATATAAATAAATTACATTTTGATTTAGGTGTAAGTTATGAATGATATACGAAAAAATACTGTAAGAATAATCATTAGTGTGATTGCATCAGCAACAGACTTCAAGACAACAAAGCTCAAATTATAATAAAAAGAGAATTTGACTGCTAATCTCGCCATTGTTAAAAGGTACTCATTCAAAGCATCATAAAGATTTCCCCCAGTGAGTAGATTTCCTGCAGCTGTTTGGCAAAGAGATACTAGGGCCAGTTCTAAAAGCAGACATTCATGAACATGAAACAGCCGTTTAATGTGTTTTACAGCAATACCAGGTTAGCACCTTGTACTGTTTGCCATGCTCCTCAAACCATTCCTGAACAATATTTGCAGTATGGTTTGATGCATTATCCTGCCATTAGAGGTCACGTCATGTCAGGTGTCTAGCCTACTTCTATGCCATGAAGGGGTCTGCAGCAATGTTTAGGTAGGTGTGATGGACCGTTATTGCCAAAATTGTTTTATGCGTCTTGACCTTTGTATGATCCTAAAGCTGTTTTATGTTTCTTGAATTTTGTATGACCCTAAAAGGTACTTGACGCTTAGATCTTGTAATGATCCTACACTTCATGTGATCTTATCTTAATTTCATGTGATCTTATCTAATCTCTGGGACTGGACCACTTGGTCTAGCCTTTCCTTTCCATAAATATCAGTCAGGCTGAGGTGCCCATGAATATTTTGCTGGCTCACCATCTGCCCTTTCTTTTTGTAGATAATAAACACTGCACCAGGAACCAGTGGCGTAGCACTGGTCACTTGCCCTTCCAGTGACAACCAGGTCTCAACCTGCATCTCAGACTTTTTGACCAACATTTCCTCTTGGATGGTGGCCCACCACCTCAAAGTTTTATTAAAGGGAGCCCTTCACCAATCTACAACTTCATAGTTTTTGTTCGGAACTCGGTTATTGTCCCTTCAAAGAAGGTAAAAAATATTGGTGTTATACTAGATGAAGATATGTCTTTCTCACTGCAGATTAAACACATCTCCAGAACATGCAGTTACCTTCTCTACAACATCAGAAGAATCCAACCCTTTCTCACCACAAAAGTTATGCAGTTACTCATCCAAACTGGACTACAATAACTCTCTACTGGCTGGACTTCCAAAACCACTTCAGTTGATTCAGAATTCAGCCTCAAATTTAGTCTTTACGGTTTCAAATTCTCATAAATTACACCTTTACTAAGGAAACTTCACTGGCCACCTGCATTGAGTTGCAAACTCTCAGCACTTGCTTTCATGGCCAAGAATGGACTTTCACCCTTATACATATCAGCACTTCAAGCACTGCTCGTCTTGAAGCTCTGAGGCTCAAAAGAAGATAAGGACTGTGTTAAGACTCTTGTCTGTCTTGGTCCCCAATGGTGGAATGAACTCCCTCTTCCGATCAAATCTTTAGAGTCCCTCACTGTCTTCAAGCTTTGTCTGAAGACCCATCCCTTAAAGGAGCACCTTGGTGACTAAATATGCCTCCTGTTTCTGCTCATTTCTTCTTCCCTTTTTTCAAAAAAACAACATACTCTTATCTCCATGCCTTAGTTACTTTTGCTTTTACCTCTGAATTTTCTTTGACAGGAGTTGTTTAGGTGTCCTTAGCATGCAGTGACTTGGTTGAATAGCGGTGGTTGGTTTAAATATAGCTTTACAGGTTTGAGGAACAGATGTGGACTCCTTGAGCACTGATATATGTCACTTTGGATAAGAGCATCAACCTAATACTCTAAAAGTAAAGTAAATGTAATTACTTGACTCCTGCCTAATACACACCAACTCTTGACACAAGTTATTGTAATAAGATAATCAGCATCACTCACTGGTGTTAATGATTGGTGTGTGTAATTATTAGGGGTGGGAATCGATTGAAATAATAATCTTATTAATTAAAGGCTTTGTCATTAATTAATCATTAATTTAATCGCAGAAGAAAATTTGCACCAAAGCACAAATATTGTTTTACTTTAAAAGGGTTTTAGTGAGTGACAGAATCAAATAGTAGACATGGACATTAAAACAGTAAACTCAAGCCCTTTTAATTTCAGAATTTTTTTTTTATTTTTTAACATCTGCCCCGTGAAGAGGCCACTTAAAGGTGAGGAAAGAGAAGTCGGAGTGGATATCCCAGCTCTGTGCTCTTTATTTACAATGTAACAGACAGTCAACGAAACGAGGAGAGAAGGAGGAAAGCACAAGAGGAGTTGAGTTGAGTTGAGGAGAGACGAGAAGGAGGACAGAGAGAAGGCAAGGTAAAGACATTAAAAGACAGTGCAGGGCAACGGTCCAAGTCCCTTAAATAGTCTCATAAATCAGTCTCAAGTCCTTTCAGCTGCGTCCCGCCCTGCTGTCCTTCAGCGCCCCCAGTGGTTGCTGGAGGAGAGGACGGGGCGCCGTCCGACGCTGGAGGAGAGGACGGGGCGCCGTTTGACGCAGGAGGAGAGGACGGGGCGCCGTTCGACGCTGGAGGAGAGGACGGGGCGCCGTTCGACGCTGGAGGAGAATTCATGTAGTTGTGGGAAGCTTGCCTCGAGTGGCCATCTCCTCCTGGAGCCGAGCGTTTAACCCCTCATGGAATTTGTCCCGTAGGAACGCGTCACTGTGAGGAGAATAAGCTGTCAGGGTGTCTGGTATTCCTCTACGGAACGTCTCCCCTGACGGATGTAGAACAGCCAGGGGAATGAAGACTCACAAGAGAAGCTCAGGGTACTCGCCGGTTTGCCGTTGTGGGTGTGGGTGCCATCATCTTGGCTCAGCCGAGTCCTGAGCGAGGGAGAGTCAGAAGGCGCTCGGGTCTGGAGAATTGTGGAATCCGCGACATCTCGCGGAACGGTGTGTTTCTGTCACATCGGCCCTGTGAATAGGCCGATTTCAAATTTCAAACCTACTGGACTCACAATACCTCCATGCTTCTTTACAGTCTTCCTCTTTCAGGCAGTTACTTTGACAAACTAGCCTGTTCACATTTTCAGAGCTATAGGCAGCTCTCTTTTTGTTACTATGTGACCTGCCAGTGAGAACAGTCTCTCACATGGCACCTAATTTTTTCCACATTTGTTGGTACTCGAACTCGTACTGCTAGCGCTAACAGCACTCCGATCAGTCCTAGCATCCCACCTTCTTCCGATTCTTCCATTTTTATAGCTCTGGTTTGTGCATCAATGGAATCAGTCTGCCAGGAAACCGTGTATTGAAAAAAGATCCCCTTTGCTTGGAATGCACAGTGTGACTAAATGCTTTTTTTTTCTAATTAATTAATCGCAATTAACGGGTTAAATTCCCACTACTAGTAATTATATTAATGGGTGCCGGAAGCATTTTTAATGTGGATAGGGAGGCAGGGCTCTACATCTCAGCTGTAGTTGTGGGGCGGGGCGGAAGGCAAGGCATAGCCCTATGTCAATATCTATGACACTGTGATTCAACAATACCATAGAGTGATTAAGAATCAGTGGATTCTTACCTATTCATATTGATGTCATGACCCAGGCATCACTGTCTACTCTCTAACACTAACACGTGGGGTACAAGCTTCCATTTCTTGTTAAGGCTTATTTGCTAAGCAAGAAAAGCAAGAGTTAGAGGGTAAACTTTGGTGGTAATCTGAAAATTTGTGTGAATTAGAATTTTTGGCAATTGGCTATTGCAAATATTTCGCAGCAAAAAGTCCAGGAGGACTCTCACTAAAACATTGTCACAGTTACACATAAGTAACTACACTGCGTGAATCACTCATGGTGTGTCATGCCTGGTGTAAAAGATTGAAAGGCTGAAAGGAGGGACAACTAATGTCATTGGTTCATGTGTTTCTTGGGGAAAAGTCAAGTCCATCCCCTATTCATTTGCTGTTCCTATATTTGTCCATCTGTACCTCCTTTGTAATCTGTGTTAGGTATGGCACACTGTGCTAATTTGCTTACATTCTGGCTTGTCTTGAACTTGTCAATATGGTGTTGGTCTGCAAACAAAAATGAGTGCACATATAAAGGAGAAGAAGGGATGCAAAGTTTCTACCAGGGTGGAGATGTGATTCTGGGGGGCTTGTTTCCACTGCACTACAGCCCTGTGTCAGCACCTTCATCTTTCCAAAGCAAACCTGCATCAACTTTGTACAAGTAGTATGTCATGGTTTAAATGTTGTATATGCTGCTGAACTGGTTGGTTTAGTTTAAATGAGATTGAATTACTGTTGCTGTCATAACAAAACCTTGTGCCTATGAAGTGCTGTCTAGGCAAATTAATGCATAAACAATTTTCATAAAAATGTTCGTAAAATGGTAGCTCAAAAATTTTAAGTAAAATATGTTGAGGTTCTGATATGACTGAAATACATCCTGTAAAGTTTAGAATCTTTTTGAAAGCATCCCAAATTCTAAGAATTTACAAAGATTTTGCAGTTTATTTGTGAATGTGTTTGCAGTTTTAGTGCTCGAGCCCTCAGGTGGATGATGACTATGACCTTTGCAGTTAAGGAGATAAACCACAGGCAGGATCTGTTACCAAACCTGTCTCTGGGCTACCACATCCGGGACAGCTGTGATGACATACCTGTGTCATTGAAAGGGTCGCTGTTGCTGGTCAATGGGCAGCCAGATGCAGGACGTGGAGCCGCCTGCACAGAAGTACGCAGGCAGCCCTCTCCTGTCATTGTGGGAGACGCTGCATCGGGAGTATCCATGGCTGTGCTGAGAACACTGGGTTCATTTAGTGTTCCTTTGGTATGGCAAAAACAATATAATAATGGTGTTTATTAAGAATTACTTAGCTTAAGTATACATAAACATAATTCATTTTTCACATTACTTTAATGTATTACTTTTACATTCACTTGGACTGATGGGACTCTTAATTTATTATTTAGGTAGTTTAGTTTAATACCAAAAATTTACATTTATGTCTACAACACAGTGTCTGATTACTGTCAGTATTTCACTATTATTGCTTAGCTTTTACACATGCTCTATCAATACATCCTTTCAGGTGAGTTACTTTGCATCTTGCTCGTGCTTGAGTAACAAGAAGGAATTCCCTACATTTATGCGAACAATGCCGAGTGATGAATTTCAGATTAAAGCTTTAACAAGGCTGGTTAATTACTTCCAGTGGACTTGGGTGGGGGTCATAGGAGTGGAGTCGGATTATGCTCGATTTGCCATTCAGCTCTTTTTAAAAGAGTCAGCCAAGTATAATGTGTGCCCTGCATATGTGCACCTCTACCCTGTTGCTTTATCCAAGGAAGCACTGAGAGAACTGATGAACATCATTCAGGCCTCCACAGCCACTGTCATACTCAACTTCTCAGGAGAGTCAGAACTGGAGTCTATCCTGAAAGAGTGCAGACAAAAAAACATCACCAATCTGCAGTGGATCGCCAGTGAAGCCTGGGCCACCTCAACAGCCTTGTGGAGTGATTTCAGAAATCTCCTGAGAGGAACGATGGGTTTTTCAATACGGAGAGGGGGAATCCCAAACTTGGGCAGCTACCTCAGAGAGCTGAACACATCTGCTATTCGAACTTCTAATTTTTTAACAGAGTTTTGGGAGGAAACCTTTAACTGTCAAATTAATGGATCTCTAAACACACATATACACAAAGAGGAGGCCCAGAATAGGGGAGTCTGCAGTGGCAGAGAGAGTCTGGATGATGTTTACACTTCTTATGCTGATGTGACCCAGCTTAGAGTAAGCTATAATGTATACAAGGCTGTATACCTCATAGCACATGCCTTACATGATATGAGTACATGTGTTCCAGGAAAGGGCCCCTTTCAGAATGGGACATGTGGGAGCCTGGACCCCCTTTTGTCATGGCAGGTGTGTTCTCTGTTTATATGTATTTATAAATTAATTTAAAAGGAATATGCCCAAATTTAATTACTTTGTCACAGTTGTCAGATCTATAGCGTACAGTTGACATGCACAATAATGTTCAATCCTGCAGAAAACATTCATACAATGCTGTATTATAATAGGACCCAAAGAGACCAGTTCTTCAGCTTGAGCACCTGCTTGCTAACTATTTTGAATGAATTGGCTGGGGGGTTTTTTCTTATTGTTTTCAATTATGTCCAACAAGCAGTCTCCTCTAAGTAAAAAGAGGAAATTATTAGAGATTTGGCATAAAAAGTAATTTAAACCTTCATCAGGAAACCATACCCTGGTTAAAATATTAGGAGATATTAAAAGTGTTAGAATGCTTTAAGAGAATAATAATTAGTTTACAGATAAGAAACCAGTGTTAGACTATAAATAAGTGTACATAAATGACTGTCCTGTCAATCTTCCTTCAAGCTCCTAAGTTACATGAAGCACACAAACTTCACAACAATGGGAGAAGTTGTCCGATTTGATGACAATGGGGACCCTATTGCCTCTTATGATTTGATGAACTGGCAGGAGACAAATGATGGGTCTCTTCAGTTGGTTAAGGTGGGGTTCTACGATGCCTCACTGAATGAGGAAGGAGACCTGGTCATAAATGAATCAGTGATTATGTGGCACAGAGGGGACAAGGTTTGTTCTATTGCATCTATAGCCAGACTGTCTTTCATACGGCTGTTTCTTATTGAGTTATTTTGTATGTGTGTCCCTCAATTAGAAAGTATCATGTTTTGCAGCTTTCAATGGCATTATACAGTTTGCTCAGTCGACTTTTCATTAGGGCTGTAATAATCTAAAAAAAAAAACAGTACTCCAAATATTTCCTTCAATTTTTTAAAGATATGTATTTCCAGTGTAGTTTGAATGTAGTATGTGCAAAATGTCAAATCTGCTCTAAGTATCTGCTATTTATGGGAGAAAATGGTGTGGTTCCATCTGCCATGCTTCACAGACACCAGTTTCTGTATGCAGCAAAAGTTGTCTGCCAGGCTCCAGGAAGGCCCGGCGAAAGGGTGAACCCATATGCTGCTTTGACTGCATCCAATGTGCAGAGGGAGAAATTAGCAATCAGACAGGTGTGAAAATGACTTTACTTGCTATATCTTGTTGTGAAAAACTCAACAGTACAGATTCATTTATTTGATCAATTTAATCACAGACTCGAATGATTGTCTGAGATGCTCAAAGGAGATGTGGCCGAACCAAGCCAGAGACCAATGTATGCCAAAGGACTTGGAGTATCTCTCTTTTCAGGAGCCCCTGGGAATAGTTCTCTGGGCTGTTTCAGGTTTTGGAGCCTGTTTGACTGCAGGAGTGCTAAGTGTGTTCATGATCTACAGTAAGACCCCCGTCATCCGAGGGAACAACATGGAACTCAGTCTATTGCTTCTCTTGTTCCTCGGTGCATGCTTTCTGATTGGTCTGACATTCATTGGCAAGCCCACTAACTGGCTCTGCCAAATAAGATATACAGCCTTTGGCATAGGTTTTGCACTTTGCATTGCCTGCATCTTGGCTAAGACTGTTGTGGTCCTGGTGGCTTTCAGGTCCACCCTTCCTGGCAGCAATGTCATGAAATGGTTCGGCCCAGCCCAACAAAGGTTTAGTGTCATACTGTGCTCCAGTGCTCAAGCACTTATCTGCATCATATGGCTATCAAGCAAGCCTCCCTATGCTGTCTATAACACTGAGTTTATGAGTGCTAAAATAATCATAGAATGTGATGTGGGCTCCGAAATAGGATTCTGGTGTGTGCTGGGATATATTGGACTCTTGGCATGTATATGTTTTTTAATTGCTTTTTTTGCCAGGAAACTTCCAGACAATTATAATGAGGCAAAATTCATTACATTTAGCATGCTTATATTTTTTGCAGTTTGGATGACCTTCATTCCTGTTTATGTGAGCACTCGTGGAAAGTACATGGTTGCTGTGCATGTTTTTGCCATCTTGGCATCTGCTTTTGGCCTCCTTTTGTGTATATTTGCTCCAAAATGTTATGTTGTGCTCCTGAGACCTGACAAAAACACCAGAAGACATATGATGAAAAAATAGAATCATGGTTGCTACACACTTACACATGGAACAAAAAAAAAAAACATGGACTTTTCTCTCTCATAAAAACGTAATGCATTAAACATGAAAAAAACTCTTCAATAAACACTTAAGCTATGAAGGATTGGTCAAATATTATTTTGTACTACTAAATCCCACTATAGGACTTCAAAACTTAAGGTGATTACTGGGTCACAACAAGGGGTTTTCAATAAAACTGGATTAATGGAAAATCTGACTTACTTTGAAAAGTCTCACTTAACCCAGCGAGCAAAAAGTGGTCTAGAAAACGTCTATAAGACGTCATTTATAGACATCCAGAAGACGTCTTCACAGGAGCCAGAATGAAATTTTTTATACGTCTTTTCTGGCTGTTGTATAAACGTAAATTAAAGATGTGCTACAGATGTCATCTATAGACATCCAGAAGACCTCTTTACAGGAGCCAGAATGAAAGTTTTTTATACGTCTTTTCTGGACGTTGTATAAACGTAAATAAAAGACGTGCTTCAGACATAATTAATAGACATCCAGAAGACGTCCTCACAAGAGCCAGAATGAAAGTTTTTTATACGTATTTTCTGGACGTTTTACAGACGTAATTTGTTGACATCCAGAAGACGTTCTCACAGGCGCCAGAATGAAAGTTTTTTATACGTCTTTTCTGGGCATTTTATAGACATCAATAAAAGACGTGCTACAGACGTAATTTATAGACATCAAGAAGAAACAACAAAATGCTGTGAAACGAACTTAGATTTCCATAGATTGATGTTTTCACATCAGTTAAACTACAATATGATACTGTTTTTAAACAATAATGTTCTATTTATTCATATAACAGATATAACAGATAAGATACAGAGTTCTACCCTTAAAATAAAGAAAATTATATAAATTTACATTTATATGTCCATCATTTATATGTCCAGCATTTTAAAAGGGTTGGTATAGGGGTGCTGTCTTGGTAAATCTTGGAAAATTCAGACCACTTTCTTCCATGACGTTTTAAGTATGAAGACACTGGCAATCTGTGAAAAAATATGACCAGACATATATTAGAGCAGGCAGTCATTGAAAATATGCACACTGTATATTTATACAACATTGTGATTTGATTTCAGCATGAACATTATTACAGGACATATTGTCTTGAATAATTATCATTGTTATTATTGTTCACAATAGTATCTGTATCTAGATTTTGACAGACTACTTGAATGACTGATTATGTAGGTGTAGCTATTCTGTAACTCGAACACTGATATTCAACACTGATATTCAACAGTTTCGTGAATGTGAAGTTCCTTGATAGACATATATATTAATACAACAAAGACATAATACCATCCAAACGTATTTATGAGCATTCCTTCCTGCATCACCTTGATTTCCCTTTTCTAACGTTAAATGAAAAGACATGATTAAGATTTATTTTATTTATTTTAACTTATCTTCTTAAGACAGGGTGGGAAATACAGCTTGACCCGAGTACCTAGCTAGGGAATATGATCACAAACAGAGAACATCACAAAAAGGGAAAATACCTTAGGAGTATTTCAAACGGTTGACACGTTTTATTAGGACTGCACGATTTTCATATTTAAACCAGACAGCTTTATAAATTATATATCTGCGTTGATACTTAGCTAGTATGTTAAACTTGAACTGCAAATCACTTTGCTTTGTGCTGTAGGTTAGTTAGTATATCCGGTTGTTTACGTTTCTATTTCGCAATACATGCGTTTACTTAGCCCTGACTTTCAATACGCCCTTTTTGCTAACGTCTTTAGCTGTAAAAACTACTTTAACTCCGGGACAGTGTTGTCCTGCTGTTGTTTTTAACTGCTAACGTTAGCATGATGTTAATGCTCATGACGTAATTACAAAGCAGACGCTGTGTTCTCACTAAAAGACTGTGTATAAAGAGTACAATCGACCAGGACATTACCTTTGCTCGATCGTGAATGCAGATAGTAAGTGTGGACACGAACTCCTCTGCAAGCGGGTTCTGTGGTAGAGTTGTGAAGAGAAAAAGTACAAATAGCTGCAGCGATGCTCCTCTTGGCACTCAGATTCAAACGCCGGAACATCGGCTAGTGATTGGCTGAACAGTCGCAAAGCACTTGTTTAAAATTAAAGGCGGGTTCCCACACACACACCCCACGCTCAAAGTAGGGTTTTCGTGCATTGAAGATATTTTAACCCTTTTCTGCTATGCCAACAGTCTATAATTATTCACAAAAACACTATGTACAGTCATTGCAGACAACAATGCACTTTACTTGTTTAATGGTGTATAACACAGGTTTACTCCTAACCCAGCACATGTAATGCTTTTTGTCATGTCTTACACATATGGGCCATTCCATCAAAAGGCTGCAATTTCCGTCCCCAGGACATTACATGTATAAATGGGCACAAAGAACAACTGCAAAATGCATTATTGTTCTGCCTTCAATTGATGACAGTATATTATAGTTTTGTAAACTGCCCTAGAGCTCCTCCTAGTGGTTGCCTTTTGGTATTGTTTGGGCCACGTTGGGAGAAGAAAGAGAGCGGAGATCCAAGATGGCAGAACGCAATGCTGAGACGTTGTTGCTTTGAGCTCTCAAAAAACCTTATAAACGTTGTTGCCTTGGACAAGATTTGTCCGTCAGTATAAGGGATGATATAATTGTCCTTTTGTTTTGTTTAAAACTGGTATGTTGTGTATGTTGGAGTATGAATGGTTTATCACGTTAGCTTGCAGTAAGTAACAAGCAAGTCTGCAATGTTAGTTAGCTAAAATAATATTTTGTATGTTTTCAGTTTTATGATGGTCAAAGAGAAGGCAATGGTCAGAGGCCATTCTTCAATAAATCGGCCCAAATAAGGAAATAAGTCTGGTTATTGGAGCATCGTTATTTCGCTGTCTAGCTGGTGAAAAAACTAGAGATCTCAGGGCGAGGACAGCACAATTATTATGCGTTATTATTAAGCATAATGTCTTGTACATTGATCTAATTGTTTATTTATGATGTATAATTAAAACATTAATATAAACCACATAGAACACTTAAAAAATGCATTTGTTACCTGTTCCTGCTCTCTAATTATACACTTTACCTTGAAATATACCGTAATTATTAAAATGCTTCAGATATTTTTTTTGCATTGTCTGACTCCAAATCCCATCTATGCTTTGAAAATATTTTTTCATAAGAAAACATCCATAACCAACCAGATCTCTCAGAAAAGGCCAGACAAGTCTCTCTCTGTCTCTCTCTCTCTCTCTCTCTCTCTCTCTCTCTCATTCACTCACTTACTCACTCCTTAAGCTCACATGTCTCTCTGGTATTCTTTCCTGTTACTTGATGATTTTCTTCATTTGTTTAATAAATTACATGATTGAAATTATTATTTAAATTTCAGGTTTAGATGTTTTATAATAGTGCAAATCTGTAATTCTACCACGATTGGGCTGTAAAATCAGTGCAATATACAGTAAACCGCTGTAATTTGTACACAGATGTACTGTAAAATAACATTTGGTATTTAACCATAATTTGACGGTAACTGGTTGGCAGCATTTTTTTTACGATTTTCTTTTATAGTGTAGGCAAATGTTGTCCCTAATCTTTACACACAATTTTACACCCACTCTATATATTTGTAGGTGAAAAAAAATCCATTCTTCATTTTTTTAAAAAACAGAATCTTTTCTTAATTGCTTCTATGCCTTTTAGCCTTGGAATGATTTTGTAAGTAACATTCCTTGGAAAAAAGTTTGGACAATTTACAAAATGAGAGAAAATAAGTTAATTCATAGCTTTTATCCAAAAAAGTGCTCTCTCAAAAGACTTAAGATGACATACCCTTACAGTATTGTGGCTTTAACCTATTTTCTGTCGTTTATTGACTAAATCTGGATGTTTACGGACGTTTATATTGTGGCCAAATTGGACATCTTTACTCACGTAAATTGTTTCTGGACGTCAAAGGAAGTACAGATTATAGCCAGTATGTACGTCTTTTGTCAACTAAATCTAGTAGTCAGTGGACGTTTAAATTGTGGCCAGATTGGACATCTTATTCAGGTAATTTCCTAAACTAGTTCTGGATGTCAAAGGATGTCCAGATTATACCCAGTATGAAGGTCTGTTTTGAACTACTACTGGCTGTCAGTTGACGTTTAGATTGTGGCCAGATTGGACATCTTTATTCACATCATAAATCGACTAAATCAAGATGTCAATGGATGTTAAGATTATAGTCAATATGAACGTCTTTTCTAAACCAGTACTGGCTGTCAGTTGACGTTTAGATTGTGGCCAGATTGGACATCTTTATTCACGTCATAAATCAACTAAATCTAGTAGTCAGTGGACGTTTAAATTGTGGCCAGATTGGACATCTTTATTCAGGTAATTTCTTCAACTAATTCTGGATGTCAACGGAATTCCATATTATAGCCAGTATGAACATCTGTTTTGAACTAGTTGTGTGTTAGAGGACCTTTAGATTGTGGCCAGATTGACATCTTTTTCACATCATAAATCGACTAAATCTAGATGTCAATGGACGTTTAGATTATAGTCAATATGAACGTATTTTCTCAACTTGTACTGGCTGTCAGTGGACGTTTAAATTGTGGCCAGATTGGACATCTTTATTCAGGTAATTTCTTCAACTAATTCTGGATGTCAATGGACGTCTAGACTATAGCCAGTATGGACGTCTTTTCTCAACTTGTACTGGCTGTCAGTGGACGTTTAGATTGTGGCCTGATGAGACATCGTTTCTCAGTGTCATTAATCGACTTATTCTGGCTGTCAGTGGACGTTCAGATCATGGCCTGGACAGGCGGACGCGATATCAACATGTTTCGTACGTCCACAGACGTCCCTTGCTCAGTGGGTTGTTTTTATTACAAATATTTTGAAATGAACTTAGGATTGCAACAGCACTTTGCACATTGAACTGTCAATTGCAACATTTATTTCCAAATTACATGTTCAGATTGAATATTGAATAGACAGTTGCAAAATGAATTGCCATTTGAATAAAAAGGTGCAAAACCCATGGCAATACGAAGTACAATTCAATGCATTGTTCTATTCATTACTTAAAATATTTTGAAATGAACTCAGGTTTGCTTCAGCACTTTGCACATTGAATTGCCAATTGCATAACATATTTTCAAATTACATGCTTAGATTGAATATTGAATTGCCAATTGCAAAATGAATTTATAATTTGAATTTCTGTGCTCATAATCTTCCATAGCAGTGTGTGTGAATGGATTGATTCTGTCTGCAACGAGGCTTGTACAATAGCGCTGTGTAACAAATCTGACTCTTATAAAGAAAGATTGTTCACAGAAAAAGAGGTCAGGGAACAAATCACCAAACACGTAGTGTATGAATCACCTTATTGTATTATCACACCACAAATATACATAGTCACAAATTGTCCCACACGCACAAACCCCAGTCCATCCATTTATAAATGGGATATGGCTTTCTGCCAGCCACCCGAAAGTCTCTAGCCTTGAAATCTTGACCCTTGGGAACCATCTTGAAGCTGTTCCAGCCAGGTTATACACCCAGGTGGATTCCTTCTTCTGAGTACCCTGGTCCATATATTTCGCCCTCTCTCACCGGTTACCATGCAAGTAAAACCGAATACAGAAACCAGAACCCGCCTGCCATAACGCAGGTGGAATTTTCATTAAACACCAGATCTTATTTAGAAAGAACCTTTACATTGTACAAAAAACTTACTTACATGCAAGGGAACCGTCAGGTTCGCACATAGGTTCTCTGAGTGTGCTGTTGCTGCTGCTAGCCTAGCCACGCTTGGGCTACTCCTTTTATGGTACATCACCAGAGCCTGCCTAATTATCTAGCACCCCCCCGGGGAAACCTAGTAACATTACATTCCCTCCCCCTCTGAAGAAGGGGTAACCACCCCGTAAAATGGTTTTATATTGGCCACGTGTATGGTGATGGACCCCGGTGGCTCCTCCATCTCAAGTTTATAATTGAGAGCCCCCAAAACCTTCACTATCTTGGCCAGACCTTTCCACTTTGGAGCAAGTTTGGCAGTGAACGCATTCTCAGCTTTGCTTTTTGGGTAGGCCTGTATCCATACCAGCTCTCCTACAGCATAGGAGACAGGTCTACGCTGAGTGTTGTAGTATTTCCCCTGGCGTTCTTGTGCTTGTGCCATGTTGTGCCGGACAGTCTGAAATAGAGCCTCGTGCCTCTCCCCTCTTGGATACACTGGATAATCAGGCGGGATGTTTCTTCCCAGCTACCTCTGCTGGGGAGTAGCCGGTGCTTTCATGCCATGCCTAGTTAAGAGCAAATCGGAATTCGGGTAACCATTTGTCCCATAGTTTATGTTTCCCTTTTATGTATCCTGCTATCATAAACGTTAGGGTCCGATTTGTCCTTTCCGTGATTGTCGTTTGAGGATGGTAGGCCGTGGTGAGTTTCTGCATGACTCCCCACTGTCGACAGATGGAATCTAGTAGCTGGGAGCTAAATTGAGGACCTCTGTCAGATACCAGGTATGCTGGGGTTCCCCAATGTTTAAAAATTTCTCTAGGGAAAATATTGGCTATTGCAGATGATGTAGCTACACGTAAGGGA
The DNA here is from genome assembly GCA_037832545.1 of Rhabdalestes septentrionalis. Lineage (NCBI taxonomy): Eukaryota > Metazoa > Chordata > Actinopteri > Characiformes > Alestidae > Rhabdalestes > Rhabdalestes septentrionalis. The sequence goes on from JBBMFX010000017.1 coordinate 14,763,212, forward strand.
AACATCTCCACCCACTTACTGCAATAATCTACCACCACCATGAGATGTTCATTAAGCCGGGAAGATCGAGGAAAGGGTCCCATCAGATCTACACCTAGCATGTACCCTGGTTCCTACACTGGAGTGCCTTGAAGTAGGCCCCCCAACGCACTTATTTACTGTGCAATAATGAATACGGTTGGCATCTAGAGCAGGATTTTCCGCCTCTGCCCATAGGGATTGTAGCTTGGCATCATTTCTTTGGGCCTTCTCCAACTCACCCCAGTCCCTCGGTAGGTCCCACTTCTGGTCGACACTCTGGAGCACACCCAGGGGTGCACATGTGGTATCCTCCTCCACACAGCGTGATAGTGCATTGGGTACGGTGTTACATTGTCCCTTTCGGTATTGTTCCACAAACTCGAAGGCTTGTAGTCCCATCTAGTGAGGCGCGAGGAAGGGTTAGGATGGTTAAAAACCCATGTTAAAGCAGCATGGTCGGTTACAACGGTAAATGGCTTACCCTCTAGATATTGCCTCCATTTTTCCACCAACCATACCACCGCTAGACACTCCTTTTCAGATGCAGAGTATCTACTCTCAGCCTCGTGTAGCAGCCGGGACGCATAGGCCACCACATGTTCTCCGTTGCCGTGTTCTTGGGTGAGGACTGCCCCCAGACCCAAGTTGCTGGCATCAGTCTGGATAGTAAAAGAACGAGTGAAGTCAGGAGGTTTTAAAATTGGAGTACTTTGTAGTGCTTGTTTCAGGTCCTCGAAAGCGTTATGGTATTCTTCTGTCCATTTCCACCCTACATCCTACTTTTCTTGAGCGCGTGTAATGGAGCAGCCCATTCTGAGAAATGGGGTATGAATCAGTGTTACCAGCCAGAGAGTCCAAAAAAGCGCCGGATAGGTCTTTACAGCTTCCACCTTGGCTTGTTCTGTCCTTATTCCTTCCTCTGATACTATGTGGCCTAGAAAGGAAAGAGAACGCTGGCATAGGTGGAACTTCTTCAGGTTAAGAGTGAGGCCGGCCGCGTCCAGCAGAGAGAACACTTTCTGTAGATGTAGTAGGTGAGTATCAAGGTCGCTGGAATACACCACGATATCATCAATATACACAAAGCAATATTTACCAAGCACTTCAGCTAAAATGATGTGCATTAACCTCTGAAAGGTGGCAGCCACGTTTTTAAGTCCAAAAGGAAGCCGCAGGAATTTATATTGATTGTGCTTGGTAACAAACACAGTGTTTGGGATGCTTTCTGGGCTCATTTTGACCTGCCAGTACCCGCTTCGTAGATCTAGAGAACTAAACAATGCCGCTCCATACAGAGACTCTAATACCTCATGCACCTGTGGCATAGGAAATCCATCCAGTGGTGTTTAGCTGTTCAGGGCCCTGAAATCCACACAGAAACGGGTTCCACCGTCCTTCTTCTCCACCAGAACTACGGGTGACGTCCATGGTGAGGTGGATGGACGGATGATACCCTTAGCCAACATATGACCGATCTCTTCCTCCACAATCTGTTGTTTATTGGGTAGGCTTTCTTACGGACGGGTATCTCATCGGTAGTGTGGATCTGGTGTTTGATCACTCTGGTATGTCCAATGTTATCTGTACACAGCCTAGGCCAGTCCTCTAGTATCTCTTGTAATCTTTCTTTGCTTTCAGCAGGTATGGCGGCTTGGTTGACCAAGGATTAGATTAAGTCGGTCACTGCGCTGTACACCTGTGGTAATGGGTTGGCCCGGTACAGATTTATTTGGTGAGGAGGGGTGGTGCATAGTGGAAATGGCTTGTTTTCCCTACCCTGTATGCTGAAAGTGCATTCCCCAAAATTGATTTGCATGTTGGACTCTATTAAAAAGTCGAGCCCCAACACACAAGGAAAGTTAAGATCGTTGTCTTTCATTACAAAAAAGTTAGTAGAGGAATTATAGCCTTGCAATACACAGAAAGCCTGTATTTTTCCTAGAGCTGCTTGAATTACCCCATTAGCATTTATGTAAATAGAAAACATGTGCATTCGATTAACGTGCAAGTTATCTGTGATGCTGACATGGTCCTGACAAACGTGGTGCATGATAATCTGGTTCAACACACGGCTCCTTTATCCTTTATTCCGGGGAATAAAGGGTCAGCCATGTCTCTGAAAGTCCTAAGAAGTCAATATTGGAGTCGCACAGCTGATGTTTCAAATATCCGCCAAATAAGCCCTTTACTCTTGACTCCGGGTCCCAGACAACCTTAGGCTGGTTTAAGGTGCAAAATATTTTGGTGGTCCTGTGCCGATTGAAGACTGGGTTCCTGTGTTTTCTTTTTATTTCAGGCACCGTCCTGTTGGCAGCACTCACTTTATTTACAGCTGTAGTGACCTGTCAACACTCTTTTTGTTGCATTTCTTTTTCTTTTTACTGTGATCAGCAAACAAAATATTTTTTTGGTTTTCAACTTCCCCCACAAGCACATCTGTTTCGGTCTCAGAGAAATTTCTCTTTTCACTTTTCCATTCCGTTGTCACGACGTTCACGTCAGGGGGCTTAAATATTCATGAGGTAATTTGCATTTAGCATGTATGGTTGAACGGGGGCGTGTCGAGGGCGGAACGTGCGGCAAAATCCACATGCGAATAATTCCAGGTAGGGTGCAATTTATAAAGCTGAATTGGCGTGCAGGTGTGCGTGCGCACGTTTTCATAAATCTGACTTTTCCTTTGCGTACATCATATTCGGCTTTTGGGCGTACGTACACATTCAATATGAGTTCTACGCAAAGTTTTATAAATGAGGCCCCTGAGCTGTAAGGCGGTGGAGTATTAATATAAATAATGTTTATAGTATATATATAAGGCCTGTGCGGGGTGGAGAATTTGTGCGGTGAGTGAACAGTCCGCAAAGTGCACAAAGCTCAGGTGCAAAAGAGAAGGTTGTGCAATAGAGAAATGAAGGAGTATAATAAGAACAGTAATCAGTAATTAACAGTAATGAAGACTGATGTAGGATGATCAGATCTGGATCACAAACTCCACCCTAATCACCCCAAAGGCACTAGATGAAGTTCCATCACTCCAGAGTTCCAACACACTTCCACAGTCCAGCGCTAGACTTTACACCCCTCTAGTCGACACTTGGCATTGCGGATGGTGATCTTGGTCTTTCCTTCTATTAGTCAGCGCATTTATATGGAGATCATGCAAACCTTGTATCAGTTACAGCAATGGAGGCATGGCTGATATGATTCCTTACCTATGAGGGCTGTGTGAATACTGTTTGAACAACATAAAAAATGAACTGGTGTTAAACTAAGAAAATATTTGATTGACTAGATAACAAAAATACTCAAATGAATACAATATTTAATAGTGATTGTCCACTAGCATTTATAATATAAATATTATACAGTTTCTTTCCTTTTTAATAATGCACAGGGAAACACCAAATACCAAAAATTACTCTCTGTGATAAAAGACCGTACACTCCAGATGCACCAGAGATTAGCTTGAACATTAGAGTAATCCTTTGAAGTCCAAAGATATTTACCAGTATTTACCAATGCAAGAGTATACATTTATGCTTCCAGCAATGAGGAAAAGAGCAGTAAAGGCCCTCTATGCCCACAGTGGAACACAACTCATTGTTTAGTTTATAACAGATGCTGCTGTTTACACTCCTACACATGTTATTGGCACATTGCTCATGTCAGCTCTGCTCTTCACACTGTAGTGAGTGTGATGATTATAAGATGATGGTAATGGTGAGCCTCTGATAGCATGCTGCATGTAGTTATTTCAGGCTCTGGTAACATGTACTTGTGTTTCTGTCATTACAGCAGGTAATCTGCTGGCTCAAGAAGAAGCAGCTTATCTTTACCTGACTAACCCCAGCGATAGGTGTAACAGTAAAGATGCCCATACACATTCAGATCGATAGATTTTAATATGGATTCGGTCCCCCTTTGCAGCTCTTACAGCTTCCAATCTTCGTGGAAGATTGTCCACAAGGTTCATGAGTTTCTGTGTGAATTTGTGTCCGTTCATTCTGTAGCGTTTATGAGGTCAGACACTGATGTTGGACGAGAAGTTCTGGATCACAATCTCCGTTCCAGTTCATCCCATGGGGTTGAGGTCAGGACTCTGTGTGAACAGAAAAGGTTCTTCCCTAAACTGAGTCCACAAATTTGGAAGCATGGTGTTATCCAGAATTTCTTTGTCTGCTGATGCATAAGGATTGTCCCTCTAACTAAAAGATCTATCCCAAACCGGTGTGTCCCAACACTATGTTCATGCTGTGTATAATTGTAGTAAAAATATATACAGTAAAAAAAGGAATTTGGGGTCAGAATTTTGTAATATATTGATCAGAACGGTTTGTAGTGAACTATCTACTTACTATGAAGTCGTCACTCTTTATTTCTTAAAACTATTGAGTTGTTTCACTGTTCTGTCATTAGGTTATTCCACTGAGCTTTGTCCTTAATGGACGCCAGTGTTTGCTCTGTCTCCACTGACCTTCCTGGTTGATTTAGGCCGTGACCTGTACCAGCTGACCCGTGGTGAACTGGACACACCCCTGTGTTTTTCTTCCATCCCAGCGCTGCTCGCTAAGTGGCCTTTAGGCCAGCGTGCCGCAAAGGCAGTCACGAGAGTGCTACAGTAAACACTCGTAAAACCTCTGGGAGAGAGAGAGAGAGAGAGAGAGAGAGAGACAGAGACAGAGAGAGAGAGAGAGAGAGACGGCAGAGAGTTGCAAACTAGTTATTTGGATGCAGTGCTGATTATAGCCATGTTTTGCACACATAGTTAATGATGGTAAAGCATGCAGAGAGTAGCAGCCAAGTCAGCAACTCTAGGATGGAAATAAAGCCTTGAAATGTGGTGCTCTGGTGGTTCAGTGGTAGTTGTTATCCTGCAGCATATATGTGGTTGCTCATGGCTGAGGGGCATGTTTTTAGCAACAATATTGTCTTCTCCGGGTCTGTCTCAACATGTCAGCCTGTTTTTGGTTCTCAGTTACTCGATCCTTAGTAAAGACATGCTGTGAACCGAATGCTGACTCTTTGTGTTAACAGTTATATCACCTCTTTAACTGTATACTCGAAGTTTAAGTGACTTAAGTTTTAAGTATTCAGTGACTAATCTCAATAATATGCTGTCTACTCTGAAATTAATGAATACCTTGTGTAGTTTATTGGACTGAGAAACACAGGCCGGGATATAATGACTCAGTGTTTGAAAGGATAAAGATAAAGATAAAAAACATTTCTGCATTATTAAATGATTAAAATTAAATATGTGCATGTGACACAGAGACATTAACCAGAGTTCTGAGGACATTTTGCCCTAAAGCCTGTAGGGCTGTAACCGAATCCTCGAATATTCGAGTATTCATTCGGTGGGATGGCATTCGTGTTTTCATTTTGAGATTTGAGTATTCGAAAGAAAAAAATTTTTTTTACATGTGACTTCAATCCCTGCGAAACCAAGGGCGCCTAGCTGCAGCCTGCAGGAGAGTGGAGCTCCACTCTTAACAACCCATGATGTCAGTTATAAAACGATTGGATAAATACGTAAACTCCGGAATACAGCATTTTTTAGTTGGAAATAATATTGACACCACATATTTAATGTTAACAATTAATATTTTGTTATTTATTTTAGTTCATTTATTCG
>JBBMFX010000017.1:14768967-14823240 GCA_037832545.1 Rhabdalestes septentrionalis
GGATCTGGATTCTGGATTGGATTGTGTTGTAGGTCCTGACTTTGATGCCACCGCCCATTCTGTGTCAGGCCTTACAGGTCTATGTCTTGGGGGGTTGTGGGGCATGTTGGATGGTTTGCTGCCCACGTGTAAAGTCTCCGCCATTTTGTGGAGGGGGCCTGCAAAGTCTTGTACGTTGTCCGGGGAAAAAAGGTGGGGTGGGGGTTGCGCGGGAAGGGTGTCAGCCGTTGTCCGAGAAACAAAGATTGGACGGGAAAAAATAAGGATTTTGATGATATTTTGCTTTAATGGTTCTGGTGTCCATGTTCTCTGGACAGGTACAAAAAGAATATTGTTATTATTTGTATGGATATTTAGCTAAATTTACGTTAATATAAAGTATTTTATTTTATACAAAATTATATTTACGAGTGGTGTGCAAATCGGCCACTGTATGTATCTTTATTTGTATTTGCATTCAAGTAAAATTTATAATACAGCATGGAAACTCATGAAAGGGGATTATCTACCCTGGAACACAAGCGTGTGCGGGGGTGGGGAGTGGGGGTGGGGTTCCAGAATACAAATACTTTGTAAGTATTTGTCCGAATACCATATTCATAAAAAAAAAAATTGTGCCTTTCCTAATACCATATTTGGGTTTGGCTCCACCCTTAATATATACATACACATTCTGCTTAATTATGGCAAAAACAAAGTAGAATGTCCACAAATCCACTGGTGGTAAAGGGCCCAGAAGCAGCTGGGCACAAAGGCTCTGGCCACCAGTGGTGTGAGGAGACCTCACCCTTACAGTTCCGGGACCAAGGCTCTGAGAGAGATCCGCCGTTACCAAAAATCCACGGAGCTGCCAATCCCCAAGCTGCACTTTCATGCCTGATGTGTGAGATCACTCATCATCATTCCTCAGGATTTTCTGCTGGCCTGCCATATCTTCAGAGAGCGTACTAGGGGTGGAGCCAAACCCAAATACGGTGTTCGGAAAGGCACAAATAACATGTTTGTACAAATACGGTATTCGGACACATACTTAAAAAAATATTTGTATTCATGACCCCCCCCCCCCACACACACACACACTCTCGCATTCCAGGGTACCATTCCAGGGTACATACTTCCCCTCCCCGGTACACCCTCGCATTCAAGAGAAGAAATTTTGTCCTCCCCCGGTCACATGCTCACATTTGGGAGTAGATACTCCGCTTCCACTCCCACGCCCTGTCACACATTAAAGTTCAGTAGTGGATTCGGGGAACGGCGGACGGAGTTTGCGCGCTGCATTATGAATTTTACTCGAATACAAATACAAACACGAATGCAAATCATTTTCCCTTTTAACAAATAAATACAGATACGAATAGTGGACGCTTTGCACACCCCTAGTGCAAGCTTATACTAACTGCGCTTAAGCTCCCCAATACTTTAGTTATCACACACAAGCAGGGGCATTGGAAGGATTTTTAATGTGGGGATGTCGCTTCACTGTGGTTTGGGAGTTTGGGAGTGGGGGCAGGGATTTGGGTGAATGGGTTGCTGTGTGCATGCAAAGTCTCTGTCCTTTTAGGGTGTGAGGGCAGGGGGAAACACGGAGCGGATTTCCAGTGGTATGTGTAATCTCCTATCAATTAAGATTCAACTGGGCTGGGTAAATTAATATTTTATGTTAAATGTGTGGGGGCCAAACGAATAATTATGAAATGTGAAGTGGACACGTCCCCTTCAGATTGAATGGTGGTGACAAGGGACTTGCCATATACATCCTGAGGGAACCACAATCTACTGACTGTTTTAAAAAAACATCTTAAGACATTTCTTTTCAACAAAACCTTTGGCTCCCCCTCTTAGATGTTTTTTTTTAATAATCTCTTCAATCTCTTCTCTTTAATGCTTGCCTAGTTTTGTTTTTCTTCCTTTTCTAACCTGTAGCATTTTGAGCTCTTGTGATTGTTATTGTATTATTATTATTATTATTATTTGTATTATCATCATATTATTGTTCTTTTATTATTTTGTTGTGTACGGTGTTTAGAAAGGCACATTTCAAATAAAACATATAATAATAATAATAATAATAATAATAATAATAATAATAATAATACATTATATGTTTTAAATAATTTCGATATTTCTGTACTGTTATTTTTAATGCACATGTAATAAAAATCTTTGATATCTCCGATAGTTTGGGACATATTATTTAAGTGTATCTTAAGTTTATTTAAGTAAAATCTATATTATTAAGATATAAGATATTAATTCTGATAAAAAATTAATATCAGAAACAAACAAGAGTCAAATGTTGAGAGCCATTCCATTGAATCACTAATGCTTTATTATATCTTGAATGCCATATCTTGACATCACCTGGTATGTTTAGGTTTTTTTTCCCATTATGTGTTTTCTTGTGTTTTTCTCTGGTTTGATTATAATGATATAACACTTTGGCATGAAAATACATATCAGTAAACCAAAAGCTGAAGACAAAATTGCAAATATTTCTACTGCTACTGTATACTTTCCAGGGGAGCTGACATAGGCGGGGATAAAAGTGATCCAAACTGCACAAAATATGAGCATGCTAAAAGTGATAAATTTTGCTTCATTAAAGTTATCAGGAAGTTTCCTGGCTAAAAAGGCCAACACCAAACATATTATGGCAAGCAGTCCAATGTATCCTAGAGTTGAATAAAATGCAGCATCAGAGCCTGTGTTGCATTCTAAAATGATCTTTTTATGATGCTGCTCAAGCACTTTATTAGGGTATGGTGGTGAAATCTTTAACCAGAGAATACAGATAACAATTTGAATTGTAGTGCAAGAGCACACAATGGCTCTTTGCTGTGCTGGCCCAAACTTTCCCGCCACATTGTTCCCAGGTAATGTTGCCCTAAATGCAGTAACTACAACGATTGTCTTTCCTAGCACACAGGAAATGCAGTGGGCAAAGGTGATGCCAAATGCTGTGTGACGCAACATGCAAGAACAAACTGTGGGTTCTCCAATGAATGTGAGTGGACAAAGGAAGCACAAGATTAGAGAAAGAAGCAAAAGTAAGCTCAGTTCTGAATTATTAGCCTTTACTATTGGTGTTTCTCTAAATTGGATGAACACCACCATTGTAGAAAAAGTTAAGCATGCACCAAACAGTGACACAGTCATTAGAACAATTCCCATTGTTTCACTGTATGATATGAACTCAGTGACTTTCCTAATGCAGTTGTCCTTTCTCTCATTAGACCAGTATTCCTCAGGGCAAGTGATACAATCTGCTGCTCCTAGAGGAGAAAAAAACAGGTACATTGAGAAATGTGCCTTTATAAAGTCAATATTAGTTAAATGCTTACTACACCTGTTGTATTGGATATAGATCCATCTGCACATGAAATGCAGTAAAAGCAGCATACAGGTTTTCCTTTGATTTGTGCTTTCCTTGTGCCATGTGGACAGATTTCTGAGCAGACAGCTTTTGGTACCTGGTAGATGTAGAGTACATCTTAGATTTTATATAATTATTGATCAACATACATGGCACTAAATACATTACTATTGCAAACATGTTTTAATACCAAGTTTCCTGTTTTCCAAACGATCTCTTCATCATTAATCAGAAGTTCATATTTTCCATTTGCAGAGGTGGTGAAATTACCAACTGCAATATGGTGCACTTTGCCTTCCCTCAGCTGCCAGTTTATGACTTCATATGAAACAGGTGGGTCTCCATTCTCATCAAAGAATACTTCCTGCCCAAATGCATCCATGAAATGTACCCCTTTTAAGTGCTCATTTACCTTGTGAAAAAAGTACAATTTAATAATGAAAATAATTTAATAGTTATGAAACCCACTAATGCTCAGAGGACATGCCTTTGAAACACCTTGCTTACCAGTTTAGGGGTAATCTGTAAAGAATTCAGACACAGTCTTGAGACATTGCTCTCAGGCGTCTCACAAAACATTGCGCGATGAAGGGCATGAGCAACTGCATACACTGCTTGATAGACGTTGTATGCCACTCTCAGTTGTGTGACATCAAAGAATTTGTTTGTGTAATCAATTTCTTCTCTTCCTGAACACATATTTGTGCTGTTAATTAAAACACGTACTGAAGACTGGGGCCTACACCCCACTATTGTTTCCCAGTAATCACTGACAAAACTGGATTCAGAAGTATGGTAAGGGTTGATATCTTTGAGAACAGGCCCAAGTTTGGGAATGGCCATCTTTCGGACCACAAATCCAATTGTCCCCCCAAAAGATGTGAACATCTCTGGAGTTGATGGTCTGTCTGCAGTTATCCATGCTTCGCTTGCAATCCACTGTATTCCTGTGATGTTCTGAAATACCACTTCTTTCATTAAAGGATTGAGATCTCCTTCTGGCACAAATGCGAGAACCACTTTCACTGTCGATTTTTTGATAATTTCCACAACTTCAAGTATTTTACTATGGGGATATGTTCGCAAAATTGTGCCAACAAATGCAATACAAACCCCAAGTTCCTCGACTTCTTTTGTGAATGCTGAAATCCCATTTCGTCCATAATCATTATCTGATTGCAGGACTCCAATCCATGTCCATCTATATCTTTTGACCAGAAAAGCTAAAGCCTTTGCTTGATGGTAGTCACTTGGTATTGTGCGGAAAAATGTAGGATATTTACTTTTGTCACTTAAGCATGCACAAGTTGAAAAATAACTAACCTATGTAAATTAAATTGTATTTTTTAGTATTTAAAAACATTGGTGTTTATTTATTTATTTATTTTAATTCATTCATTCATTTATTCATTAATTCATCCATTCATTCATTCACTCATTCATTACCATCGGTACTCTGAATGGCCCAAGTGCCCCTGCCACAACTAAGGACTGGGTGGATCCTGATTCAGCTACAAGAGCTGATATGGGAGGTGGGTGACATTGAGACAAAGGTTCCTTTTGCTGTGACTGGCTCACCAAAGTAAAGGCAGCTCGCAAGACATTATCAGGAGAGGCGCAAGAGTCCAAAATTTTATATCCGAGAGAGATGTTAGGTAACAAATGGTCATCTCTGTTAATTTCATCTATAGCAAATATCATTGTCCTTGTCCATCGAAATGCTCGCAGGTCAAATCTGTTAGTAAAAATGCACAGTTAATATTATACATTTAATGAAATTATTACCATAGTATTGTTTAAATAAACAACTTACCCTTTACATTCCGGCCTAAGTGGTTTTGTCTTAAATGAAGCAAAAACAGTCTCTTGTTTGTTAAAAATAGGAAAAATGCCCCCTATCATGATGTTTCCTTCTTTAAACATGTCTCTCATTTTGAAGTTTCCCAACAGCTCACATGCAGAACATGTACAAAGCAAAAAACATAGATGCATTGCATTCAACTTACCCATGGCTGCTCAGCAGCTAAAATAGTACAAGAATGAAAGCTCCTTGTCTTATAGATTCTGTTGCTTGCTATAAGTAACTTGTTCTTGCTGGTAGGCTGGGTTTTGCAAGAAGTGTTCCACCTGGAACTTAGCATTTCCCTTAGAGAGAGGACAGTTTTGACACAGTGTGCTTTAAGTGTTTCATGGTTGGTGGAATTTTCAAAATGTTGCATTTATTTAGTGCTTTTTACACCCAGGTTGTCATAAAGCAGCTTTAAAGAGTCGAGGTCCAAGCCCCTAGTGAATAAGTCAAAGGCAAAAGAGGCGAGAATTCTCAACTCTCAGGAGGAACCAAGACTCAAAAGTGGAAACAGTCCTCCTCATGTTGACCCAGTAGAAAGAAAAGGACATCTTTATGGGGATAAATAACAAGAGAGGGCCTTGATGAACAGGATTATAGACAGACAAGCTCTCTGTAGCTAACGGAGTTGGTTTCACTAAGTGTCCAGAAAAGGAATATTGTTGGAAGTCAAACTGAGCGTCTGTTGTCCATTAACATTAGGATCAGGAGTGACAATCTCTGCAGCATTGTTCCAGCTTGGGGAAGGGCCTGAGTAGGGCTGGGATCAGTCAAGGGCAGTTTCCCATGGAGATCAGTCCAATCTCAGTGAAATTATCTCTTACAATGAACATCTGTGGTCACTCAAATCTCAAGGTGCTGTCTACTTACTTGTTCCCAGAATTATGAAAGCTTCTTCAGGGGGATAAGCATTTTAATATATAGCTCCTAATCTCTGGAATGCCATGCCATACAACATTTGGGAATCAGACACAGTCTCAGGTTTTATGTCCAGACTGAAACATATTTGTTTAGTCAGGCTTCTTGTATTTAATTTTTCTTGTTTGATGGAAAGTGTAGAGCTGGGAGGCAGTGGGCACAGACATTTCAAGTAAACTGAGACACTGGTATAGTCACCCCACCACTTCTCACATTCACTCAGGTTTGTGACGATGAAGTGGATGTGTGCCAGGGTTTTGTGGCGCGCTCACGCCCATCCTACCTCTCAGTTCTGCCCTTTCTAGCTAGGCTGCTTTAGCTAGATATGCCAGATTCATAACGTGCAGATATTAGATATTAAAAATGCCTTGTACATTTAAAGAGAACTAACACTTTCCTCTGTTTTCTCCAAGGGGACCTTTTGCACACCAATAAGGCCATATTCCACTCATTGCCCTCCTTGGAACTTCTCAAGTCCAGTTTAGTAAAAAGGGTGGCACCACAAGAGTCCAGGGCAGTTATACTAAGAGAGAGTGTATGACGGTTCTTTATGGTGATCTTATTTAGCCCCCAATAGTTGTCATACGGGTGAAGAGCGCCATTCTTTTTTACAAAAAATAACCCAGCATCCGCTAGAGATGAAGAGGAGTGAATGGTGCCTTGGCAAAGGCCTTCTGCCACATATTCTTCCATGGCCTGCTGTTCATCCGTTGACAGGGAGTGCAGGTGGCTGCTGAGAGGTACTTTATTGTGCTGGAGGTCTATGGCCAAATCGTTCTAGTGTTAAGAATAGTGGAATGTTAGACTTTTTTCTTCTTCTGTTTGTGGCACCCCCTGGATGGATGGTGCCCTTAGCATTTGCCTATATTGCTTATGCCACGGGCCGGCCCTGGCTGCAGGAAAACTCATGATAATGGGCTGTGCCACTTGTTGGGGGCTCCGGAATTGGTGACCTAGCTCCAGTTACACTAAACTATGTTCCCCACAGAACATTATTTCAGTGCACTGTGTACTTGTGTATGTGGCTGGGCTGACATAAACTCTCTTGAATCTAATATATCCAAGGACAAACTATTTGTCCAAGAAATTTATTAACTTTAAAGATAACAGGGCTTGCAGTAGGAGCTTTTTTGGCAGGATATCCTGCTGATCTGTTTGTTAGACGTTTGAAACATCTGGGCTCTTTGTATTTAAAATTAGAATTATGTGTTACGGCAAACATAACATGATAGTCCTGACATTTGCTTCCATGGTCCATAGACATGAATGTTACAAATGAATGGAAGAGAGAGGTTTTTGGCAATTAGCCCACAAAAGTGACAGATAAAACAAAAATAAATTTGTGAAATCTGAGGTGGCCTACGAGCAAGTGTGATGTTTTGCCATGGTACATTGAACAATTTAGGTTTTCTTTTTTCCATATCAGCAAATAAGTGATTGTATGATACATTTTACATGTAGGATTACAATCTCAATCCACTAAAATTAATTTAAGTTTCAAGTTTAACTTTAATAACCAACTGGACTACTGATGTCTCTGAAACTGCAGTCAGGCCTTTTCTGTGAATATCCTTACTGTAATTGCCAGTCAGAGCTTGTGCAGTGCGATGAAATACATCCACATTGCAAAACAGACTTAATTAAGTCGCAATGTTGGACTATTTAAGCCCAAGCAGTTGTTGTTCCGAATAAGATATGCCACTGTCTTTTGTAATACTCTTGTGTTTGTGACAATAGGAGACTTATGAGGTCTTTTTATGTTGGCCAATGTGAGCAGCTGTATGCCTTTTGTTTAGTACCTACTTGATAACTAATCTTATCTCTCTGATTTCATCATGAGGTGCACTGTAATATAATTGGTTTAGAAAGTTTAAATTTTGTATCAGTGGAAAAAAGTATTTTTTTATATGGACTGTAAAATATTTAAATATACTGTAAAGTACAATTAGCTTTATGATGAAGTGCTTCTGAACAGGGCCTTTTGTGCACAGTAATTTACATGCATGGTTTTGCATGCAGATAAGCATTGCCATACTTTGTCTCATTTCTCATTTTAGGTATTGTCACCAACCTAATAGCTGGAATTAATATGTGACTTACAAGTGTAAGTAGAACATCAATAAGATCCTGCATCATCATCAGTTTTCTGTGATATTAAAAATATGTTTTAAGATCATATGTTGTCTTTTTTGTGTGGACTTAGTGCGGTGCATCTCAATTTTACCTAATTTGTGAAAGACAGCAGTGAGGCATAGTAGTAAACCTTTATTTTATCAGTGGTTAGATACGCCTTTTGAGTTTTTTTTATTTATTTACATTTCAAAACCCATTTATAATTAAGTTGTTGTAAAAAATACATTGTTGTATCCCATGATTAATGGACATTGTCCATGCTGTCATGCAGATGATTACGGGTAAATTTGGGGATATGTAATGCTACATTGAAGTATGTTTGGCTTGAAAAGACATTAAAAAAAAGACATGGCTGTGATTCTTAACCTGATGTTTGCAGCCCAAATGTCATTAGCTTATTCTCTTTGTTAATTGTCATTCATATTGGCGTTGAAAAAAAAGTATTATTAACCAAAACAACCAAGAAGAGACCTGGAAGATCATTAATACAAGAGCACTAATTCTTTGCTGTGGAAGTCCAAAAAATTTCACGACATTACTGCTTGAAAGTGTGGCCCTGACAGCCATTAACATTGCTGTTGTTTTCCCAATAGCACAGAAGATGCAGAGATTGAAGCAGATCCCAACTACAGTGTAGTGGATTTTGCAAGAAAAGCCAGACGTTTGCACAGTGACTGTAAAGGGAGTGTGAGAGCACCATGACATTTTGAAAAGCAAGAGGAAACTCATTTTGCTGTTACTAGTGCTGTAGCTGGTAGTGTATCTTTGCAGATAGCAGAAGAAAATAATGTTTGGTAAATGACTCAAAAGATACAATGACACAGCTTGTGTATAACAGAAAAGAAACATTGACATAGCTGTCAACAGTCCCAGAATTCCTGCAAAGCTTTTCAGTAGTTGTGAAATATCTTCTGTGGCCACTAAACAGAAATAAAGAACATCTGTCTGAATTCATTTGGCAGTAACTTGTTTATTACTGTACTTTAAAATATAATAAAATTGTTACCTTTTTGGCATCTTGTGGTTTTGAAGGCAGATAAGCATCTTTCCCTTCTTTGACTTTCATGTGTTTGTTCCTTTGGTAAGCAATTCAAAATGCATAAGAAATTAAGAAACTTCAGTGGAATATAATGCGGTATAATACAGAGCCGTTGAAATTTTTTGTTCAGTTATTTCCTGCAACAACAATTAAATCGTCTCTGCTTTGGAATGCTTTGGACAAATTTGCATAAAATCACTTATCAACTTTACCTTGTATCTGACAAAGATGTATAGGGTGCAGGAATATTCATAGATTTCTCTGCTTTCATTCACCACAGGGTCAGTAAACTCAGTCTGCCTGAGAGTGCAGCCACAGAGCACAGCTGCAGACACACAAGCTGAGGCAGGCAGGCTGCTGTAGAACATGCCCCTCCAAAAGATTCTGATGAAAATGTTATTTGGTCTGTGCAGCAGCTTCAGAGTAAGTAAAAGCTCAGTCAGGCACAGGAACCCAGATATTGTGAAGCCGGCTTCATTTGGCATTTTTGTTTTGTCAGTCATGAGCCACATTTTGATTGTTGAATGAATCCATCTCTCTCCAGTCATAAAAGGGGCAGCAGAAGTTAAACATGTGCGGTTTGTGACAGTTGTATGTCTCTGAATGAAGGATTCATTTGTCATATAGATTGACCAATGGCAACACTCATGTTTCAGCTTTTCATTAATTATCAAGACCCATACATTTTTTCTTCGAGTGTATCTAATGAAGTTTGGAAATGCATGAAAAAAATTTACAGAGCTGGAAACCTGTTGAAAGAGTTTGAAATTTTATAAGGCCACAGTCTTCTACTTTCCTGACAAAATACATTTTCTGTAGAATTACCAATGTTAAGACAATGAAATAAAAAAAAGAAATTAAATATATTTTAAAATATATAATGCAGTAACCTATTTTAACTATACATGCCTTTTGTAGAGAGTAGTATCTCAAGACAATCAGTTGCTCTATGATTTTGATGATCTCTAATGGGAGAGGGCCACTTACAGAATGCCAGTTCTTATAAACATAGAGACACATGAACTGGTCTTCTGAGAAGACACTCTGGAGGAACACTGTATTCATCTTGCATACCTCTACCACACACATTACCTTGCAATGTTCTGTCAGGGAGTGACTGAAATAAAAGAATGCACATAATGCATGAATGCCACCATTAATCCAGTACAGTACCAGTTTCTTCCATCTTGTCACATACAACCAAATACTGCTTTTGCACAGGATATTCATTGCATCTAGATTGTAATTTGTGTCTATATTTGAAAAAAAAAATTACGAGCATTATCTGTAATGGAAAAAGGGTACTGTGAGATTAAATAATTTAAATCATCACAATTTGAAATCGTACTCACCTTCCATTTTTCTCTCTGTTAATCTCTCTGCATTCATGCTCAATAAACACTTGTGCAATTTTTACCACTGAAATACCAAAATTTTGATGTTTTACCAAATATGGGGTTGATTGATGAGGCTTGGTTGCCCCTGTGAGAAGAGCAAGCAAAACCAGATAAACCCCTCTCATCTCAGAGGCTAACCTCAGGTGAAGTTCCTGAATAGAAGAGCATCCTGGTTTTATAGCCTCTCCCATGTGATCTAAAGAAAAGGACCAGTGTATTTGTAACATACTTGCCCAAATTCTCAGAGGTAATCTGTACACACTGTGACTTTTTTTATTTTGTTTTTGTTTTGTTTAAGCTTAGGAAAAAAATTGAAGCAGATTTTTATGTTTTTGTTGTTATTTTGCCAGCAGATGTTTAATATGAAATCTATTATTGAACATAAAACCAAATTCAGTGATTTACATTTTTCCATTCAAATCTTAAATCTATTATAATATTGCCAATCTCATTGTTATTGTATATAAATCATAATTAAAATGAGTCTGTATTGCAGTATATTGCAGTAGAACTGTAATAAATAAAATTAATTAAAATCATGATCGATTTATTGTTCAGTTTGACTTCGATTCTGATAGACTAGTGTTGAAAGAATTTGCATAAACTTTTATTTTCTCTTTGTGACCTATTTTATTAATATTTAATAAAACACTTTAAATACATATAGAGCTATATAGATGTCAGAAGTGGGCCTTTTATGTAATTTAATACCCATTAAAGTGCAAATACTGGGAGGTAATTTCAGATGACACAGTAGTGGGACGCATACTTGCAAATAAATATGTAATACAGAAACATAATTTCAGGTGGTAGGCTCATGTATTAATAGTTAATTTATATGTCTACTCATTTTGAGAGATGTAGTGTGCCTGGGCTCCAGTTAATAGCTTGCTTCTATTTTTTGCAGTAAAAAAAAAGGTGAAGGGCCTCCTGAATCTTTCATGCACTGAACAACAGTAGATGGAGGCCCATTTTGGAGGGGCAGAGGGAGGTGTCCAGTTGGACCCACATGGCAGGAATGTCCACTCTTTATGGGCAGGGTAATATCACAATCACTCTGTACAGTGTGTGCATTTGTCTTGACATTCCATTTCATGTGCTGTGTTCAGCAGTGTGGGAGAATATTGACCTGCTCCAGCCAAAATCTCCTCTTTTTCTGAGGTACAGGTGAGTGTGTAAATGACTGTTTCATTAGGTGTGAACCACGCTGATGTGACATGCCATATGTACTCCTTGAATATTCAGGAGGATGTGGATGATGAAACACTGATTTCTGATTTTCCTTGTATGCCTCTGTAGGCTTGAGCAGATGATGTGTGCAGCCTGTACAAGCACAGGGTCAAGCTTGACTGTGATAAAAACAAAACTGGAAGAAAAAGAAAAAAAACTAGGCTTGAAAATGAGAAGCTCGATTATGAAAAGAAGGTATTGTATTATTAACCAGTCTTTCTCATCAATTTGTGTGTGCATTACTGAGAGCAAATAAAGACATGACAAAATTCAACAAAAAAAATCACCACGAGATTAGCAAAGGAGAAATGTTCGCACACTTCTTGTAGCCAGACAGAACAGAGCGATGAGTAGGGTGACCAGACGTCCTCTTTTCCCTGAACATGTCCTCAGTTTGAGACCTGTATCTTTTTATTTTAGAATCTTCCGGGGTTTCATCACGTCAGGGGCATCTCCCATAACCTAAAAGTTCAGAACACCTGCTGGACCATGGCCAAGCTGGCAGGAAAGGCCGTGCTAACGTGTCCTCTTCTTCACAATCCTAAATCTGGTCAGCATAGAAATTAGTCAAACTGTTCTAATGTCGGATTGAACTGTTTTTAAACAGAAGCCGCTTAGTCAGATACCACATCACTTTCACTACACATCACTTATGAGCTAATTGAATGTCATGAGCTACATTTAGATTTCCAAATCCATATTTCCAGGTATTTTGTTCAGAGTAATTCAAAAGTAATGCAATAGTAGTGTAATGCCATACAATTTAAATAATGTAGTAAATAACGTATTACTATTTTGAAGTAACTTGCCCGACACTGTCCATAGCTCATGTATCAGATCAATTAAGACACAATGAAAGACACCTGTACATTGATTTTCAATTTAAATAATCACACTTATGCTCTCCCAGGGGTGTCCTGATAGGGATGTGTATGCAATCCAATTGCCCTTTGATATAATGTGGGGAAATAGTGTTCAGTTTAAGCCTCACTGTGCCTGTTCAAATAGAATATTTTACAATAAAAAAAAAAAAAGTAATAAAAATTACAATAAAGATTCTGGCAGTCTCTGAAACCCTTGCCCTTGGTCCTGCAGATCTTCCGTACATTGGCTGTGGAGAAGTGCTGTTTGGAAGGCCTGGGCTGGTGGAGGGCAGGCTATGCTGAACCATGTTCTCAGTAAGAACATATGTGGTGGCCTAGGGTTTGAAGACCCCATCCATCTAACAACAGATTTGCCTTTTCCCCCTTTTTGGGTTTTGGAGGTAAGTTTGCTTTCACCCTTTAGGATCTCTGGACTCATAACCAATGGATGAATGCTCACACAGGTAAATATTTTTCTTACAGGTTTATTCAGTATCTCCAGTAGGTACATATACTGTGTTTGCTAGGGCCTGCTGGTACCTCCCTCCCCTGGTTCACCCATGAAAGACAGCACAACATAAAACTTTGGATCACCACTACACCCAAGGAGGAACCGCAAAATATTCTGGAGAACGCAACACACAACCACACACACACACAAGGGGAAAAAGGGAGATAAAAGGGCACAGTAACACACACAACGAATGTCCCACGCATACTGTGAATAAAAGGAAAAAAGACAAATAAAAGAAATCAAACTTAACTGCTGGGCCTCCACGTCCTATGTGAGGTCCAAGTAAAACCCAAAAAGTAAAGAAAACAACTCTAAAAAGGTGCCCCGTTGCTGTGCTCGTCCCTTTCCAATGTCCACCTCTCGCTGCTTGCAGGGAGGGAAATTCCATTCCAACCACTGGCTTCAATCCGCGCTGCCACATGGCCCAGCTCTGTACACGACACTGGACTCTCCATCCAGCACTCTGTTTTTTGTTCTCTGGTACTCGTGTCCTCCACGCTGCTGCTCTGCGCCGTGAACCTGCCAATACAAGTGGAAGACCTCAGAGTTCCTTCCCCAGCTCCACAATGTCCTGGACTCAAAGGTGAGCGCTCTGCCTTTGCTCCCACGAGACCTTACCACTCAGATCTTCCAGCCGAGCCTGAAGCTCGATACTTCAGTCCAACTGGTAGTTTGCTTTTTTGGAGTGCTGGCGTGCTTATTCCTTCCCTGCAAGGCACCCTCCATACTGCTGACCGCCCTTTTAAACACCCCAAGCTTACAGCTTGTCATCCCGCAACTTGACCAACCGATCATCCTGGGCCATGCCTATGGCTGCTTAGCTGTCTTAGGCACTGGCTGAAGCAAAAATAATGAAAAAAAAAAGAGAAAACACCAAACACGTAAAAATAGATACACAGGCAAACACCCCCTAGTTGGGTAGGGACACAACACACATTCTAGTCGGAGCAGGATTGAGACTGCGTAAATTGCCATGGCATCATAGTTGAGGTGAAGGCATTTTTTGGGCATTCGGGTTGACAGGTGTGCATGGACTGAGCGCCGAATATTTGTCTGCTAATTGGAGCAAATCGACACAGCATCCACATGGGCATTCAGCACCAGCGCTAGGTCGGCTTTGCGTTCATGTGGCATCATCAAAATGTTGCATGCAACGTCTTCTTGATTTGAATTTTGTGCTTATAATCTTCTATATAACTCAACAGGGAAATCGCCAACCATCCTGGACTGGAGTTGAACACTTGATATAGCAATTCTCAAAGTTTGGACACTGTCCGTATCTGGACTGAACAGCAAGTCATTCTGGACCCAATCCACACATTATCTTACGAATGCATTGATGCAATGCAATCAAATGTATGTTTCAATAAATTCTTAGTTTTGTAAAATTTAACATGTTTTAGATTTTTACACCAATCCTGGCCTGAGATTAACTTGTTACATTGTTACATCAAGTTAATTTGATGTTTTTCCCATTAAGTGTTTCTTTGAGTTCTCACCAGGCCTGAAAGTATAACATAGCATTTTGGAATGAATATACAAAATAATAAACCAAATCATGAGGCCATCAAAGCACATATTTCCAATTTTCCAGAATAGCAGACAAAAGCTGGTTTGAAGGTGATCCAAACTACACATATTATGAGCATGCTGAATGTGATGAGTTTGGCTTCATTGAAGTTACCAGGCAACTTCTGACCCAGAAAAGCCAAAACAAAACATAAATTGGCTAGGAATCCGACTAGGAAGGTGATCCCAAATGCTGTGTGGTGCAGCATACAGGATCACAGGGCCAACCAATGAAAAGAAGTGAACACAGGAAACACAGAGTCAGTGCAATTAGCAAGAAAGAGTTATTGGCTTGCACAATGGGAGTCTCTCTGTAGTAAAAAAAAACAAATCAAATATAATTGTGATTAAAAGTGGTCAGAGTAAGCCAGAATAATCCCCATGATTTTTTGCACTTCATGCAGTCAGATGCATCTGCATT
Source organism: Rhabdalestes septentrionalis (assembly GCA_037832545.1). Lineage (NCBI taxonomy): Eukaryota > Metazoa > Chordata > Actinopteri > Characiformes > Alestidae > Rhabdalestes > Rhabdalestes septentrionalis. The sequence continues at coordinate 14,784,274 of JBBMFX010000017.1, forward strand.
TGGATGGAAACATCAGTTACACAATCACAGTTGTTTTGGCACTTTACTATGCAATTAGGTTTGATGACATGTCTTGCTTACACATTTCAACCATATCTGCTTCTGTAGAGCCTTGTGGAAAATTGTAGCTTCAAAACATGTTTAATTAGGTCTCAGGCGGATGATTGCATTTATGTTTATATTTTCCATGCTATCCATTTTTGGTGGGCTACAATTACTGAAAAAACAAACAAAAAAACATTACTTGTTGTGTTGCTAATTGCTCCTGGCAGACAAGGTATGCAGTCAAAACAGCAGATAGACTTTCCTTTCTGTTAAGTCTTCCTTGTGCCCAGGGGAAAGGGCTCACTGCACACAAACACAGGCACCTGCTACACAGTAGGGAAAAAGTAGCCTTGCAACAACAATAATAAGCTGTGATGTGACATGTTTTCACATGTTTATGGTGTTGGATTGTGCCATGAAAAATCACCAGAGTGTGAAACATTCATCTGGGATTTCAAGTTGCAAATGAAAGCTAATTTGAAAATACCTTTTGTCTGCCTCCTGACCAAACAGTATTGACATTGTTCATAGTAAACCTCTCATCTTTAGGTCAGGATGCATCATAGTAGCCTATAGTGGCCACCACCTCCATAGAACTTTTCGTATCACTTTGCAAATTGATCAGTTCTCTTGCCAGAGAGTCACCTTTCCACAGATTCACCACTTTCCATACTGAAGTACACAGTATGCAAATAATGTAAAACCTGAAATGATGAAAAATGTTTAACCCAAAGACAGGCATTTTTTAATTATTTTTTATTATTTGTATTTTGTGATTTGTATGCTCAGGCATCTGCCATGGTTAGATGTCAGTGAGCTTGGCACAGGGTGCATTAGGAAAAGGGCTTTTGTTTTCCACACATGAGACTAGATTGTGGGCAACTGGATAAAAAGCTTGTACACATTGTTTGTGAACCTTAGATCAGATACATCATTAATAAAGGATTTTATATCTTTTGAATGCTCAAATCTGTTACATGTCTTCTGACTTGGTATTGGAGTCAGTGAGCAGTTGAGAACACTTTTCCACAATTCTTGAAGAAACATGCTGTTGGGAAATTGTGAGGGGTTCACTTCCTGCAGAAAAGTGCCCAGTCCAGGATATGAGCTGTGGGAACGGTAAACCATATTGCCACCCTGTTTGATTCTCCTTGTATAACAAATCTACTAACACTTTAATTTCTACATGAGACATTAGAGTGCTTTATATTGTTTATGGTTCTTGCTTGTTAATTTGTAGGATCAGTGCTGGTAAACATTTCCCAGTACTCTATACACACTCCTTCCACTTGGGCTGCTGTTATAAATGTGGTGATTCCATTCATTCCATAATCATATTTGTTACATATAGCCCCTACTCCTGCTCTGGTAGTAATCTTTGGGAATTGTTCTGAAGAAAGAAGTATATTCTTTCTGTTGCTCAGACAAGCACAGATGGCAAAATGTATAATCTATCCACAGACAAAAGAGACAAACAAAACATGAGTAGGAAGAAATATTTCAGAGATTTTTATTGTTTTCATTTATTGCAGTTTAGAACAGAATCTGACCGCAGGAGAACATTTTCTGTTTCAGACTACCTGTCTCATTGTATTTCAAAACAGTAATATCACAGGCATAATAAGTATAGACTAAAATAATTGTGATTAGTTCCAGTTTCTCATAGTATATACAGACTGGATACAGCAGTTTAAAACATCTACATTCTGCTTGTCTCAGGTTAATTGCAAACAAAACTGGTAATTGTTAGTGTGTAATTATAAGACCGACCAACTGGCCTTGCAAACCCCATAGCTGGAACATTATTGTGTGGACGGTGTCTGCCCTAGTACAGTTGTTTTCGTCGACAAAAGGCCTCTCTCCATTTGACAGTGCAATTGCAGACTGAATGGTGTATGAGAAGCCACATGCATTGTAGATTTTGTAACCCAGTGTGTGGTGTGGTAAAATCTTTGAATTTTTATTTTTCTCCTCTGTTGCAAAGATATTTGGTGAAAGCAAACTGGACCTCCCTATATTAATAAAGAACATAAATAATATTAAATGGCAAGTCAGTAAACACATTTGTACTTTATAAGTGTTTGTCCATCTAGCCCTGTGCGAAAGTTGAAAATGCTTCCAATGTTAAAGTCACCGTCCTTGGTCAGTTCAGGCAGCTATGCTCTGCTAAGTTTTTTACACACAGTCTCCTCTGCTTGAGTTGGCATGGAAATTAGCAGTAGTAGCTGTAGCAGCACCATCGAATAGAGGTTGTTGGAACCTCTATGTAGTCAACCACTGTGCTCCCCATAATTTATAGTCTATATTAATCTGACGCTCTGCATAAAGAACATACTGGCATGCTTTAGTAAGTAGTTGTTTGTTGGTGTGTTATTTGTATATAATAAAAAAAAAACATTTTGGTGTTTATTGTTTTTTGGTGTTTATTGTATTTTGGTGTTTATTGTTGCTAGTACCAAAATATCAAGTTGATTTATTGAAATACGTATTTTTTTTTTACATCCATAAGGTAATGTGTTTTGTCCATTTTTGCTAAGATAGTTGTTTGGTGTTTCTTTAGACAGGTTATATACTTTTATAACAGGCTGTAGTGAATATGTAAACTAACTCACTTAAGTGGTGCATTACCAATAATCTGCTTTTTAGTGTTCTTCTCTGGTTTCATTATGATTATATAACATTTTGGGAGAAAGATACAGAACAGTAAACCAAAACTGGAAGCTAAAATTGCAAATATCTCCACAGCTACTGTGAACTTTCCAGGAGAGCTGGCATAGGCTGGGATGAAGGTTATCCAAACTGCACAGAATATGAGCATGCTAAAAGTAATGAACTTGGCTTCATTAAAATTATCAGGTAGCTTCCGACCCAAAAAAGCTAAAACAAAACACAAAACAGCCAGGAGTCCTATATAACTCAACACAGCCCAGAAACCAACAGCTGAACCTAAACTGCATTCTAGTATGATTTTTTCCTTATAGTAGTTCATGTTCTTGTAAGGGAAAGGAGGAGAAATTTTTAACCATAGCACACAAATCAGGACCTGTATTAGAGTGAAAGCAATTACACTTAGTCTCTGCTGTGGAGGCCCAAACCATTTCATGACTTTGCTGCCTGGACGTGTAGCCCTGAAGGCCATCAACACAACTATTGTTTTCCCTAGAACACAGGAGATGCAGAGGACGAAGGTAATCCCAAACACTGTGTGGCGCAACATACAGGACCACTCAGAGGGCCGACCAATGAAAGTTAGTGAACAGAGGAAACACAGAGTCAATGAGAATAGCAACAGGAAGCTCAGCTCTGAGTTATTTGCTCTGACAATTGGTGTGTCCTTGTGTGTAAAAAAAACTACTGCAATTGTCATTGTGATACATACACCTAAGAAAGAAAATAGAACCAAAATAATTCCCATTAATTCCTCAAAAGCTAGGAATTCAACCAGCTTTAAGATGCACTTATCTTTCCTGTCATTAGGCCAGAACTCAGGAGGGCACTTTACACAAGTTGCTGAATCTGAAGATATGAAAGACAAACAAATGCAACTGAACATAACTCTCATGGTAATTGACAGTACACCACTCATTTTTGTGTATCAATGAAAGCCCTGTGATATGATTATACCTGTTATGTTACTAATCTCTCCTTCTGCACATGGTATACAATCATAGCAGCAAACAGGCTCTCCCTTCTTTACAGCCTTTCTGGTACCTAGGGGGCAGCTCTCACTGCACACTGAAACTGGCACCTGCAGAACATATTTACCCATCTATTATATTTTATTCAGTTCTATGTGTGTATATAGTCTGTGATTCTAAAGAGTTACCTGGTCTTTGTTGCTGGCCCAGTCTATACTGATGTTGTTAAATGAAAGCTGTAGAGGTGCTTGCAAAGAGGCATCGTAGACACCCACTTTAACAAATATTATTTTACCATCCTTGCTCTGCTGCCAGTTCAAGAGATCATACCTGGCAGCTGGATCTCCATTTTCATCAAAGTATACTTCCTCACCATTTGTAATGGAAAAGTGCAGTTTCTTCAGCTCATGGAGTATCTAAATAAAGCATTACACATTTAGGCATAATATAGTTTAAACATAATATACTTTTCCCCACTCACCTAAATCATTACACTTACCTCCCTATGTTGTGGATTATTTGTTGATTTTACACACACAGCAACAATTTCTTCTCCAGTTGCTGTCTTTGAACAGTAACTTTTATCCAGGGCATGAGCAACGGCATACACTGCTTTATAAACATTATTTGCAATTTGTAACTCGGAAATGTCTGTATATTGGTTCTGCACTTCACTGAGGCTTTCGTTGCCTTTGCATATGTCTTTCATCTCAGCATTTTCTTTTGTGTCAAGTTTGCATTCAAATATCATCTCCCACAGCTCTTTATGAAGTTGTTTATCAGATGATGGTTTGAGCTTGGTTAGGAATTCTCCAAGACCATTTATTTTGGCTTTTGGTATTGCAAAACCCATGGACCCTCGGAGAATGTGTTGCCATTCAGCAATTGCTATGTTCATATCAGATATCCAGGATTCACTTCCAATCCACTGTATGCCAGTGATGTTTTGAAAGGCTATTTCTCTCAGAAGAACCTCCATGTCAGAATATGAGACAAAGGCTACAATCACTTTGGAGCTTGAAGTTTTGATTGTTTCAACTATTCTCAGAATGTTCTCTCTTGGATCAGTCCTGAAGAATGCCTCAGAAAAGTCAATACATACTCCCTCCTCTTTAGCTGCACTCATAAACGTGTTCATGCCATTATTTCCATAGTCATTATCACTGCACAGAGCCCCTACCCATGTCCAGCCAAAATGACTGACAAGCTTGGCCAGTGCTCTGCTCTGATAGTAATCACTAGGGATTGTTCTAAAGAAAGATGGGTATTTTCTTCTATCACTTAGGCATGCACATGTTGCAAAGTGACTAATCTGCAATAAACACAATATTTTTATGTTTAAATTGTTTGTGTGTGTATATATATATATACATACACACAAAGAGTTTACAAAGCTTTACCAACCACAGGTATGTGAAAAGGTCCAATTGTGGCAGAGATGGCAATTGTGGGGGTGGATGATGTTTCACCAATAATTGCTTGTGCTGTGTCAGGTCTTAAGCAGGGCAAACTTTCAGTATGTCCATTTACTAATGACAAGGATGCTCTTATGGCCATTTCTACTGATCCACAGGAGTCATAGATTTTATAACCCAAACTGATGCCAGGAAGAATATCAGTTCTGTTATTAATTTCCTCAATTGCAAATATCATTGTCTGTGCATTTTGAAATTCTCTAAGGCTCAAACTACAGGAAGAAAAACAAACACATGCATCCCACATGTGGTGTATTTTATATTTAAAAACAAAATCATAACTACACATTTTCATTACATTTCTCCACTGCAACAACATCTAGTATCTATATTTGTATTTCAAAATCATGACAATGCCAGTCTTCATATTGTTTCAAAATATCATGATAAAACACAGACCAATATGGTCCGAAATAACAAATAGAATATTTGTTTGAATGAATAAAGGATATTTGAAATAATTTTGTCAACATAACTCCATAACCTTTTTTGGGCCAAAATGTTTTTGCATATTTTTAACACTGACCTCTCACCTTTTACATTTTGGTTGCTCTGGTCCTGATGTAAACTTGTGTGTTTTCTGGTCCCAGCTGTTGTGAAAGGAAAATATTCCACCTATCATCACATCCCCATCTCTACTGAGTTGAGGAGAATGAAATGGAACTCTGAAGCTGCAGGGAGGGTCAGCAGCTCTCACCAGAGTGAACAGAAGCCATGTGTTCAGGAAACTCATCCTCAACACTCAAAAACACATTGTACTCTCTTTGGGCTTTTATATATCTATTCATCATTACTTTTTTAAGGGGTGTGGGCTATACATATACAAGCAAGTAGCCTCACGTGTTGATGAGCGACACATTTGTATAAATATACACATATGCCTATATGAATATAAATATTATTATGTTGGTGAACCAAGGATTATTAATAATAACAACAATAGCAATAATATTAATAATATTAATAATACAAATCTTGCTGTTGTTGTTGTTGCTGTTGTTGTTATTGTTGTTGTTGTTATTTTTATTGCTATTATTTATAATAGTAATAATAATAAGAAAAAGAACCAGAGGGACAAGTGTGGAGAAAAACGGAACACCTTACAGTACTAACAGTGAGATGTATTTTATACATGAGCTATTATGTTGTGATGTGGTGCTATTATTTATTTTGGTCAAAAAGAAAAACACTGCATATAAAAATGTCCATCAGCCAACTAAGGATCAGTAATCTTAATCAGACAAAAAGGTTCATGATCATTACATTCCTGATTATAAATGCTCAGATCCAATCTGTTACATTGATACTCAGTGGATGTAATAAATCTGGGTTGAAAACATACCACAGAAATAACTGTGAAGATTTTTGAGGACAGAAAATTGCAACTCCCTTGCAATAATCCCTTAAAATAGACAGAAACTGTGAGGCCCTCAATTAAAGGACTAGTAGAAAAATGAGGATGTCCACTGGTCATCAACATTTGCAAAGGCTTTTCTGCAAACATGTACAGTTAATGGCATTTAGTAGATGCAAATGTGACTTCCCTTCCCTAACTACAGGGGACAGTCTCCATGGAGCAACTTGGGTTAAGGATCTTGCTCAGGAAACGAGTGATTGTAGGCTAAAGGTAGGATTCTACCCATGACCTCTTGGTCCAGAAACAAGTATCTTACCCACTAGGCCACAACAACTGACAGCAGCAAACTCAATGCATAACGATTTGTGCTGTGTTTCTCTTAAAAGAGCATAATACAGTAAAGCTTCAGCTTTAGGGCTGCCCACAAACTGTTGAGTCCACTGTCGTTTCTAGTTGTAATCCCTTTTCAGTAATCAATTTCATGTAGTTACATACTGTGTATGTTACTTAGTGAATCCTCATTCATAAAATAATTTGTTTCAAGGACCTGTGTAAACATTGTTTTTCTTCTGTAGATGTTTTTGGGGCAGCTGGTGGCCTGGTGGTTATTGAGTTGCCCCGGCGATTGGTACCCTTGTGCAAGGTACCACACTGCGTTCCTTTGAGCACACACCTTCACTTGGTGAATGGGTTAAAAGCAAAGCACAAATGTTACATTATTCACACTGTATGTTGCACTAGGATGTGTTCACATATGACAAATGGTTTAGCAGTGTTTTGAACCTGCCGTTGAATTTTGTGCTATGTTTTGTGAGCTTTTACAGCATGGGAACCTTCACACTTCCAGTTACAATTTTATTGTTCCTGTATTACATGATACATGAAAAAGCTTTAACTTTGTGGCCTTTGTGGTTTCAGGTTTTCATTTCAAATAAGCAGGAGCTGCATGATCAGAAAAGAAAGACCAGCTGATGAAACAATTGGAATTAGCTGTGTTCCTTCTTGTGTGGTTACTTCTGGCGCCCCCTATGTGCAGCAGCCTGGTACAGCAGCTCTGCTCATTTATTAGATTCTTTCTTATTTTCCACTTATTATTTGTGTAATTTTTAACTTAACTCTTAGTTATTTAATTCTGACTCAATGTAATACTGTTTTGTGCTAGTTCTGGTCATTTTTCTCTGTTTTTTCACACATTTTTCACCCATTTTTTTTTAATTATTATTTTTTTACCTGTTGTGTCTGGCATCTTAGCAAGCAGAATGTGGAGCTGGTGCCATGATGAGCCTTTGCTTTGCCAAGTGGGACTTTGCTTTGCCAAGTGAGACTTGAATTTAAATTGAAATTAGGCCAAATCAGACAGGGGGTAGGAAAAACACACAGAGAACCAAGAACAAGAGAAAGAAAAAAATGAAAAAGAAAACAAAATTTCAGAAGAAAGAAAAAAGAGAGGAAAACAACGGAAAAGAAAAGTAAAAAAGTAACAACCCCCCATCCCCCCCACCCCCCCGAAATAATAAAAAAAATTATCACAATAATAATAAAAAAATACATTTTTGTGTTACAAAAAAGTTAAATAAGTCAACATTGAAGAGGTTGCTGCCGCTGAGTGATCACTCAATAACTGCATCTGAAAAACAAAAACCATCCACACACACACAGAACAGAACCCAAAGCTACTGCAATCACACACACAGCATACATGCCCACAACAGCACACAGAAACCTGTAGTTCCTGGGAGTTGAATGGTTGAACCTGGGTATACACTGTGCGATTTTGGGGATCGGCCTGAATTTCGGCTTAATCGTTTGTCGTGCATTGTATAGTATAAATGGGGTAACGAGAAGTGATTAGCACCTCACGACCAGCTCCTGTTCATTGTCGCAAGAAAATCAAACCTGTTTGAAATCCTGGTCGACCCTCGTGAGGGTAACATACTGTTGAAGCAGCTCCACAACAGATTTAATGCTAATACCGCTCCCGCAGAAATTTGTGTATGACGACACACTCCCACTGCATGTGTTCTTGTTTGTCCCGCTCCTGCTGGCTGAATCACGCAAGCAAGGCTGGTGGAGTCCCCGGGACTCCTGCGCTACGCAAAGATCTTTGGGTTAGGTCGCCGACCACATATGTTGTTCCCCACATAAAAACAAACTGAAAAATGTATCCAAGACACTTGTATACTTTGCGGGAGACAAGAGCGCAATATCTTTCCTCTACTCCTGCAAACACATCTCGCTACTCCCGCACACTCCCGCAAGAAACTCAAATGTAGACCCAGTACTTGTCTGTCAGTTCTACAGCTCTTTTCACGGTTGTTGCAATCATGATAATTTTATGGGGCCACAAGTCTCGGATGAGCTTGCCAAAATTCTAAAATTTTTACAACTCCATCACTTGTGTCCAGATCACACACTGCACCACCATGCTACTCTGTTTTTTCACTTTCATTTCTGTGTTTGCGCATGCACAGTTGGAGGGGTTGCTATTAAATAACATGCAGACCTCTACCCCACATGTCGTGTATGGACGTACAGTTTGAGCAGTCAGGTTACATCAGAGAATTAGGCCGTATAGGGTGAGAACATCAATTGTGAGCTATGAACTTCTCACCCCTGAGATTCAGTCATACAGTTTGAGTAAGAGCTGAAAAAGCGACTGAAAAAAATTGCACAGTGTATGCCTGGCTTTAGTGGGTGAATGTGCTATGGGGTAAGTGTGTGAGGGGGTGAATTATTGAGTGAGTGAGTTTGTCATGGAATTATTTGTCCAAGGGAGACCAGGCAGCCCCGGAGGCCAAAGAACCCTACAGCCCCAAAAGAGGCCAGGGAACCCAGCCGCATGCTCTGGAGGCCTGAGCACTGGCCGTGAAAGACGGAGGGTGAGGCCCCAGACGTGGCCCATGGTGGCAGTGCACCAAACCCCACCATAGGCCCGGCCCTGCAGTCGCAGACGGACCACTGCAAGCCCAGAGGCCACCCACCCAGGGACAGGCTCCCCAAGAGCCCCATAGGGAGTCCAACCCACACCGGGCCACCCCTACCTTCCCTGAGCCCTTAAACACACCCCTCGCCCCCATGCCGAGTCTTACCTAGTGATGTTATGTTTGAAGCAAGGATTTGAGGCTTGTGTCGAGCAAAAAGGGGCGTGTCAGATGAAGCCCCGATTCGAAGCTTATATCATTTCCAAAAAATCACGTGATAGAGGACAGCCGAGGCCTCATGTTGTGTAAGGTGACATCATTTGGACTCTTGTGCTTCAGTTAGTGGTTCAGTTACTGCGGGACGTTTCATGAATAAAGCTGTCCCATATGCAGAGGTTTATTCGTGTGCCTTGGAGAACACAGAACACTTTACCCAAACCTGTTTGTTCTTTAAAAGGTTCACTGTGAGTATATTCAAAGGCAGGAGAAATTGTTTCAAAGAAAAGAAACCGACTCCAAAAGGCAGAGGAACAGGGTTTAAATTTAAACACATTACACCAAGCATTCAACCTCCATGTGGTACACAAGCGTTTGCATATTCATCGAAAATACATTAAAAACACTTCAACAGCACTATGAATTAATGTTGATTTAATGTTTAATGTCATAACATACAAAAAGTAATATGAGCAAAAGAAATATCACCATACGGTCATGATATTCAAGCGCAGGTAGGGACAGGCTGGATAGTCTAGTGGTTACGGCATTGGCCCTGCAATCAGAAGACTGATGTTCAAATCCCAGCTGCTCACCGTCCCTCGTCTTCATTTGGTGGATGGGTTAAATGCAGAGAAATCACTTCACGGTGGAGTATAGCCTCGAGAATTGAATCACTTTTCAACACATTTGGCTGGAAGGGTTCAAAGTGTTATGAAGCTTCATCTCACCATGACTAGTCTTACCACTGCCTCCGATAGCATAGACCCACACGCATACTTCTTCCTACATACCTATATTCATATACACATATGCATACACATATCAACTCACACATTAATACACTCACATACTGATATTTATTTAGGAACCCCCACCCCCACCCTGAGTGTTATGTATGAGCTAAAGTAGTACAGAGAACTGACACGGGACTGGATTGGTGCCGGTAGAAATACCTCCAGATCAACACTGGAAAAAACCAAGGAGCTTTTGGTAGACTTCCGCAGGCAAAAAGAGCGCTACAGATACCTTGGTGTTCATCTGAACAGTAAACTGGACTGTACACATAACTCAAACCCTCTACAAGAAAGGGCATCTCCAAGAAAGGGCAGAGCAGGCTGTACCTGATAGTCTTTTCCACACACGCTTATCCAATAAGTGCCTCCCTGGAGATGGGGCTTTTGTCACTCAGCAAATAAGTTCACCAGGTCAGCAGCCTGAGACGGTGTCACAGATTAGCTCCGCATGAGAGAGGGAAGGGGAGGATGCACACAGTACTATTTACACGGTTTAATGAGAAAACACAAAACATGGAATGCAAAGGAAGAAACAAAGAAAATAAGTCTCGGCTCAAGTCAAAAACATAGAACACGAAAGAAATAAACAGGGCAATGACACACAACCGACACAAGATCTGTGCTCCTCAAATGAACAACAAAACAAAACTAGGATCTCCGGCTTGAGTTTAACCCAAAACTCAACACGGCCGGGAAAACGTGGACACATGCAGGAATGTGCATCGACTCAGGGCAGAACAGGAGGAACTCGGGCCTGGAAGACAAGAATAAATAATCATTAATGAATGAGAACAAAGACTCAGACTCATACAGAAAAAGGGAGACAAATACAGACTCAAGAAGCAAGGGATCAGCTGGAACTTTAAATAAGGAAAACAAACGAGGGACAGGTGAAAGTAATACATGGGGCGTGATACAAACGGAGCAGACACACTAGGTAGGGGACAAGGGAACTAACATAGACTTAACATAAATATAGGGACGGAGAGAATACAAGGAGAGACAGAGAGTACAGAAGAGAAAATTAATATTCGGGAGACAGGGAACAGGATCTACGTGATAGGTGAGAGGTGGCCGTCAAACGCAGAACCAGACATAATGAGCATCTGGGGTTTGCCCAGAGGGGGGTCTGGGGGTCCTCCACCAGAAAATTTTGGATTTCTTAGATGCAATTTTCTGTATTCTAGTTCACTTTAGGGTAGACATGGCCAATCATCATCATTATTATTATTTTTGGCTAACAATAATGCACTGAAGTAGGCTATTATAGCATGCTTAAGAGGTTTGTCTCACCTGTTCAACTTGGTTGAGCAAGTAGCATATAAGGGGTCAAAGTTCATTGAACGTGGATTTGTATGGAAGGCAAGCTGAAAAGTGGGCGAACGCAGCGCTGCACAGGGGCATTGATCTCACCTATATACACCTATACTCTTCAGTCTTATGGAGTTGGCTACATGCTTTATCCAGGTGCCTTTTAGATCAGTGCCCCTGCACAGTGCTGCGTGATATAAAATTCGCTTGAGAAGCAGTCTCGCAACAAGCCTCCACCCTGATTGTTGGCAGTGCAGTGGCACTTGGCAGCTTGTCAGACAGCAATCCTGCAATGGGATAGCTTTGTCAAATGTTTTTTTTAACATGTTATCTAAAACATTAATAAAGTTTGAATAAAGTAAAGAATATGTCCAACATATTTTTTATATTTTCTTGGATTTTCAAGACGTGCCACCTGGATCACGTTTTAACGTAAAGTAGCCTAACATTTTTATTAGGTAATATAACACTGTCAAATAAGATAAAATGAGAGATAATTACATTTGGAAAACAGATTTCTGACATTTAAACAACGCTGGTTATATGTTTTGTATTAGTTTATTATCATAGTAGCGACTCTTTGCAGTCTAACCTAGCTAGCATAGCATAGCTGATTAAGTGCTGTACAGAACAGTCAAGTAGTTAGCGCTAAACTGATGTGTTTATATCACTGACCTGAAACGTCTGACAAGTTACTGGTAGCTGCTTCTGATGTATCATTGGTGGTTCTTTTTTTTTTTTAAGAAATGTCTTATATCCATGGTAATGTTTGAGGCTACTTGAAGACAGAAATGAGTTCTGACAGATGACAGACGAGTAGAAAGTAGATGTTAACATTAGTCTTTAGAATACTGAGTGAACAATGTTTCAGTCGGTGGAATTCTGTTTTTGTAGTTCTCAGAGGTGAGGCCAGTAGTTCGTCCTGCTCCCCGCATTTCTGTAGCCATGAAAGACAGGGTTAAAGCTGAATTGGACAGGATGCAAGAGTTAGGGGTTATCATACTGGTCTCTGGAACTTACGGACAGGGTATCCTCCATGTTTGTCACCAACAAAAAGGACAAACAGGAGATCAGAATATGCATCGATCCAAAAGATCTTAACACTGCTATCTAATGCACACAGTAGATGATGTCTCCTCACAAATGGCTAATGCTACTGTATTTTTAGTTTTAAATGCTACAAATTCATTTTGGCAGATTTCCCTGGACAACAAAACCTCCCTGCTTACCACTTTTAGCACATGTTTTGGTTGTTACAGGTTCCGTGCTTTCATCCTACAAAGTTCACAAAGCAGTCACACTCACATGCGACGCTTCACAGTATGGGCTTGGCGTGGCGTGCCTACAAGATGGCAACCCTGTGGCCTATGCTTCACACACCCTGATGGATACTGAAACTAGATATGCCTAAATTGAAAAAGAGCTGTTAGCTGTCAATTTTGCATGCTCAAAATTTTATGACTACACTTATGGCAAACAAATAACTATTGAGACTGACCACCAACCTCTCTTGATGATAATAAAAAAGCCCATTCATGCAGCACCAGCCACATTGCAGAGGATGTTGCTAAAGCTTCAAAAGTATAGAATTGATCTTGTCTACAAAAGTGGCAAACAAATGCACTTGGCTAACACTTTGTCGAGAGCTCTGAGTTGCTCCACATCTCAACTTGCAGATGAAGTGGATGATTTGGATGTAATGTCGGTGAGTCGTGTGTTGTCTGCTCGCTTGTAGGAATTGAGGGAGCACAGATCCAACCCTCCAGTAACTCTGCTACATTATTAAACATTGATTGCTAAGCAGACAGCACAATCTCCAACATGCAGCACGTCCCTATTTTTCTTTCAGGGATGAAGCCACTATTGAGTATGGTGTTGTTATGAAGAGTCAGAAACCTGTAATTCCCTTTCTCATTACAAAAGACATATGTGGGGATTCTTCACAGGGGACACCCGGGTGCAGAAGTCACTAAACGTAGAGCAAGAGGCAAAGTGTTCTGGCCCACAATGGCAAAAGACATTGATGATGGATTACTGGCAGTGTGCAATAGCAATAAACCACACCAGCAAAAAGAGCCACTGCATTTGCACCCAGTTCCAGAGCTACCCTGGTCCATATTGGCCGCTCACATTTTTGACTGGCACAACCAGCAATATCTGGTACTTGTGCACTCTTACTCAGACTAGTTTGAGATCGACCTCCTCTGTGATCTGACATCACCCTCTGTCATTGGTTAACTGAAATGTCACTTTGCTGTCCATGGAGCACCACATATTCTAAGCTCAGACAATAGCAGTCTGCCAACGTTTCAAAGACTTTGCCAAACAGTGGGATTTCAGTCAAAAACAAGTAGACCAGAATACCCTCAATCCAATAGATTAGCCGAGAGAGCTGTCCATAGTGCCAAAAGTCTAATGGAGAAATCTCACAGAGACAAAACCCATGTCTTTCTTAGCTTGCTAAATTTAAGAAACATAACTCATGAAAGCAAACTTGGATCTCCAGTGCACAGACATATGTGAAGACAGAGCAGTACTACACTTCCTCTATCCAAGATACTACTTGCACCTGATATATGCCATCCTGAAGAAGTAACAACTCAACTTCTTGGTAATAGGCATGCACAAAAGTTATTTTATGACAGGACAAGCCAAACGCTCTAGCCACTTATGGAAGGACAAGTCGTCAGGGTGCAAACATCAAAAGGTTATGACCACACAGGAACTGTTAAAGAGATATGCAATGGGCCCAGATCATACTTGATCCAGTCAGATGGACAAACCTACAGGAGAAACAGAAGACTCATATTACCTGTGGCTGAGCGTCCACGAACACATTCTGATCCACATGACACTGAGTATCAGGACAGTAACCCCAATTCAGAGAGGTGTATCATTCCTACTGGACAGACACAACAGGAAATGGACTCTGAGCTTCCTAGGGTCCAGGTTCCAACTACTGATTCATCCTTGGTCAGAAAAAACAATCTCTACAGAACACATTCGAGGCGTGTCAGTGAAACCAATCCTAAATACAGAGATTAGGTCCCTTTGTTGAGTTAATGTATTGTGGTTCATTGCATTCTGATAATATGTTATGATAGTTTGTTAATTCCTAGTATGATAATTATTTTGCTTTATGATTTAAAATAATATGGTCATTTTTTATACTGCTCTTGTGAGCATGAAATGCATTTGTCATTCATTCTATTTGATTTGGTAGCCCTATGTGTTATGGTAATGGGCATGAGCTAAAGAAAGTGGATGTAGGATATTGACTGTGCACACAGTAATATTGAACTTCCACAGATACCGTAGTCTTTACTCCTACACATGCGCAGAGTTTGAGCGCGCTCTCTTACAAGGCACTGTTATGTCTGTCTCCCCAATGGTTATCATTAAAAAGAATTGAGTTCAACTCCACATCGAGTCTCATTATTATCGCAACACTCAATGATACCAAACAGTTACTGGCACACAATGTAGGTTCACAGCACTGATGTGGAAGGAAACACGTCAATTAGCCATCCATAATGTGTTATCATGCACATATTATATATTTTAACCTAATTTATGTTGAATAATGACTTAAATAATTATTTAAAAATGACTTACAAATGTAATGTTTTTTGTATCGCAGCACCAGACTTTCTATAAATCAAAACTGTTTTCTTTGCACATTTACTCATTTATCAAGAAAATACAGAGAGGAAAATTGGCAGCCAAATGAAATACATTTATTTAGACAGATATAATCCACAAGCATGTCATTTGATCTTCCCCATTACTTGCTTTTTAGTGTTCATTTCAGATCTGAGTAAAATCACATAGCATTTAGGGCCAAAAATACATAATAACAAACCATAACTAGAAGATAAAATTGCAAATATCTCCACAGCTACAGTGAACTTTCCAGGAGAGCTGACATAAGCTGGGATGAAGGTGATCCAAACTGCACAGAATATGAGCATGCTGAATGTGATGAATTTAGCTTCATTAAAATGATCTGGCAGCTTTCGTGCCAAAAAAGCTAAAACAAAACACAAAACAGCCAGGAGACCTATATAACCTAGAATAGCCCAGAAACCTACTGCTGAGCCTAAATTACATTCTAATATAATCTTTTCCATGTAATAGTTTGTGTTGATGTAGGGGAATGGAGGAGATATTGTCAACCAAATCACACAAATCACAACTTGTATGAGTGTGAAGACAAGAACACTGAGTCTCTGCTGTGGAGGCCCAAACCATTTCATGATATTACTGCCTGGAAGTGTAGCCCTGAAAGCCATTAACACCACTATTGTTTTCCCTAGAACACATGAGAGGCAGAGGACAAATGTGATCCCAAAAACTGTGTGGCGCAGCATACAGGACCACTCAGAGGGCTGACCAATGAAAGTAAGTGCACTGAGAAAACACAGGGTCAATGAGAAAAGCAGAAGGAAGCTTAGCTCTGAGTTGTTGGCCCTGACAATAGGAGTATTTCTATGGCAAAAGAAAATAATTGTAGTTAAAATTGTGAAAAAGACTCCAGCCAAAGAAAACATTGCAAGCAGTATTCCCATTATTTCCTTGTGTGATAGAAATTCAACTTCCTTTGGGATACAGGCATCTCCTCTTGTGTTTGACCAATACCGCACAGGGCATATCAAACAAATAAGTGAATCTGAATGAAAAAATGAAACAGAAAATGCAATCCTTTATTATTGTGATAATTATCTTGGTTTAAAATGTATGTTTGAGAATTTCCTGTGTCTTGGTTCTCCGTTACTTGTTGTGTTGCTGATTGCCCCTGGTGGGCATGGTATGCAGTCATAGCAGCAGACAGGCTTTCCTTTCTGTATAGCTTTTCTGGTGCCTGGAGTACAGCTCTTACTACACACTGATTTCGGCACCTACAGGGAAAAAATATTTTATGTTCAGAATTTAGTACAGTACAAACCACATGGCCAAAATTAAAACACAAAGAATTACAGAAAAATAACCATTTTGCTTCCTCCATTCCAGACTATTTGAGCCCCATTCATGGTAAACTGTTGGCCCTCAGGCAAAGATGCATCATAGTATCCAATTGTTGCAACTTTCAAGGTGCCCTTAGTGACCTGTTGCAGGTTGATCAACTCATATCTTGCTGGTGAGTCTCCGTTTTTATCAAAAAATACGTTTTCTCCTTCAAATGTCTTGAAATGTACATTCTGTAAGGACTTTGAAACCTATGACAACAATTGAAATCAGATTACTGAATTAGTATTCTGATAATTTTACCATATCACACATAATATTTTCTAATTACATTTCTGATTTATTTTGTTACTTTGTCTCACCTCCCAAGGCTGTATCTGGGAAGGTATAGTACAATTTGCATTAGAAAATGGATTTCTTTTTTCACATGAAAGTAGATTGTGTAGTGCATTGGCCACTGCATAAACAGCCTTGTAAACATTGTTGGTGAACCTCAGATCAGACACATCAGTCAAGGGTGTTTTTACATCTTTTAAATGCTCAGAGCCATTACATGTTCTCTGACCACCTCTTAGTGTCAGTGAGCAGTTGAACACACCCTCCCAGAATTCTTTAAGGAATATACTGTTGGGAAATTGGGAGGGGTTGATGTCTTGTAAAAAACTGCCCAGTCCAGGGATCTGAGCCCTTGGTACAGTAAATCCTACAGAACCAATCAGAGCAGTGTTTCCCAGACTCTCTGTTAGAGAGCTGTCTGTAATCCAGGCATCACTACCAATCCACTGCAGTCCTGTAATGTTTTGCTTGTATAACTCTTCCACCAACACTTTAATTTCCCTGTGAGACATGAACGCCATTATGACCTTTGATGTGGAATGTTTAACAATGTCTACTATGTGGAGTATCTCGTTATGTGGGCTTGTGCTCTCAAAAGCTGCAGAATATTCTATGCACACACCCTCTTCATGGGCTGCTGTGATAAACATTTCTATGCCATTTAGTCCATAGTCATTTGCATTACTTATTGTCCCCACCCAGGTCCAACCGAAATATTTGACTAGCTTAGCTAGTGCTCTGCTCTGGTAATAATCACTGGGAATTGTTCTGAAGAAGGAAGGGAACTCTTTTCTATTGCTCAAGCAAGCACAGGTGGCAAAATGACTAATCTGTTTAACACAAAGCATTGGAAGATAAATTGTATATAATGCATAAATTCATGGTTAATTAATTCATTGCATTGTGTTTTGTCATATGTGTAGCTTTTTCTTACCACTGGAATATGGAACTGTCCAACAGTTCTTGCTAAACACATAGTCGGTGTTGACCCAGAATGTCCAATAATTGCTTGAACTGTTTGAGATTTGCAGTTTGCAGTTGTGGATGAGCTTCTGTGACCACTCACTAGTGCCATTGCAGATCTCAGAATATCCATAGATCCACAGTTATTGTATATTTTGTATCCCAGAGAAACTCCAGGCAGAATATTTGAATTTTTGTTTATTTCCCCAACAGCATATATCACTGTCTGGGCAAACTGGAATTCTCTGAAACTTAAGCTTTAGAGAGTTTAAAATAATAAAGTTTGTTCAAGCAAACATACATAATCAACTTTGTAAGCATGAACATAACAGCATGGGGTTATAGCCATTAAATATTTTTGAAACAAAATGCCCTGGAATGGATATATACATACTCCCAGCATGGGCGAACTTCTGGCATGTTCCGAAATGAGTCTATGTAGCCATCTTGCCTGGTGCGAAATGAGAAAATACCTCCGATATTGAGATCTCCTGCTCTCTGAAATTCAGGACAGTCTACATTACTTTGAAGCCTACAGGCAGGCTCTTCTGCCTGAGTAAGTAGGACCATTAAGGCTAGATGAAAGAGCAGCATGGCAGCTAAGACTGTTACTGTTCTACCCTAAGGACTCTTGTATTTATGTACTCTGCTAAAGCCAGAATTTGCTTCTGCTGTAGCCCACATACAGCATCAAGAATCTCAGGAGACTGTGACTAGATGAATTACATCTAGATCTTATACAAATAACAATTAGTTTAAAATGTATTAAGGGTGGGCATTTATATTAGGGATGCATCATTCTTGGTGAGATGGAAACTAAGATTTTTTTGTACAGAACTAAAATCATGAATGTTGTTCATGATGTTTGTATAGACAATATGCTTGGTTTCTAAATTCTTACACAGTAAAACTTACAACATATATAACAGCAAATCACCGATCTTGTAAACGGCTTTTAGAAACAGGACGAATCTGTCAGACCAAAATCGAAACCAACATTACCTGTTCTCTGAGCTGAAAATTAACTGTAGGTTATTGAGGTTCTTACAGTAATATACAATGCACATATAAATTGTTGGTGCCTTGTGCTTAAGGTACACAACAGAGGGCTGTCACAGTGGCAAATTATCAGCACCAAGACTGCATTAGGTTGGCAAGCATGCACAGCTTTGAATATATATTTAGCACTTATTGAACTAGGTCACTAAAGGCAAGTTCATTTGTGTAGCACATTATCATACACGGAGGTCAGATGAGTATAAAACATAAATAGAAAAGTAAACATTAAGAGTAACCTGAAAATTAATTTAGATAAAAGTACTGAGTATGTACAATTAGAGAAAGCAAAGGTAAATAAAGGAATATAAAAGAATGATTTTTGTGCAAACTTTGCTGGTTTGCTGAAAGCAGTGGAAAACAGTTCCTCATTTTTTTGAGCAGGATTAACTTAATCAATTTTAATAGGATTTTATGCATTTCTATACATTTTGATTAAGTTTCGATTCAGGGTTCAAGATTCCATTACGAAATGATTCTCAGAGTATTTGATGTGTACTCCATATATGGTTTTGAACAGATTTTTTGAAAATCTTACAGAAAATCACATAATAAATAACAAAAAAATTGTCATTGCAAGGACAAGCATTTGTGTTTCTTATCTTTAAATGAGTTGCATGAATATAGTGAAGTCCTCTGAAGGAAAAGCTTCAGACTAGATGTTCCCTCCTTTGTAAATGAATATATATAAAGCAATGTTTTCTGTCATTTTCCTAGGCTACATATACAAAACTAAGCTCACTAAATTATTTTATTCACAGATTTTTAAAATTTCAACATTCAAAATGTACCCTTAATAAATCCAACCCGGTCTGCTCTATTCTGTAGACTATCAAGGACACAAGCTGAACATCTCTGCAGGGATCTCAGTTAAACAAAAAAAATGATGTTATGTCTGGCATAGCAGGAATACTTTGTGACCAATATAAATGGTAAAATTAATAAGAAGCTCATCTTCTTCTTCATACATTGAACAATATTTCAACCCTGGGTATTTGTTGTGTCACATGATAATACATTCTTATGCTAAGAGATAAGAAATGGCTTACTGTTTAATTGTAACATACATTTATATAAAACAATGTCAAAACGAAGGGTTGAAAGAATTAAATTATGGTGTTCAAGGGTTTTATTATCATTAGGATTGTGAAGAAATCTTTCCCATCATATGCCTTTTAGAATTCCTTTCTGGTTTCATTAAAATTATGTAACATTTTGGAAGAAAAATGCAGAAAAGTAAAGCAAAGCTTGAGGCTAAAATTGCAAATATCTCCACAGCTACAGTGAACTTTCCAGGAGAGCTGACATAAGCTGGGATAAAAGTGATCCAAACTGCACAGAATATGAGCATGCTGAATGTGATGAACTTGGCTTCATTAAAGTTGTCAGGCAACTTCCGTGCCAGAAAAGCCAAAATAAAACATAAAAGTGCCAAGAATCCTATATAACCCAAAACAGCCCAGAAACCTATTGCTGATCCCAAATGACATTCTAATATGATCTTTTCCTTATAGTGTTTCAAATTTTTGAAGGGGAAAGGAGGGGATATTATCAACCAAATCATACAAATTATGACCTGTATGAGAGTGAAAACAAGTACACTGAGTCTCTGCTGTGGGGGTCCAAACCATTTCATAACATTACTGCCTGGAAGTGTAGCCCTGAAGGCCATTAAAACCACAATTGTTTTCCCCAGGACACAGGAGATGCAGAGGACGAAGGTGATCCCAAACACAGTGTGGCGCAGCATACAGGACCACTCAGAGGGCCGGCCAATGAAAGTAAGTGAACAGAGGAAACACAGAGCCAGTGAGAAGAGCAACAGGAAGCTCAGCTCTGAGTTGTTGGCTTTGACTACTGGAGTATTTTTATATCTAAAAAATATCATTGCTATAATCATTGTCTTAAATGTGCCAAAGATAGAAATAACTGTTAATAAAATTCCCATTATTTCATTGTAGGACAGATATTCAATTTCCTTCTTTATACATTCATCTCTTTGTGGATTTGACCAGTAGTCCTGATAGCATTGTTCACACGTAATAGAATCTGTCATAGATAAGAGGGAAAAGAGTGGTCAAATATACTGAACAAATAAAGTGAGGATAAATCATTAACAACTAAAAGTAGAACCTTAGACAAATTTAGCAATTTACTGAAACAAAAATATTTAAAAAAAGATAAAAACTGCCTATTTCTGCCTATAAAAAATATTTGTTAAGTATTAATAATCAAAGAACTTATTGACAAAGCAGATAAAGTACAAAATATCTGACACCATCAAATCTTTTTTCTTTACCTGTCAGAGTACTGATCTCTCCTTCTGCACATGGTATACAGTCAAAGCAGCAGATTGGCTTTCCTTTCTGTACAGCCTTCCTGGTGCCTGGAGGGCAGCTCTCACTGCAAACAGACACAGGCACCTATGATAAAAAAAAAATTATGTAAAAAAAATATATATACATACACATACATATATATTTAAATAATATTCAGTGTAAGATATAACTTACACAGAAAAAAGGCATAGTTTTCTCCTTTACACTCACTTGTTTGCTATTTTGTGCCCAGGCTATTAAAGTCATGTTCACTGCTAATTGATTTTGAGGAGGAAAATTGGAGTCATAAACTCCAGCAGTTACAAATTCATGCTTGCGTTCTCTACTTGTCTTCCAGTTTATTATCTCATATTTTGCAGCAGGATCACCATTCTCATCAAAATAAACTTCTTCACCTTCTTTAGTTTTAAAACGTACCATTTTTAAGTGCTCTAGAAACTAAAAAAAATAAAGCACAATTTTAAAGTTAGTGCTGCATTCTTAACAAAGCTCTATAGACAGAAACAACATTTTTTACTCACAGTGAGAGGATCAGGCTGTATCTTTGTAGTACATGTTTGCCTGCATCCAAGAAGGTCATGCAGGGTGTGGGCAACAGCATATACTGCTTTATACACATTACTGAAAATGGGCATCAGGGACATGTCTGTAAATACATTCTCTACATCATACAGTTTCTCCTTTCCTGTGCACACTGGTGAGTCCTGTGAGTTATTTTGAGCATTGTATTTACACTGAAACAGAGCCTCCCAGAATTTAGTAAAAATATTACTCCCTGCAGATTTCAACGGATTTATATCTAAAATGAAGTCCTTTAGGCCAGTCACCTTTGTTTTAGGTATTGCTAGCCCAATGGCTCCTTGCAGTATGCTGTGCTTGTCCAGTGTGGCTACAGCTGAGTCAGAGATCCAACCTTCAGTTCCTACCCATTGGTATCCAGTGATATTGTGCTCAAAAAACACATGCAGCAAAATCTCCAGGTCCCAATGTGCAAGAAATGCCACAATGACTCGAGAAGTGGAGCTTTTGATCTGTTCGACAATTCTCAGCACTTTTTCTTGTGAGTAGGTTCTAAAAAATGGAAGGGAATATTCCAAGCAGATGCCCAGCTGCTCTGCAACTTTTGTGAAAGTGGCCATACCACTGTTACCATAATCATCATCAGTTCTTAATGCACCCACCCAGGTCCAACCAAAGTGCTTGACCATTTCTGCCAGTGCCCTGCTTTGATGGTAATCACTGGGAATAGTGCGCAGAAAGGAAGGATATTTCCTTTTGTCACTGAGGCACTCACAGGTCGCATAGTGACTGATCTGAAAACAGATTCACACAGTCACAATATGTTCAGTCACAATTTGATTGTTACCATATAATACACTTATGCTTAAACATAATTTAGTACTTTGCGTATCCACATTTCTTTTAATGTGAAAGTATTGCAGAAGTCTTAACAAATGGCTCAAATACTTACTATAGGTAAGCTGAAAGGTCCAATACTCTTGGCAATAGCCATGCAAGGTGATGAGGCTGTGTCACCTATTATTGCTTGCACCTGATCTGGTTTTGTGCAGACCTTATCTTGCGCCAGATTGTCATTTCCATTAATAAGAACCATAGCCACTTTAACCCCCATTGCCATTGAACTGCAGGTGTCATAGATCTTGTAGCCCAGCGTGATACCAGGCAGTAATGAGGAACTGTTGTTTATTTCTTCTATTGCAAAGATCAAGGACTGGGAATACTGGAAGGCTCTGAAATCGAGGCTAGTTAAAGAAGTACAGACACAAAGACATAATTTAACCTGATCCTTCCACACAATGTAATGCACATGTTAATGCTGATAAAAATGCCAGACATTGACACTTTCTAATGCTGCTTACCTCATACAGTTCAGTGGAGTTGGCATTGCCACATAAGACAAGTCTCTGATATCCCAGCTGCTATGAAAAGGAAAAATTCCTCCAACTATGATATCACCATCCTTTGATAGTTGTGGAGGTACAGGCTCTCCTTGCAGGCTACAGTCAATTTCATTAGCTCTGGAAAAACAACTTAAGGCCATTATCACATGTAGGAGTACAAAGAGACCTTCCATCCAGACATTTACCTGTATAACTAAAACAGTGGTTAAAAGAGTATATGCTAAATCTGGTGTTTCAGGTAGGGTTTGTGATATTTATATAGATGTGTATCCAAATCTTCTGATCTGTGGTCATGAGGGGTGTGACATTTCAGTGTGACAGAAAGCTGTATTTCCCATAATGTGTTTTAGCTTTTGGTTTATGTGGCTCTGTATTTTTCATTATTTTCAGTCACACTAGTGTCACAAAGTCACACAAATTCCACCAACCTTTGCAGTTTTTCAAGGGCTTGTACTTTTCTCCACCTGTGTACCTGTGTAAATTGATTAGAGTGGTACTACAGTTTGTAAATCCAGTAGAATTTTCTATATTTATTCATAAATGTGACCCAAAACATCAGGTTTTGTTTGTCCAAATGTAGAGAACCCATATAAATATAATAAATATTGTACATATCCATTTGTCTATTTAGGAAAATTGTTTAATATTACATATTTGTGAGTGCCAAGGCTATGTTTATCGCTACAATTAGTAGTCAATTTATATGTTAAATTGGAGCCAGGTCTGAGTAGATGCCCTGTGTTATTTGAAGAACAGATATTGTTAGTCTGATCTTCACATTTGTGAAAGTGTATCATGGTACTAACAAAGAGGATTTCTGAAAATTTCAGAAACATTACAAAATGATCTCTTAAGAGTTTGGACTAATCCACAGTAAGATTGTACACAAATAAATGAATTTCAAGTCCTCCACTACCTACCCAGCAGTGGAGGTGTGTAATAGTCCACAACTTCAGAAAGGAATGGATCTTTAAATAAACTAAAATCCACTCTCATGCTCAAGTGTCATGTCTGAGGTTAAAAAGTGTAGTGGCCGCCAGAAATTCAGTTTTCTTCATTCCTGATTGCATCGGATTTTAGTTATATAACTATTTTTGTTCGCTTCTGGTGTGAACAGGAGTACGTGGGTATAGATTCTGACTGTGTGCTGTGTGTTTGGGGTTCAGTGTAAAAGTTTGAGGTGGACCTAAGTGTCTGTCCACCATTGCCCTGGCTTTAGTGCTTGTGATCGAGTTTTGCTTTTGCTTTTCATTTAATAAAGCTTGAAGCATTGGCATGAGAATGTGACACTGAGCATCAGTGGTTGCAGAGAGAAAGCCACTGCTCTCCAAAAGAACATTGTTGCCATTCTGCAATTAGCTAAATATCAATAACTGTGGCTATTGTAAAAATGTTTTGTGGATGGATGAGACCAGAATATAACCTTTTGGTTTGGATGTTTGAAAAAAGGTAACCACTACATTCCAGCATCCAGCATAAAAACCCATCTTATAATATCCCATCTGTTTTAGTATCATGAGCCTGTTCTGCTGCATCCTGGCCTAGATGGCTCAACATTGTTTCTGGAACAATGATTTCTGAATTACACAAGTGAATTCTAATATCAATACATCTGTCAGTGAATTGAAGCAAGACAAGGATCCTGCAGCAGGATAGCAACCCCAACACACAAATCGTTTTATCAAAGAATGTTTTAAAAACAATGAATTTTGAAATGGACATGTCAAATCCCTGACTTAAACTCAACAGGAGTGTCGAGTAGAGACGTGAAGACAATAGTTCAGGTGCAGAAACCTACTAACATTTGAAACTGTTCTGTATCCAGAAATTGGCTAAAATCAGTAGTCACCTGAGATGTTTGGTTGTTGTTGTTGATGCACATTGATGACTCACCAGATACTTTCACATTTATTCGCCACGCACAGATAAATACAGCTAAATACAGTGGTTTGCCATGGTTCTTTATATTGCCATGGTTCTCCTCTTTACTCACTTTTAAGACTGTGAAAATATGACAATATCTCAGGTAACTGAAAATAATCTAAAAAGGTTATTAAGCAACATTGTAAGTGCTTACAGAATTATTGTAAGTGATTCCTGAAGTTTGTAACAGGGCAGAAACTGTTTTGTATGCCTAAATGCATTATTTGATAAGTGATGATTTTGAATTTTTGTCTCCCAAGAAAGTGTGGAATATAACTTTTATGTCGCCTAGGCCTAGTTATGAGTCACTGGACTGAGCGCACTTTAATTTACTTCTGTTCCTTTTCATTCCAGAATATTTTGACTGGAGACTATCTTGCTTTTTTTGTACCAGAGATTCATTACATAATTTTCGGTACACACATTTCTTTAAGAATTTTATCTCTTCTTTTATTTTCAGCCTTTGTTTGCAAGTTCTTGTTTTTTGGAGATATATTCTCATGTCCTTGGTGAGTGCCCGCTAGAGGCCGCCCTTTTTGTTTTATTTTGAGAGCTCATATTTAAATTAATGTTCAGTGTTTTGTTGTGGTTCATTCATGTTCTTAGTTACAGCGGTTTATTGTTTTAGTAACAAAATTCTGTGTTTTGGTATGTTCTTGGTTTCGTTATGTTTTGTATTTAAGTATATGTGTTTCATGTACTGGTGTCAGCCCATAGTGACTTTAAGCCTTGTTCTAGTAGGACTCTCAGTTGATGGTCCAGTTAATTTGTGTGTAGGTCCTCATGCCTTTTTGTTTTGTCTTTTTTTAAATAAAGTAAGTACAATGGAACCATCCATACCTCCTTCACTTGGCATGAACTGACATATCAGAAACCAGCTTGACAATAATCAAAACACACACCATCACAAGCATCACAGATTTCTACATTTTTATTGCACACCCCAAAGTTCACACTCTAAGAGAAGCCATTGAAAAATGTATATTAATTCAGTAAAAGGTTTTAGAGACTGGTGGAAAAGCTTTTGGGTGATCTATCATGAGGTTTATTTTTTAGTTTTGAAGTATGTTTGAGGTCTAACTTGTGACCTCACAAGGCAGCTGGTTGCTTGGCTGTTAAGCAGTTCCCCCTGTAATGGGGTTGCTTGGCTGTTAAGCAGTTCCCCCTGTAATGGGAGGGTCAGGAGTTTGAGCAAAATATCCTGAGACACTGGGCATGGCTGTCAGCTGCCCACTGCTTCTCTCAGGTGAATAAAGAAAACGTAGTGGACATTTAAAAATTTTAAAAAGAGCAACATCTACTGTGGTCTTACTAACATAAAAATAATACAGTATAATTAATAGAAATGAAAATTCCTCTTAAATATTCATATCCTTCCACCATAGCAAAATCCCAAGTTTGTGATGTATAACATGATAAACATTCGGTCCAATAAATTACCAGTAAATTTGCTACAATGAAAAATAATACAATAACAAAGGGGGCATGGATTTGTATGTATGCCAGTCGGTCGCTGTTTTATTATATGAGGTTGTGGCACTTTAAGAAAAAGATGGCATATTCTCAAATGGGGAGGTAACATTATTTCTACTGAGATTTTAAGGGGGCCTTCCCCATCAAATGTCGTTTTGAGTTCCTCTCAGGTTTTAATAAAATGTCATAACATTTTGGTAAAAAGATACAAAAAAGCAAGGCAAAACTTGAGGCCAAAATAGCAAATATCTCTACAGCTACGGTGAACTTTCCAGGTGAGCTTACATAAGCTGGTATAAATGTGATCCAAACTGCACAGAATATGAGCATGCTGAACGTGATGAATTTGGTTTCATTAAAATTATCAGGCAGCTTCCGAGCCAGAAAAGCTAAAACAAAACACAAAAAAGCTAAGAGACCTATATAACCCAGCACAGCCCAGAAACCTATGGCTGATCCTAAATGGCATTCTAATATGATCTTTTCTTTGTAGTCTTTTAGATTTTTGAAGGGGAAAGGAGGGGATATTATCAACCAAAGCACACAAATCAGTACCTGTATGAGAGTGAAAACAAGAACACTGAGTCTCTGCTGTTGGGGTCCAAACCATTTCATGGCATTACTACCTGGAAGTGTAGCCCTGAAGGCCATTATCACAACTATTGTTTTCCCCAGAACACAGGAGATGCAGAGGACGAAGGCAATTCCAAATGCTGCGTGGCGCAGCATACAGGACCACTCAGAGGGCTGGCCGATGAATGTAAGTGAACAGAGGAAACACAGAGCCAGTGAAAAGAGCAGCAGGAAGCTCAGCTCTGAGTTATTGGCTTTGACAATGGGAGTGTTTTTATGTCTAAAAAATATAATTGCTATTATTATTGTCTTAAATGTACCAATAATGGAAATAGCTGTCAGTAAAATTCCCATTATTTCATTGTAGGACAGATATTCAATTTCCTTCTTTATACATTTGTCTCTTTGTGGATTTGACCAGTAGTCTTGATAGCATTGTTCACATGTAATAGAATCTGTCATAGATAAAAGGGAAAAAATGAACAAATACATTTTTTGGCTTTTGTTGGTGAGAATTTAAACATGAAGTTGCTTTTTGTAAAGTATTTATAATCAAAGAACAAAGCTGAGAATGTGTGAAAAAGTATGAACAGTTGATGACAGTAAAGTTTAGAGCCATAAATGACAGTATCTTGTGTTTCCGTTCTGTACCTGTCAAATTACTAATCTCCCCTTCAGCACATGGCATACAATCAAAGCAGCAGATTGGCTTTCCCTTCTGTACAGCCTTCCTGGTGCCTGGAGGGCAGCTCTCACTGCACACAGACACTGGAACCTATTATCAATTAAATCATTCTGTCACACAACAAATATTTTTTCACATAAAAATATAATTTTTTTGTAATACTGATTTAAATAATATTCAGTGTAAGATGTATCGACACAGAACTACTGTTAATTTTATTATTCAGAGTAAGGTACAGTTTTCTCCATTACACTCACTTGATTACTATTTTGTGCCCATGTAATTAATGTCATGTTTACTCTTAATTGATTTTGAGGAGCAAAAGAGGAATCATAAATTCCAACAATGACAAATTCATGCTGGTTTTCCCTATTTGTCTTCCAATTTACTATCTCATATTTTGCAGCAGGGTCACCATTCTCATCAAAATAAACTTCTTCGCCTTCTTTAGTTTTGAAATGCACCATTTTGAGGTGCTCTAGAAACTGACGAAATAAAAAAGATTGTTAGTGCTCTTTAACTGACAAAGGTCTATGGCTAGAAACACCTTTTTTTTACTCACAGTGAAACGTTCGGGCTGCGTCTTTGTAGGGCATGTTTGCTTGCATCTGAGAAGGTCATGCAGGGTATGGGCAACAGCATATACTGCTTTATACACATTACTGAAAATGGGCATCAGGGACATGTCTGTAAATATGTTTTCTACATTAGATATCTTTTCATTTCCTGTGCACACTGGTGAGTCCACTGAACTATTTAGAGCAATGTATTTACAGTGAAAAAGAGCCTCCCAGAATTTAATAATAAAAACGGCACTTCCCACAGATTTCAATGGATTTATGTCTAAAATAAAGTCCTCTAGGCCAGCCACCTTTGTTCTAGGTATTGCTAGCCCAATGGCCCCTTGCAATATGTTGTGCTTATCCTGCGAGGCTATAACTGAGTCAAAAATCCAACCTTCGGATCCTAAAAATTGATATCCGGTGATATTGTGCTCCAAAAACACATGCAGTAATTTCTCCATGTCCCAGTGATTGAGAAATGCCACAATGACTCGAGAAGTGGAGCTTTTGATCTGTTCAACGATTCTCATCAACTTTTCTTGTGAGTAGGTTCTTAAAAATGGAATGGAATATTCTAAGCAGACACCCAGATGCTCAGCAACTTTTGTGAAAGTGGCCATACCACTGTTACCATAATCGTCATCAGATTTTACTCCACCCACCCAGGTCCAGCCAAAGTGCTTAACCATTTCTGCCATTGCTCTGCTTTGGTGGTAATCGCTGGGAATAGTGCGCAAAAATGAAGGATATTTGGTTTTGTCACTGAGGCACTCACAGGTCGCAAAGTGACTTATCTAACAACAGATATAAACAGTCTGTAAGCGATTATGTCCAGTTACATCTGTAAAGCATATTTCTAAATCATGTTTTAGATGGCATGTAATCTGCTGCTGCACATTTATTTTAACATGATAAATACAATTGCAGTATTCATGACTTCTAACAAATGGCTCAGATACTTACTATAGGAACGCTGAAAGGTCCGATACTCTTGGCTATAGCCGTGCATGTTGATGAGGCTGTGTCACCTATCATAACTTGTACCTTACCTGGTTTTGTGCAGTTCTCATCTTGAGCCATGTCATATTCATTGATAAGTGCCATTGCCACTTTAACCCCCATTGCCATTGAACTGCAGGTGTCATAGATCTTGTAGCCCAGTGTGACACCAGGCAGTAAAGAGGAATTCTTGTTGATCTCTTCTATTGCAAAGATCAAGGTTTGTGAATACTGGAAGGCTCTGAAATCAAGACTAATTAAATAAATAATAAGATAGAAATGAAGGCTACATATCTTGTGTTCATTAACTGATCTTGTCAAAGAATGTAATGCTCATGTCAGGCACTAATGCTTTCTAATGCTGCTTACCTCACGCACTTCAGTGGAGTTGGCATTGCCACATAAGTCAAGTCTCTGATTTCCAAGCTACTATGAAATGGGAAAATACCTCCCACTATGAAATCACCATCCTTCGATAGCTGTGGATGCACATGCTGTCCTTGCAGGATACAGGCAGTATCCTTAGCTCTAGAAATAGGACTCAAGGCCATTATCACATGTAGGAGTACAAAGAGAGGCTCCATTCACCTGAGGAACTGAAATAGTGTTTGAGAGAGTGTGTGCTAAATCTGATGCATAAACCAGCTGAACAGGAGGGGTTTGTGATATTTATATGGACATAAATCTAAATCCTCAGTGGTATAGACCAACCAGTGAGCTGCTGTTAGCTCAATGTGACATTGTGACACTGTGAAATTTCAATGCAATATAATGCATATAATCACACTGAACCACCTCAAATCTTTCATCATTTGTAAAGCCTGGCAGTGTTTTGTAATAATAATATTTCTATGTTTTATGTGCAAATCATTACTGACTAAAAGCTAATGACATATCTTCCAATAAGTACAGCAAGTACTGATTCCTGCAGACTGATTTCTGAAGTTTTTACATGGAAGCAGCAGGGAATCTATTTTGTATGCTGTACAGCTGTGACATTGGGTGACCACTAGGGGTCACCTTTAGTTCTGTTTTGAATTTGTTTGGCCTCCTGATCACACCAGCTTCTGGTTAAAGAATTAGAAGTAGCAGCAGCTGGGGTAATCAGGAGCAAGTGGGTCTGTTTTGGGATTGGTTCTGGTTTATCTTAAGCTGGTTTATCACCTTTTGTTTGTTTTGTGTTTTGAAATAAAAAGTATCCAAAGAACATGGAACCACGTGTACTTGCTTGCCTTCCTCTGGGACAAGGGGGAGGATATGACATAATAATCCGCCGACCAAACAGAGGCGCTGCAGACGAGGCGTGGAGAGAGGTCACTACTCTCTCCCAAGGGCGCCTAGGTAAGGACATGGTGGCTGGTGACCGCACTGGGTGGCCAACATAGCCATGCTCCGAACCTACGGAGCCCCACCATTTGGCCTCGCCACGGCATCACTCAGAAAATCCCCCACAACCACTACAGGACCGAGGCAAACTGGAGTCGAGGCTCGTCACCAACGTCAGCAGGGAAAAAAGTGAGAAGGGCCACACTGAGGGGCAATGTGGCCAAGCCGAGGGACCACTCTGCCGAGCGATGAGCCGAGCTTCGTGCCGAGCTTTGTGCCGAGCGACGAGACGAAGCTCCCCAACTGCAAGACAACACTCGCCAGCTCAACCGAGACGGCTCGACCCTACAGACGAGGTAACCACGCACTGCAGCCAACTCTAGCTTCCAGAATGTGGCTGCTGCCAACCACGCTCCCAAGTGTCCAGCCAGTGCTCCCGAGCATCCCAGAGCTTCAGCCAGTTCCAGCCCCCAGAAAATGGCAGCAGTCCTCAGAGCTCCTGAGCGTCGTGGAGCTGCAGACCCGGAGAGAGCAGGCACCAGGCAATTGCAGCCGCCATGCCCTCTCCAGTGTCGGGGAGAACAGAGTCTTGTTGTCCACTCCCGCATCAAGGGAGAGGCTGAATCCTCCTACCCCAGCTCCCAGGCTGCACCCACCAGGTCAAGGTAGTGGGGAGGCCCGGCCAGACAGCTCAGGGTGGATGGATATGTTAGGCCCCA
Source organism: Rhabdalestes septentrionalis (assembly GCA_037832545.1). NCBI lineage: Eukaryota > Metazoa > Chordata > Actinopteri > Characiformes > Alestidae > Rhabdalestes > Rhabdalestes septentrionalis. Next base: position 14,815,876 of record JBBMFX010000017.1, read on the forward strand.
TAGAAGATGTGTGGCACACTTTCTATAACAAACTACTATAGCTGTCACACATTTTAAGAGTGCCTACTGCACACTGCATTGTTTGTTCAAGAAGATAAAGAGCAGGATAAAGGTCCATTTAAAGATCCATTTAGGAGTAGAAGGAGTTTTATCAGCCATCCTGTGACCTGTGACCGAGGCTGAGCTTTCTGACACTGGGCAGTTTCTCTCCAGGATAAATTGATAGCCATAAGACTTCATTACGATCTCCACAGATATGAGGCCTCATGTCGAATGGGTATTTTCATTGCTACATGTTTCTATATAGATTTGGATGTCTCGAGACCTGTTTTGAGATCACTTTTACGTGGTCTTGGTCTTGTCACAATCTAAATTATCTTTGGTATTGGTCTTGTTTTGGTCTCGGAGCCCTCTGTCTTGTCTTGGTCTCGCTGTCTTGCGCTTGCTGTCTCAAATCGACATAATGGTCAGGAGATTTAAACCCAACAGTGTCCATGACATACAATGTAACGTTCAATAATGCAACATTACCAAAACACGCAATTGCTAGTTAAATGTTATATCCAGCATCACATTGAGCAGTAAGCCTTGTGTAATGACTGGGTGTCATTCCTGGGTTATCCCCAGCGGAGGCGCTAAAGGGTGTATTAATCTCCAGGGTTTTACCATAAAAGAAGCAACACAAGCATGGCTAGGCTAACAGCAGCAGCAAGCTTTTCCCTGAACCTACATGCCAACCTGTGGGGTTCCTCTGCATGTAAGTAATGACTGTATATAATTATCCGTGTGAAAGGTTTAAAACCTGTGTTTAATGGATACTCCACCTGCGTGTGGCAGGTGTAGGTTCTTGTTTTCTATGTTCACTAGTATCTTTGCCGATGTGCTGAGCCGTGGTTCACGGACCAGGAACCTCAGAGGAGGGAGCAAACTGGGAGCTTAACTGACCGGAAAAAGACACAGTCGACTCACAGGAGGAGTTCGACTACAGAGACTATTGAGTGGCTTGCTGAGCCCTTTCAAGTTATTGTAAATATATATGGACTGGGTTTTGGGGGTTGTAGGGAAACTATGGTGAAATTGTATGGTTGTTTGATATAATACACTATAATACAGAGACAACTCATTCGGGATCGGCTGGGGTTTAAATAAGGGAGACTAACAAGAAGCAGGTGAACCGAGGGGAAACGAGAGACAGGTGAAACTGATTACAGGGACGCAATACAAATGGGACAGACACACTATGTAGGGTACAAGGGAACAAATATAGGGATGAATAATGAACACAGGGAAACAAAACAGAGAAACAAAGGACAACTAATACTCCGGGATCTGCGAGTCGAGAGCGAGGTGGTCATCACAGTACCCACCTCTCCAGGCTAAATCACCTCCTGGGAATCATGAAGTACATGCCTGCGCCCAGAATTTGGAATAGGCACTGGCGGCCGAGAGGAACGGCCCCAGGGACGAGGAGCCGGACAATCTGGCTGCAAAGAATGGTAATCATCCTTCAGTTCCTGACTGAGGATGTCACCAGCCAGGATCCAGCTCCTGTCCTCGGGCCCATAACCCTCCCAATCGATGAGGTACTCCAACCCACCCCGGCGTCGACAAGAATCCAACAAGGTATGCACGCGGTGGGCTGGAGCACTGTTTACTTCGATGGCCTCAGGGGGCGTGGCGGCCACCTCAATCTCATTCAGGGGACCAGGACAGACAGGCCTAAGAAGGGATACATGAAACACGGGGTGAATTTTCATATCAGGGGGTAACTGTAACTTAAATGAAATGGGGTTAATCTGCTGAAGAACTAAAAAGGGACAGATGAAACGGCGGGACAACTTTGAACGAGATCCCCAGAGCCGCTCGATAGTAGCCAGGATTAAGTGTAGGGGGTGAGTATACATCACCGATACCTCATTAAACCCACGGTAGTCAATACACGGCCGGAGACCCCCATCCTTTTTCTTCACAAAAAAGAAACTGACAGAGGCAGGAAGGCACGATCGCTGGATAAACCCCTGCTCCAGGGCCTCGGCCACGTATTTCTCCATCACCTCGGTTTCTGGTTTGGACAATGGATAAATACGTGACCGAGGAGGGTCTGTCCTGGAATTAGGTCGATCGCGCAATCCCAGGCTCTGTGGGGAGGAAGACGGGTGGCCCTAGACACTGAAAAAACTTCCAGGAGATCTTTATATTGTGTGGGTATGTCTGTGGGTGTCTGTGAATGGGGACTTTCTTTCATGGTGGAATGAAGGGGTAACGGAGTGACTAAACAAAAATGTGACAATTCGGGGACCATGACATGAAACTATGTGAGTGCCAGTTAATATGAGGGTTATATAAGCGGAGCCAGGGAATCCCTAATATGATTTGGTGATGTGATTTTGGGAATACTAGAAATGTGATTTTTCAGTATGAGTGTCTTGTACTGTGAGGGAAACAGGAGTGGTAACGTGAGCCAAGGGAGTGTTGCACATGGGATGACCATCTAGGGCGTGAACTGTGACACTAGTAGTGTTGATTTTGGCGGCCCGTTTTCATTTTAGTTTTAGTCTAGTCTTTGGGTCAAGCTGACATTTTAGTTTTTTATAAGTCTTAGTCACGTTTATTCTCTTTTAGTCTAGTTTCAGTCGACTAAAAGTCTGAGCATTTTAGTCTTATTTCAGTCAGAATTATGCATGACTTTTAGTCTAGTTTTAGTCAATGAAAGTTGTATTTTAGTCTCCTTTTTAAGTATAAGTACCTTATAAGTACTTAGTAGAATAGACAAAATCTAAATTTTCTTTTAGTTCTTCCTTATGCTTTCAGGTAAAAAATAAAAAATAAATGACAATGTTCGCGTGTGCATGCCAGATCTCTGTTCTCAGTACTGTCAGTGGAGTAGCTAACCAGCTAACGACTAAATATCAATTTATATATCAGCATTTATATTGTAAATATGTGCTAACAGCTACAACAGGAAGGTTTTGCACACGTATTGTTGAAAAATGGGAGGCTTTGATAAACTCGGCTTTGATAAAAAGGATAAATGGGGGTAACGTAATAAACATGGCAAATGGCAGTCTCTGCAGATTTTCCCCCTTTCACTAAGCGATTAAGTTAGGATGTTATTAAATTCAACAGTATTGTACTTAAAAACATTAGAAACTCAGATCTTTACCTTCGTGTGGCTCAGGGGGAATTGAATCACATGTGGAGCATTCCGCTTCAAGAACGTGGTCGGTAGTCAGGTCCAGTCAAAAACTACTCCCCCGCTGAAAGTAGTCCACTGACGAAAACCCATCCAACGTCTTATCTCGTTTTAGTCAACGAAAATTAGGAGACATTTTAGCATAGTTTTTATTTTGTAAACCACATTTAGTCTCGTTATTATTCGTCAACGATATTACATGATATATTTTATTAAGTTATCATCACATAACCGTCATTTTCGTTGCGTCTCGTCTCGTCTTCGTCACATGATAAATGTTCATTGACGAAGATATTTCGTCATAATTTTCGTTGACGAAAGCAGCACTAGACACTAGGGCTTGTGAAATAAAGTTCCCCGCCAATCCCGAATCTATCAGGGCACAAACAGAGGGTACAGGATTAAAATCAGACAACAAAACAGATACAACAAATTGGTTACAAGAACTAAAATCTGAAACCTGGGTCAGGGAGGCTGATTTTGACCGGATCGGACACTGGAGACGCCAGTGTTCCTTCTGTCCACACAACAAGCAGACCCCTGCCTTGAGATGTTGTTGTCGCAATTGAATCTTCAACGCCCCCAGTTTTAATAAGAAATAAGGAACATAGAGCAAACACAAAATAATCAACAACACAGAACTAAACGGGGAATCCCAGACCCGTGCTCCTCGAACGAACAAATAAACAAAAATATACTCTGACTGGAGTCTCCAGAAACCTCGACCAGGACTGGGTACTGGAAAGCATACGTGGTGAATGCACGAGTGCAGCACTATTGATAAGGGTGAGGAACACGAGCCTGCAACGAAACACAAAACAGAGAATAACATGAGAACCAGAAACAGACAAGAGCTGTGAGCAAATACAGAGACAACTCATTCGGGATCGGCTGGGATTTCAATAAGGGAGACTAACAAGACGCAGGTGAACCGAGGGGAAATGAGAGACAGGTGAAACTGATTAAAGGGACGCAATAAAAATGGGACAGACACACCATGTAGGGTACAAGGGAACAAAGGTAGGGTGCACCAAAGCATAGGGACGAGCAATAAACATAGGGAAACAAAACGTAGAAACAAAGGAAAACTAATACTCCGGGGATGGTAGCCGGGATCTGCGAGTCGAGAGCGAGGTGGTCTCAAAATAAACTGACACCCGATTAAATTGTTTAAAATCTGCAAAATGCGTTACAGCTTGTAAACTGCTTGTTTTCCTAATTGCAATTAGTCACTGGTGAGAAAATGTGTTCATAGACTCTTGGATTTGTTCATTCTGTCAAAGTGGATAATTGATAAATACAATTAGTGTGAGTTAACCATCAATAGTATGAGTAGTCCAGTACAATATTTTTGCAGTGACATTAGCCATTAGAACACAAAAATAATTGTCAGTGTCAGCTGATATTTGGATTACACCCTCTGCAAATGGGTAATATACATTGTAATTAAATACACACCAATGACTCCTTTCGTTTTCAGATTTATAAATGCTGGAAGGCACTTGATTAAAGAAGACTATTCGGTTGGTCTGTTCTCCATCTCCATCTTTCAGTTCTTCTAAACTGCCATCTAAGGGAGAAGTTCTCCACTCATAGTTCTTTCTACATGTGGAATGCAATAAGTAACTGGCGCAGAGTTTGCAGCAGACCGCGACAGCCGTGAAGGAGGTATGGGACAATGAACTGATCCTGACCAAGTACCATCCGGGAATCGTGGTCCACATCAATAAGCTTCATGACAGATGGTTACAGTTCAAAAAACTATAAACAGGCAGACAGACTCAATTTAAGGAAGGCAGTATGCTTTCAAGGAGAACCTGAACAACCTCTATGATATCGCCCATGAAAGCGCTTTAGCTCTTATTAAGATTCCTGAAGACTGAGAGTTCTTGCTGGCCCAGCGAGAAAAAGGCAGGTGTGGCACAACTGGAATGTTGGACAAAAACTTGGCCTCAACAGGAATGAGGAAGGTGACAATAATTGCGCAGGGTAATAAAAGGTGGGAGTGAGCTGACGCTATAAAAGTTGCACTTTCAGCAAGTGCACTACTGGAATTGTCCTCATCATCATCAGAAGATAATGATGAGGACATGACACCAGCAACAGCAAGGACCAGTTTCATGCCTGTGTTGGAAGAACAGGGAATGGAAGATGATTGTACCCCAATTTTACTCGTTGTAAAAAACTAATTCAGGACCTGTCCTTCTTCACCAACCAACGTATGGTGCAGGATTCTGGATGATTCTGGAACAGCAGAAGAGATCAACACCTTTTTAGAAATCTCTGTGTACATGGCACGCCTTGGATATCCCAGAATCAAAATGAATTGGGCTGCAAAAACAAGAGCCCCAACTGTTGCTGATTCTATGACACATGATTGTTTCTTCAAGATCAGATCTTCACTGAAAGTGGTGAATGATCTGGATGTGCCTGAGGATGAAAAGAAACAGGATCCCCTGTGGAAAGTCAGACCAGTTCTGAAGAAAGTCCTCCAAGGTTGCCTCGACCTATCTAGGCACACAAGGTCTGTATTGATGAACAAATTGTTCCATTCACTGGCCGTTGTCCAGTTCGTCAGTTTATACCTGGGAAGCTGAATCAAACAGGATTAAAGGTGCTTGTTCTTGCAAGTCCAGGTGGCTTAGTGCTGGATTTTGAAACCTACATGGGAAAAAACACCTTCACTCAAGTTCAGCAGATGGGAGTAGGTGGAAATGCAGTCATGCGTTTGATTGAGACACTTCCCAGAGGATCACTCGTCTACTTTGACTGGTATTTTACCACCATCAGTCTTCTGGATGCTCTTCAAGAAAGGGACCTGTTTGCAACAGGAACAATAAAAAAAATCGCATCCCAAAACACTGCCACTTCAGCGCTGACAACATCCTGAGCAGAAAACCAAGAGGGTCATCTGAAATGATTGTAAGGAGACCTGATGAAGTAGCACTCACTAAGTGGATGGACAACAAGCCTGTTGTCATGGTGTTGACTGCCCATGGTATTGAGCCCAAGGATTCCTGTTCCAGGTGGTCAAAGAAAGAAAAGAGGCAGATCCAAGTCCCAGGACCTGCAGTGGTTTCTGAGTATAACATCAACATGGGAAGGGTTGACATATGTGACCGCATGCCCAGGAAGTGGACTGTTCGCACCATGCTTCACTTCATTGATTTGGCCATCACCAACTCATGGCTTCAATACCGACATGACAGCCAGACCTTGCAACAAGCTGCAAAGTGATGAAGAGTTTTCTCCACAAATCAAGAAAAGGACGACCCACCCAGATGAGACAATAAGAAAATATGGTGCAGTCCACCTGCCTGAAGTGGTAGACATTCCACGTCCTTTCAGATGCAGAATGCCTGGGTGCACTAGCAAGTCCTATATACGATGTGTGAAGTGTGAAATGTTTCTCTGTGTCTCCAAAAAATCACAGTGCTTCCTCAACTACCACAAATGAATTAAAACTCAGTGTAATTAGTATTATATTATTAGTAGTAGTAATCAGCTTTTCTATGTTGTTTTTTATGTAAATATGTTCACTATATATTTTTGATGTCCTGCTCACAAAGGTTTCAGTGGAGCGTTCAATTTTTGCAATAAGCTCATTAATTTGATTGATCTTTCACACTAAAGAAGTCCTGTTGTGCACTCAAGTGCACATGCTGTAAAATGTAAATAAAATTATGTACAAAAAAATAATCTTTGCAATTTGTTTCTCACTACCTCAACACTTCATATATATGAAAAAAATCAAAATCAAAATACTTTTTTTCCTGGGTCTCAGGAGGATATTGAGCAAGAGCTTCACTGAATTTTTGTGTGTAGTTGGGTTTTTAAGCAAATAAAAATGATGGTAACATTTTCCCAGGGGTGCCCTGGATCCCAATATTTAAAGGAGCAGGGAGTGAAATCGGTTATTTAGAATGACCGTCACATTCTCGGTCCGGCCGTCCCGCTCCTTATCCCCTGAGTACTAGTTCGTGTCTGTTACGTGCCGTGGCACGTAGTGTGTGGTTCTCTCTCGCTCTCTCTCTCTTTCGCTCTCTCTCTCTCTCTCACTCCTGACTACAGGTGGGTCAGCGGGCGCTGATTGGTGGAAGAGACCTTATTCGGCAGACAGACGCCCCATTGGTGACCGATCAGTGAAGGCACATCCCCGGCCATCTGCTGAT
>JBBMFX010000017.1:14823340-14834808 GCA_037832545.1 Rhabdalestes septentrionalis
AGCAGAAGGAAGCTCAGTTCTGAGTTATTGGCTCGTACGATAGGTGTGTCTTTTTTAATTAAAAACAGAATTCCCACCAACACTGTTAATCCTGCTCCAAACAGAGAAAAGAATACCAGGACTATCCCCATGATTTCTGTGAAGGAAAGAAACTCTACAACCTTTAAAACACATGTATCTCTTTGGGCATTAGACCAGTACTCTCCTGGACACTGCTCGCAGTTATTGGAGTCTGCAAAACAATTACCATCAGTTTTATTAGGAATGAAAAAAGACATTATTTTATGTTTTCATTTGATGCCATTGTTCAGGAACTGTATCCTAAATAAAAGAAGGAGAATACAAAATGTACAACTAACAAATTTTCTTTGAGACATTGCAAGGCTGAAATTACCTGTCATTTTACTGATCTCTCCTTCTGCACACAGTATACAGTCATAGCAGCACACAGGCTTTCCTTTCTGTGCAGCCTTCCGGGTGCCTGGAGGACAGCTCTCACTGCACACAGATCTCGGCCTCTGATATGATCAACATATAGTGGCAGCAATCAGTACTGTGTATATGCAGACTCCATAAGAAATAGTATATTTTGTAGCATAAATATTGTACAACAGTTTTTGATTTTTCAATATGTCTAATACAAAACTAATATGATAATAACCACCATTTTGCAACCCTTGTCCATACCTCAGCTTGGCCTCCACCCCAGAATATATTTTCATCAGTTATGACAAACTGCTGTCCAAGAGGCAGGGAGGCATCATAATAGCCAACTTGCTTAAACTGTACTTCTCCATCAGGCCCACGCTGCCAGTTGATAACATCATATTTTGCAGACGTTGCACCAGTGCTGTCAAACCACACCCGTTCCCCAGTTTTTGTGGTAAAATTTACCCTTTTCAGATACTCAACAACCTTGAGAGGGAAAAGCGAAAAACTGTATTCATAAATGAACATGAGCTTTATATTCTCCATTTGATTATTTTGTTACCTCCCATGTTTCTATTGTCCGATTTTTCTGACACTCCTGATTTTCTGTGCATCTGAGTAGGCTGTGTAGAGAATGTGCCACAGCATAAACGCCACTGTATATATTATTTGCATATCTTAGTTCAGAGATGTCATCATTGTAGTTTTTAAATGGAATGAGATCTTGATATCTGCTACAATTGTTTTTATCTCCAGGTGTGTTTTCTTCTGTGTCTGAGCAAGGAACAACTGTTTCCCAAAACTCTTTAATAACATAGTCAGCAAAACCAATAATGTTGGCCTTTCCCACATCTAATCCAAGGGATCCACCAAGTACACTGAAACTTGTTGGTGTTACTAGGTTGACAGCAGTTATCCATGCCTCAACACCAATCATCTGGTAGCCTGTCACATTATTTAAAATGAGCTGTTCTATTAGAATTGTCATCTCAATATGAGCAACAAATATGATGATCACTTTTGCTGTGCCTTTTTTGATAATGTCAACCACTTTCTTAAGTCTGGCAGACTCTGACCGGTCAAACTTTTCTGAGTACTCCACACATATCCCCTCCTCTTTGGCTGCTTCTAAAAAAATGGCCATCCCATCATTGCCATAATCAGTGTCACCATTCACAGCTCCTACCCAAGACCAGCCAAAGTGTTTAAGCAAATATGCTAGTGCTCTGCTTTGGTAGTAATCACTCGCTACAGTTCTGAAGAATGATGGGTACTCTTTCCTGCTGCTCAGACATTCGCATGTGGAAGAATGACTTATCTGGGGAGAGAATGATAGATTTGAGAGGAAAATTTAACTAATGCACATTAATCAAGTTATAGAGAAACATTGGGAGCATCAAAATGTACAGTTCCAACTGATGGAAAACATCATGACATACACAAAAGGACCATATGCCAGTAATACAAGTTCCTTTAACACTGATCAATACCTAGCTTAAACAGACATATCTGGTCTTGATACAAAACAGTATTTCACAAATTTGGTCTAGCCCACATATTTCGCAAATACCAAGTTGAATAGTTCTTGGGTCAGATTTGTTTAAAATAAAGAAGCTTGAAAATATCCCCGAATCTAACACATAAACTCCTGAATAGTTAAATCTAAAGAAATAAATGGAGCCATGTTTTAAAGATTCTATCTCAAAGCCCAGATAATCAAATTTATTTTTGAACATATTATTAGATGAATCAGTTCATTGGAAAAGTTATGTCCCAGCAGCAAGTTGGATGGGAACAAAAATAGGAAACATAAGCATTGAGAAGTCAGAATTTGAAACAGTTACATGTTATCTGCAAGACCTAAGAATAAAGAAAGTAACAATGTACCTTACCACTGGGATTTTAAAAGGCCCTGTTGTTTTAGAGAGTATCATGGTAAAAGAAGTCTCTGACTCCCCTATAACAGCTTGCACCCCTGCTTGTCCAGTGCAGGCTTTGTTTGCTGTTAGTTCTTGACCATTCATTAAAGCCATGGCTACTTTGGTTGACAATAGCATTGAGCCGCAATTGTCATAAATCCTATAACCAACTGAGACATTTGGGAGCAAGCTGCTGCTTCTGTTGATTTCCTCAATGACAAAAATCATGGTCTGAGCAAAGCGCAGTTCTCTGAGGTTAAATCTGTGGACATATGGACCAATTCTAAGAGACAATATGTTTAATGTGCATTTCTATTTTCCTGAAAAATAAAATCTTGAACAGTTTCCCCGCAAAATAAATAAGCTCAATATAATGCACCACTGTAACAAACCTAGAGCAGATCAGAGATTTAGGCTTTTCAGTAAATGTCATTGACGGTAGAGTTGCTTCACTGTGTATAGAAAAATCTCCTCCGATTGTGACATCTCCATCTTTAGACAGCATAGGGTACTCTGGGTTCTCCATAATATGACAGATTGGCTTTTCCCCTTTTGCCAGAAGACTGAGAAAAAGCAAGATAATGTGTGATAACATCCCGAAGGCACTTTGCTGCTTCTGAGACATGAATCCATCATGTGCTGTAGTCACACCTATATAGACTTATGCAAACCTCTTCTGGGTATGACCTTTTATCTTGGGCTAATCAAAGTGCGTAGACTACATGACCTCATTGTGGAGCAGAATGGTAGTTCGGCCCAGCAAGTCAGATAAATATAGGTTAGTTTGGTATGGCAAGCCAATTTAACATTTAATAGTAGGAGTGGGTATGTTCATCAGATATCAGTAATTAAGTTCTTCCTAGTCAAAAGAATCATTGCAGATTTCCAAAACGAGATTCTTCCTATCTACAATGAATATTACAGATGTCTCAATTCATGTCTATTGGACTTTAACTTGTAGACATCTAAGGAGGCAAAGAGCAGCATCCTATGTCTCCGAGGATTACTTCCTGACCGGCTATCTGCATGGCCAGGGCGGTCCAGGTGGGTCTCCTGCGACACTCCCCTTTAAGAATCCCAACCCATGCACACATAGCCACTAATGGGGAGCCCCTCACTGTCCTTTGGGGCCAAGCCCCCTCTGAGAAGCTCTTCATCAGGGCTGGAGCCCCCTCGCAGGAGCCCATCTGTGAGGAGCATCTTGCAGTCCTTGAAGGCAGGGCCCCCTACCTGAAGCCCCTCTCCTTCCTTGGAGACAGATCACCTTACCAGGAGCCCCTCTCTGTCATCAGAGGTGAAGCCCCTTTCCAGGAGCCCCTCTCTGTCCAGAAGCCCTCTCCATGGGCCCCTGCAGAGCCTCTCTATTCTTGGGGGTGGAGCCCTCATCACTAGCTCCACTGGAGCCCTCGGAAAGGCCCTTGAAGCTACAGGCTTTTGAGCTATGGCTAAGGCTGTGGCTGAGGCTACTATCAGCAGCATTGGCTCTATTAATTAGTCACGGTTCCTCTATGGGGCCTAATAAATCTCCCCAACCTCAGTCCTCACTAGGCTACTTGGTTTTGGTCGGTGAAGCCACACTGCCACGGCTGCCAGGCCCTCTTGCTCTGCGGTGGCTGTGAGACCTTCTAACTCTTCAGTGGCTGGGGTTGAGAGTGGCACAGCTGAGCTTGGAAGCGGATCTGCCAGACTTGGGCATGGGTCTCTGTTGTTCTGTATTGGCACTTGGGAGCAGAGTCTTGGGCTGTAGAGCTGTGTGGCTTAAAAGCGGAGCTGTTGGACTATTCACACAGACTTAGGAGTCATGGCTCAACAGCTATGTTCATTACTACATGAAAACCGTTATATATGTAAAATGTCTATCTGGGTTCTGACCTAATCATAGCACATAAACAGCTTTAGTAAAGAGAATAAATTACGAAGGATGTGTCTCTCTGCTCGCTCTGCTCTAACTTAGTGCGGCATATGACACGATTGTCCATGCTATTTTACTGGACAGACAAAATAACCTTGTCAGAATCACTGGAACTGCCTTATCCTGGTTTAGATATCTGACCGACCGCTATCCGTTTGTAAGAGTTAACGGGGAATCCTCAGCACCCAAGTAAAATATGGTGTCCCACAAGGCTCTGTTTTAGGACCTCTTTTCTTTACCTTGTACATGCTGCCCCAAATGTCCCACCAGGCCTGACAATCTGTAATTTTCACTATAGATTGGTAGGATGTTTTTTGGATATCTACAAGCAAAAACCCAAGGGATATGAATGAGGAAATTAACGCCTTTGTACAAGGAAGATCGACGCTTGAGATATCTGTAATGTTCACTGTAGATAGGAAGAACATCATTGTGGATATATGTAGTGTTTATTTCAACTAGGTATGACTGAATTACAGATATCTAATGAACCTATCCATTCTGGCTATTAAGTGTTAAAATGGCTTGCCATAAGTTTGGGACATAATGCGTATTACTTTCTAGAAAACTGATGTTCCATGTTCTCAGCTTCAGTCATGTGTCAGGCCAGCACATTCACTCTTGTGTCTAGGCAATTCTAAAAGTGGACTACTGTGAGCAAAGATCTTCTGCTTTATTGTCTGTTATGTCTGCTAAAAGGCCTGCATGGCAGCATGCTTGAGGAGCAGCATAATGAAATTTTATTGAAAATGAAAAAAAGCTAGAAAAATTCTATTTGTGCTATAGTTTCACAGATTGAACAGAGTTTTTTCACAATTTTCTGCATGAGTATTATGGAGTACCATTGTGCATTCATCTAACTGTTGTGAACCAAATGCAAACACCTACCTGGTTTTAACAGCAGATGGAAAATTGGTTGCTCAAATCACAATATGTAGTCAACCACACTGTCTTGTTCCATAAGTGGACACTTGAGGCTGTGCTTTTTGAGTTTGGTATAGGTTTGTTGGAACTTTTATTGTAAAGGCCTGAACAAATCAGTCTTGTCTTATTAGTATTTTGTGTTTCACCAACCCAATGTGCTCTGGGGAATTATGCTTTGGTTTAATTGGTTTAGAGAGGTTTTTGGGTTTCTTATTTAAGTTCACACACGATATGTAGACATTTAAGTAATACGTACTTGGTCTACCCTAAAATGCTATATAATAAAGATGTGTTTTCCTTGCACAGGGGTAGAAGGTATCGGATTTGCACCTTAAACTGGCCCATGGTCCTTTCATAAGAGACCTGAGAAAAAAATATATGCTTTCCACTGTATTTCTGAGTGACACACATGATTCTGTAACCAAAACTGACCATACCCTCTCCCCTTAGTGAATTTTAAAAACTCTCCAGATCTAAACATGGTACTCCATAGAAAATCAAGCTAAAATTTATTCTGCCCAGGTGCTGTGAGTTTATGGTATGGTCCAACAACTGAGGCCTGTCCATCCAATAAGGCTAAGTGGTCTGTGTTCTTTCTCTGAACAAATTTATCCAAAAATTTATCCAAAAAAAGCCTTTGCTGTTGTTCAGAGCAGTGAACATGTTTACAGAATCATGATGTAGACCCCAGCTGCAGTTTTTAATAAACAAGACTGTTGTTTGTTTTTTTAGCGTTTGTAGGGACATCTGTCTGATTTTTTTTCCAGGTGTCTATATCCTCAGGAGAGTCTGTGCTTCAGCTGGTTTCTCAAGTTGTAACATGTCACCACATGAATCCCCCTCTGCCCTTATGGCACTATCCTCTCTGTGTTCCCTCCCCAATGACCCCAATGTGACCTTGTGTTTGATTCATATTACCTGTACATCGATAAATGTACAAGAGAATCTTCTAAACTTAAAAATTAGGGTTGTTAACTTATTGTTAACACACATTCTGCTAATTTATGTATATATAATTCTGTATCTGTACCTACATGCCTATTGTACCTACATCTTTTTCAGGAAATATTTTAAATGGAAACATAATGTTTCAGTACTAACCCAAAGAAATACCTTTTTCACTCATTTTCCAATATTATACTTCTTTTGTGGAAGGCACTCTGGCCAGCGCTCCAGTCTGCCAGCTTGAACTCCGGTCGTTGGGCCATTCTGTCAACGCACTGCAAACACTAGCAGATGCTTATTAAAAATTAGTTGCCATTCATGCTCATTTAAAAAAAGATATGGGTGAGTGGTGGATGTGTGATCTGGGGGATGTGGTGTCCCAATATCAGTGAAGGGGGAAAGTGTTGCCACTGCAGTCAGCGACATAGGCCTTAACCCCTTAAAATCTATGGATATGTCATCACAAATCCAGTTTTACCCTCTTGTAATCAAGGAACATATTTATTAGTTTTAATATTAAACATGTCAAGGTGCGTTTTAATTAGGCTTGTTTTATATTATCATTGACACAAAATTTGGTGAGGTATCATGTCAAAACTTTTACATCCATCCCTAGGGCACACCATTTTGTAAGTATTTCCCCTGAAGACAACACAAGGCTTGGTAATAAGTGTGACATATTTTAGTAAACTAACATTTACCAAAACTATTTTTGTAAATGGATATGTATATTCCTATCATATGCAGGAACCAGAATAAGTGTAATTTCTTTGTCAGGAAATAACCCAGTGCTGATTGTGATCATTTCAAGCTGTGAATTTGAATAAAAAGCATCAGATTCTTAGAAAGATGAGCACATTTTTCTAACAGTGAGCAACAATGATAAAACCAAAATGCTGTGTACACCAGCTGTGATTTGGCTGTGCCACATTTGATTTTGATAGGTCACATCATGCTTATGCTAAACCTAAAAAAAGTGGCTACTGCTATTAAACCATGATATTTTAGTTTTGTAGTTTGTCTGCAGTATTGAACAAAATGTAAAATGACTATCCTTATTTTAAAAACGGATTTTATTGAAGATTCCTAAGATTAAGCTTGATCACATAGCAATTACATTATTCACTATACATTAACTTTAACAACCTCTGTGCTTAGGCTTTTCTCAGGCCTAATGCAAAAAGGCCTACTAGTGTTAATGATGTTTGGATTGAAAAGAACAGTTGTCTGTGTACCACCTGTCAGAATTCCCACTCGTCTAATCACTTATGCCCCTTGCCATGGCCACATAGCAGTTAATTAACAATGGAGCAAAGCCCCATTAGGATACAAATACTCCCACTACACCTTTTGATTCGGAAATGGTTGCTTATCGGTGCTCGCCTAATATGCTGTTCCACACCTGCCAGCTCCCTTGGGCTGGGGAAGGATAGAATGCCATGTTTTAGCTGAAACTCCCTCGGCCATGAGTTAGACTGCATGGCTGCTTCATGATTCCCAGCTCCAATTAAATCATGGCCTTGGGCAGCAGTTGATTTAAAGCTAAAGCAAAGACGCCATGGTGGTGTGCCTGAGATTACAAAAAACACGCCTTGGCCTTTGAGACCAGACTTTTTATTTGTGTTTGTCAGACAGCAACAGTCACTTTCACCCAGGAGACCACCAAGAATTAGCTAGGGTAACATGTTTTTATTGCCATCTTTAGGGGTGTAATTTGTATTGAAATGGCTCAATGAGCATTCAGTTACCTCCCAAACATCTTGCATCAGACATTAATTAAATGGATTTATCTCCCCTTATGGTTTGTTTTGTGTGGATGGTCTTTCGTGTATCAAAATGTAACGATGTATAAAAAAATATATGTCCAACAAACACTGTAGTATATCAATTTCAGCCTGTCAATCATCCTCTGATATTTGAACTCTGGAAGTACCTTTTGAACCTTATGTACTTATGAGCTGTAACATGATACACTATGCATGTGCTGTCTGGCATAACTGGATACCTTTTCCCAATTCCCTGTTAGAGGTAATGGTTTGTTTCCTCCTGTAGGGTCAAGAAGTGCAAGTACTGCATGTAGCATTAATTTGTTACTCATGACACAAAACATGACAGCAAAACGCACAGTCAAAAATAAGTCCATAGGATGGAGTGGTATCACTGTTAACCATGTAGAAAATTGTCAGGCTATGTGTACATATACTGTTCATATATAAACTGCTATGCTTGACTAAAATAGCAGAATATACCGAACAAGGGTCAAAGCTCATCAACAGACCCGTTTCTGGTTTAGTTGCTTCTGGTTTAGTTTAGTGATCCTTTCTACTTTTAGTGGGCATCAGAAGTTTCTGGACAAAACAATATCATATAGTGGGAAGAGGCTTTTTTGTGATTACTAGGGCTGGGTATTGTTGCCGATTTCCTGAATCGATCCAGTCAATTACTTCTTTAGGTATTACTAAAACACCCCTTTGGCTTTGGGATCGTTTTTGCTGGACCATTCAATTAGAAATTCCTATCCCCAAACTCAGCAGACATCCGAGGTGCTAAAAGGAGTGCTGGATGTTTTTAAGTCCACCATTGATAGGAAAGGATGCTGTGCTGAGCTAGTGACAACAAACATCATAATGAATTACTCTAGTAACATGCTAGCCATTTAAATCTATTACATTCTTCATAGATATACCTTAGTCAGAGTAAACATGATATGCTTAAAAAGTGGAAATGCTGTTACTGAGCAATTATCTTGTTACTTCGAATTATCTTTAAATGTGCCTGATGGCACATAGATGTTTTGAAGTTTGCTTAATATAATAACCATTACAGTGTACTTAAAATATCTAATACTTGCCAATTTTTGTGAAACATGCTACTTTCCAATGTATGCAAAATATAGAAGCACACCAGTGCCCAAGACAGAACCTTTTGTTGTAGCATTCTCCAGATTAACATCCTTTGAAAATATGAAAAAGGTAGTGTTATTTTATATTTTCTTTGTTCATTTCTAGGAGACGACATTCTTGCCTAATTCCTTCCCTCATCTGAATGCAGTCAGTGATGTAATTTTATGATAAGCCAGTGACAGGGGAGAACAAGTATTCTTCTGATAATAAGTATTGGTTGTGCCACTAGATTTTAAAGACTTTTAAAATCCTACAAAAGAGCAAATTGGAAACAGGTTTTGTGGGAATAAAAGATGACAATGATGTGTTGTCACAGAAAACACAAGTAGTGGACCCCTGTGTTTTGTGTCCCATTGATCAAACTGTGAATCTCAATGTATATCATGGATATATATATATATATATATATATATCTTCCCTTTCTAAGATTTAAAATTGATCATTTATCTTCACAGGAAAAACAATGAGTTAACCTCGTCTGGGTGTTCTGTTGAAACATCCTAACCATTGAGATGTTCTTCCATGGCATAGAATTACAATGCACATAAATCTATCTAGCTATCTAGTAATAGGGAAGCTGGTTTATCTGTGCTATATTGTGATGGGGTTACTGGTTTATGGTGATTAACATCATAAAAGCTCTTTTATTTTTAACTTTAATCTTGAACGAATACTTATTTACTCCTTCGCGTTGTCTTCAGTGCACAGTTCAAGGGCATATGTGTCACAGTACCGGTCTGAGACCATCAGGGGTCGCCAGAGCCTTGTACCTGAACTCTCCACAAGGACTCATTAGTAAATAGTTATCACCTGTCTGTAATCCTATCCTCACCTGCCCTGATTTTGTGTTGTCCCCTGATAGGTTCCCGTAGACTCCCCTGCACTATTTAGGTTTTCCCCTTTTGACTCCTCCTCACGGGGGCATACTTTCTACCGTTCAGTTTGTAACACAGTCCTGGTACTGTCTTTCTGTTTATGGTAAGAAATAAAGTCCTTTTTCACCTGATGTCAGCCCGCAGATCTCCGCGTGCTTCCTATCCCAGGGGTGATGTGACAGAATGCTCCCGTCCAAATGGAGCCCCACTTCAGGGCACCAGGCACCGCCGCTCGGGAACCACTGCCAAAGGAGCCCGTCGGCGCAGACAACCGTGCGGCGAGCGGCCCCGGTTTCAGGACGAAACCGATTTGGAGGAGGAGTTTGTCCACAGTTGGAGGACCCAGGGAGAGGAATGGAGTTACTCCTTCGATCTGCTCGGTTTCCTGTCCTACCTTCCTCTTTCTCATGAGGTCCGCGAGCCACAAGCCATCGCTCCCAGGTTTAGCTGGTACACGAGCTCGGATGATGAGGACCACGGGCTCGACTGGAACAGAGACTGGGATGAAAGGACCCAGACCCCTCAGGTCTCAGAGTTGACGTGGTACATGGATTCAGAATCGGATGAACCCCTCCACGACTGGATCGGTCATTCGGGAGATCCTCCGAATCCCCTGGATCCGCGAAACCTATTTGCCATCGGTTCCAGCGCGAGGGGCAAGAGAAGATCCAGATGGAGCCGGAGAAGATGTGCTGGATCCAAAGTAGCGGTAATTGAGCCAGACGTTGCTTTGGAATACCACCAAGATATGAGCAACGAGGAGGAGATAGTTTCGTACGGCTGCATTGGCCGTCCGGAGGATCCCCCTGTGCTGCTGGATCCACGAACTTTCCTTCCCGTGTATCTCAAGGCGACGATGGGACTCGGTAAGAGGAGGACTCGCTCTCGAGTCAAAATGGCGTCCTCACCTCAACTCAATGCACCTCCCTCTCCTCAACTCAGTGCGCTCTCCTCGCCTCAACTCAGCACGCTTCCCTCGCTTCGAATCAGCGTGCTTCCCTCGCCTCAACTCAACGCACCACCCTCTCCTCGTTTCAGCACGTCTCCTTCGACGTGACTCAGCACGCTTCCCTTGCCTCAACTCAACGCACCTCCCTCTCCTCGACTCAGCGCATCTCCTTTGATTCGACTCGGCGCGCTTCCCTCGCCTCAACTTAGCGCGCCCTCCTCGCCTCAGCACGCCAGTCCTGCCTCAGCTCAGCGCGCCAGCACTGCCTCAGCTCAGCCGCCAGTCCTGCCTCAGCTCAGCGCGCCAGTCCTGCCTCGGCTCAGCGCGTCGGTCCTACCTCGGCTCAGCGCGCCGGTCCTGCCTCGGCTCAGAGCGCCGGTTCTGCCTCGGCTCAGCGTGCCAATCCTGCCTCGGCTCAGCGTGCCAGTCATGCCTCACCTCAGTGCGCCAGTCTCGCCTTACCTCAGCGCGCCTGTCTTATCTAGGGCCCTATGATTTCCGTGATGCGGAAAACACGGACGGAATCACGGAATTTACACATGAAAACGGAATTCTCGGAATCGCACGGAATATGCATATATTTTGTTGACATATTAAATAATTTTTTTTTTT
>JBBMFX010000017.1:14854835-14865775 GCA_037832545.1 Rhabdalestes septentrionalis
TTAAAACAGCCTTCTGGGAATACTTTGCAGAACATCTTGGAATGTGTCTGAGGGAATTTATGTCTATTCAGTCAAACTAACTTTTGTGTGGTCAGACATTGATGATGGATGATGGAAAACATAGCGTTACAGCCAGCCCTCGGCACTGACAAAGTATGGTCATGAAAGTATTTGTATGCTTTTTCATAGCTAATCATTCCTCAACATTTCCCTTTCATGATAGTAGTCTTTACATTTGAGTGGGCTGGATCAATTTAGGCAAAGTTTTCACAAACTGACTTGTCGCAAAGGTTTAAATTCACTCAGCTTTTATTCTACTGACCAGTGTTTTGACTGCATGGTTGCATACTCAATGTTACCAGTGTACCTGAACTCAATAATTAGGAGGGTGGCCTTACAATTTTGGCCATACAGTGCACTTTTCATTCCACAACATTCACTTGTAGTTCAAAATGTCCTGCTCGGCATTCTTAATCTACTTATCTACTTCCCATTTGAGTAAACCATCAAGTTTGACTCTGCTCATGATGTATTCTGTGTGTGTGTGTGCGTGTGTGCTTGTGTTTGTGTGTGTGTGTGAGAGAGAGAGAGAGAGAGAGAAAGAGAGCGAGAGAGAGAGAAAGAGAGAAGAAGTGTGTGTATGTGTATGTGTGTGTGAATACTCAAGCGTGTCTTCCCTTTATGCATTATTCACCACCCTATTTAAATTTCCCTGCAGAGGGGCTTTTCATTTATCTGCTTCTATAAAACTCTTCAGTCATTCCTGCTCTACATTCTAAATGCTGAGGAGACCACTGGCATGTCTCAATGGTCAGAATATGCTGCTCTTCCAGGTCATGACTCTGTTACTTCTCTGCACCATAGGCTGTGCCCTTGAGGAAAACTGTGACCGTTGGCAGGATTTAGACTCCTCAGTGGTCCACAAGGAAGGCCAGGTGATTCTGGCTGGAATGTATCCCATACACTCTAAAGGTGTAGAGCAGGAGCTGAGCTTCATGAGTTCACCAGGCAAGAGGAAATGCAGGGGGTAAAGACCTGACAATTTAATGAAAGGAAAAAAAAACACATTCTGCTTCTAAGGGGCTGATTAAAGACCCATTTCTCTTTAGTGGCTTTGAATTGATGAGGTGTTCTAACAAAACCTGATACATTATGTAAATATGCAGAGTGTTTGGGAGCTATTTAAAGATAAAATGTACCTTGTTCTTTCTGTAGCTCAGCATTGTTTAAGCATTGTTTTATCATGTTTATCAAAGAATCTATGTGGAGCAAGTAATTTGATTTAAAATTGGACTTGTGGGAGTGTGCAATAGGATGATATTTGATTATGCATGTAATAACTGACATCATGAGTATATCACAGGTATTAAATCATTACATTTTATACATGTTTAGCAATATCACTGAATTTTCAAGCCTTCTTCAATATGTGTCAAATACAAATATTGCATACTAGGCATTTCGGTCAACTTTGCTAATTCAAGGTGATATTTTAAATGTTCCGCTGTTTCAGGTTAAACTTACGTGCATTCCGCTGGTCTCAGGCCATGATCTTCTTTATAGAGGAGATCAACAGGAACCCTAACCTGCTGCCTAACATCACACTGGGCTACCGGATCTATGACACATGCTGGCTAGTGTCTTTGTCCATGAGGGCAGCCTTGTCTGTGGTCTCTCAGCCCCTGAAGAGGAATGCCACAGGAGCGTGCTCATCCCCCACCATCCCTCTCATCATTGGTGACTCGGGATCCACCCTGTCTATGTCCATTTCCAGACTGCTCAGTCTGTTCAACATCCCTCTGGTGAGACCCAAAATGAATTATGTGATGTGTGTTCAAATGTGCATGGTTGAAACACTCATGCATGCTATTCCTCTCTCGCTCTGTCACTCTCTTTATTTCTCTGATCCACACAAAAATCTTGTCTCTCTGAAGCAGAACTATAAAGCTGAAGAGAATAATATGTATGTTAATACATATAATTCTTGTGAAAAAAATTGAGAAAAATTAGTATTTCTTACAAGTTTTGGGGAACACTGGGGGTTCATGTAATCCCCTACCCATCTCTTACTCTATGTCTCTTTATCTCGCTCTCTCTCGCTCTCATTCATTCCACACACCCCCTCGCCCTCCTCTCCATATTTTTCTTTATCTAAATTCTCAGGTTAGTTACTTCGCCTCCTGTGCTTGCCTTAGCGACAAGCAGCAGTTCCCT
Organism: Rhabdalestes septentrionalis; assembly: GCA_037832545.1. Lineage (NCBI taxonomy): Eukaryota > Metazoa > Chordata > Actinopteri > Characiformes > Alestidae > Rhabdalestes > Rhabdalestes septentrionalis. The sequence continues at coordinate 14,857,050 of JBBMFX010000017.1, forward strand.
TACTTCTTTCGTACAATCCCTAGTGACACATATCAGGCCAGCGCTCTTGCCCGCCTTGTGAAGCACTTTGGCTGGACATGGGTAGGCGCAATGGGTGCCGATGATGCTTATGGGCGAACTGGCATGGACATGTTCACTGCTGAAGTGACACGCATGGGTGTGTGTGTGGCCTTTCAGATTGTGATCCCCAAGGTGCCTTCTCAGCAGCAGATTCAGGACATTGTGATAATGATTCGAGAATCCACTGCACAGGTGCTGGTAACTTTCGCCACTGAGGAGGACATTCAGCCAGTGGTGGAGGAGACAGTGAGACAAAAAGTGATGGGCAAGCAGTGGGTTGCCAGTGAAGCCTGGATAACATCCAACCTCATCTCAACTAAATATCCCTTCCTCAGTGGCACCATCGGATTTGCAATCCGCCGGGCAGAAATCCCCGGCCTCAGAGCATTCCTACACAGTCTACAGCCTCTGGCTGAGCCATATAACCCCTTTGCCAAGGAATTCTGGGAAAACCAGTTTCAATGCTCATTCAATACGAACAAACTAGCTGATTTTATGGCCGATCCAGAACGCTATAACCGCACCTGTTCAGGGCAGGAGAGAATTGAGGACACTGAAACAATTTACAATGATGTGTCCCAGCTCAGAGTAACCTATAACTTGCAAAAGGCTGTGTATGCTGTAGCACACGCACTGCACAACCTGCTTATGTGCCAGAAGGAGGAGAGCAGTGCACATAGGCAGCAGCAGTGTCCAGATATCCACAACCTGCAGCCCTGGCAGGTACATCAAAAGGCTCCTTTGATAGGGTATATTTATGTGTACACAAACACATGCACACGGTTATTGCCAAAGTTGTGTATAAAACTTATGCGTATATTATTTGATTTACATATAATAAAACTTCCATTGTGGTCAGTGTAATTTTATCCCCAGCCCTACTCTACTGTAATGCTTTCTGACTAGGTGATAGAGTACTTGAGGTTGGTGAACTACACCAATGTGCTTGGAGACACTGTAAATTTTGATGAATTTGGAGGCCCTGTGGGGTCATATGATGTTGTCAACTGGCAAAAGGGAGCAGAGGGGGATCCATTGCAGTTTGTCACAGTCGGGCGGTTTGACTCCTCTCTTCCAACCCAGCATCAGCTAGTTCTCCACCAGGACAACATCGTGTGGCACAAGGGATCCAAGGAGGTGAATATTTTGATGTTTGTTATGGTTTGCTTTTAAATTCATTTAGGATATTTACATTAACCTGTAACATACTTTTTACAAAGTCTCACACTCATAACATATTATTACTGTCTTGGTTATTCATTTTTAATATTTTTAAAATGTATGATCTCTGTTTCCGGCTCTCTCCGGCTCTCAGGTGCCAGTGTCTGTGTGCTCAGAGAGCTGCCAGCCAGGCTTCAGAAAAGCCACACGTAAAGGCCAGTCTGTATGCTGTTACGACTGTGAGCCCTGCGCTGAGGGAACATTCAGCAACAGCATAGGTATTTAGCTGGTTCCTGGAGATCCTCTCTACTGGGCTGATGGTGGCCCAGTGGGTAGGATACCTGACTCTGGACCAAGAGGTCATGGGTTAATATTCTACCTTCGGTATACCACCACTGGGTTCCTGAGCAAGATCCTTAACCCCAAGTTGTTCTAGGGTCGCTTTGGATAAAAATGTCTGCTAAATGACATAAATGTAAATGCACAGCTTGTGGGCTTACTTGCTCCAGCTAATTCTGTTCCATTTATAGTGGTCTTCATTATAATGTATTCATTAGCATGAAATATGCTAAACTCTGGAGTTTGCTGCAGAACAGCTGCCTGTATTAACTTACCTCCATAATATCAGTCTCTCTGTCCCTTTCCAGTTCAAACAACTCATATCAGCAGGATCTCTAAACGAAAAAGGGTAATTTGGAATTGGATCCTTAAAATTATTTGAATGCCATGGAAAGCTTTGACCACTGTGTCCTAAATTCTCTATTCTGATTGTTTAGGAAACACCAGCTCCTTATGAATTACATTTTTCAGCAGAACTTAAAAATGTTTATTTCGAGACCCTTTTATTATTTATTCTCTGTGTGCATAGAGATAAATATAAAACAAAAGTAGTTAATTCAAAATGGGCTGTTTGCAGCTCAGTTTCCATGATTTGATTGTAATGACAGTGGTGTGATTGGTACTTCTTTTCATGACTGGGCCCTTCAAGCTGATCTTAATGTCAGTAACCTTAGATCCGTTATCAGTACTACTTAGCGACAATGAACAAATAGGCTGGTAGTCTGCAAATTTTCCCCTTAAAGGTCTAATGAAACATTTGCTTATTTACTTACTTACTTACTTACATTGCTTATTTACTTACATTGTGTTTCTCAGATCAGTCTGAGTGCAAGCTCTGCCCTGAGGACCTGTGGTCCAACTCACAGCGTGACAGCTGCGTTGACAGGCAGATCGAGTTTCTGTCCTACACCGAGGCTTTCGGCATGGCCCTTGCAGCCACAGCCATCCTGGGCGTTGTTGGCACCATGACTGTAGCTGCCATTTTCCTCCGCCACCGAGACACGCCACTGGTACGTGCCAACAACTCGGAGCTGAGCTTTCTGCTACTGCTTTCACTCACACTCTGCTTCCTGTGTGCCCTCACTTTTCTGGGCCGCCCAACACATTGGGCCTGCCAGCTGAGGCGCACAGCCTTCGGCCTGACCTTTGCCCTCTGCCTCTCTTGCCTCCTGAGCAAGACTCTGGTGGTGCTAATGGCCTTCAAGGCCACATTGCCTGGCAACAACACAGCACGTTGGTTCAGGCCCCCACAGCAAAGACTGGGCGTGTTCTTGTGCTCCGCCCTGCAGTGTGCCATTTGTGTAGCTTGGCTGACCACAGCTCCACCTTATCCCGTGAAGAACACCTGGCTGTACCGTGACCGGATCATACTGGAATGCCATTTGGGATCAGTGACATTGTTCTGCTGCGTGCTTGGCTACATCGGCTGCCTCGCCGCCTTTTGCTTTATCCTAGCATTTCTGGCACGGAAGCTGCCCGATAACTTTAACGAAGCCAAATTCATCACATTCAGCATGCTCATATTCTGTGCAGTTTGGATTGCTTTCATCCCAGCTTATGTCAGCTCTCCTGGAAAGTTCACTGTTGCTGTGGAGATATTTGCCATTTTAGCCTCTAGTTTTGGGGTGCTTCTATGTATCTTTGCCCCCAAATGTTACATCATCATCTTCATGCCTGAGAAGAATACCAAAAAATATATCATGGCTCAAAAAAACAGCAGGTGAATTTCACTATTAAAGGTTTGGCTTATTTTGTGACTCTTGTGATGATGTTTCTGGGAGAAAAAATAAACATATGTATGTAAAAAAGGATTTATTTTAAAGCTTTTTTGATTGCTATTGAGAATAATGTATAAACAACATCATTCTTGTAGCCTGTTATTTTTGGTAGTAAGTGAGCTAATAATTTCAAATGGCTGGCAAAAAGCCTGCCTGGCCTCAAAAGTAGAAAATCTAGCAATTAGGGATGATAAATAATCATTTATTATAAATAATTATAAATAATAAACTGATGAAATTGGTGTGTTCTTTCTTTCCCACTAGGGGGCACTGATGTTCCAGTGTGCTCAGTCAGTAGCAAACAAACTGAAGTCGGCGTTCTTGCTACTGACTGAGCACATGATCTGGACACAGTGCCCAGATCAAATAAAACAAAATAAATACTTTCAGACCCTTTGCACTATGAGCTGAAAGACATAAGGTTGATTTCCTCTACCCGGTGGTCTGCATGCTGTCCATTTATGTCCAGCATACAGAATGGCTGGTGTCTAAACACTTTTTTTTTAATCTGTTTGAGAATTTGTGGTCCAAATGTTATAAAAGTATAGACATCTAGAGTTTATTATGTCTTTATGGATCTCCAAACACAGTTTTCAGCTTCCTTGTTGGTTGCTGTGGTACTGATGGATACATGGAACACCTTGCCTAATAGGCAATATAATCGCAAACACAGAAATAAATGAATAAATCAATAAATCTGATTTGAGAAACTATGTTTCCAAAAGTGAGCTCCAAATCAAGTTTAAAACCACGTGGATTCCATTTTGAATTTTTCAACAGGAAGTTTTGCAGCTCATTTGGATGCATGAAAGGTGTAAATAAATCACAATGGATGCGTATGTGATTATAGAGCATTATCACAGGTAGCGGTCTTCACTTGAACGAAGGTCGTGCAAAAAGTCTCTCCAAAATTTGGTGGGTGATATATGCTGCAGAGACTCAGCTCATGACAAAAAAAATAATGAAAAAAGGCAGTCAAGTAAATTAAATTAAAATAAGCACTTGTTTCTTAAAATAAGCTACAATAATAAGACAAATAGATAAAATACAAAAGTAATCATGCAAAAATATTAATGTATAAAACTACAATGTTAGATAAGAAAAAAATATATATTTTTTTTAATGAGTGTGGAAGCATAACTGAGAACAAATAGAAAAAATATAGCAATTTCAAAATTAGCAGTATAATATATTCAAACTTGATTTAGGCACTAGTGTGCATGATATCATTTTTGCTACAAAATGCAATTTCCACACTTTCTTCATTCTTACTTTTTTAGCCAAAACAGGTCAGCATAATTAATCTACTACTATAGAGAGGAAATATTACACTAAATTGCCAATTATAAAGTCATTACAAGGTCGTTTTTTCCCACTGTTCATAGGCCTTGAGATGACACTCCTCCCAGCAGTTCACAGCATGTCCACGTATGAGTAAACCCCACTTGACTGCTGTACGAAATGTTTGTCCCCAGGGTTTCCTGGGGAGTGAAGAACACGTGTCAAATCCACAGTTGTGTTCACTCTGCGCCTGCTCTCCTCACACCTCTAATGGGCTGGAGAATGACTGTAAACAGCCCAAGGTGCTTTGCAGCCCTGCTCCTGCTTTGGTAATGTGCTGTAATCTCTCACATGACCTCTCAGAATTCTCTCTGCATCCTATTCTGCCCGCTCACACTATGCAGGCATTTGTTTAAACCCACAAACATGTGTTTATTATTATTTTCATTTTCCTGGAAAGAGCTGCTGGGGATGTTAGACAGATGTTTGTGAAGCGGCTCTCTTCTGCCTGATAATGAGCATTTTAGGAAAGCCAGGCTGCTGTAAGCTCCCCCTACTAATCACCTGGCCTGTGCTTTGACTGTGAAATAACATGCCGGTGACGTTATTGCTGCCTCTCATGTAATGGGCCAGCTGAGAAATCTTTTACCGTAATCACCAGTTGTAGGGGGTGATGCATAGAAACCTATTGCCGTTACTAATAAAACTCAGTGAGCCCCTTAAAGAAGTGTGTGTGATAGGCCAGCAAAGAGTATAAAATTATGCCTGAATGATGAAAAGGTTTAGAAATTGATATCCATGGTTTCCACAAATTTTCTGGAGCTTTCGCCAACAAGGATTAGTTTGGTTCTAAGAAAAAATGACTGAATCCAAAACACTTTAATTTCATTTAAAAATGAATTTTCATTTTAAAATCAGTAAAGTTAAACCAGTACACACACAGGACAGTGTACACTGAACTTCAGTCTCCCATAATTAATTCATGCAAGCGTGTTTTCTTTGGTATGCACTGTCATTGCCTTTCGTATAAGCAGGATAAATCGTAAAAGCAGGATAAACAGTAATAATTGTGATAATTTAGTAAGAAAAATACAGTAAATAATTTTTACAGTTCAATTATTTACTGTTCATCTGGCGAGTCGTATTGTAGTATTCAGCTTTTTTGTCAACAGATGATATCTCTCCAAATAGAGAAACACACTCAATACTGAATTGTTCCTTAAATAATCAAACCATATTGGTTCAAAAATCAGGCATCGGTCATGTTCATGGCCCTGGTTGTGGTTATTCTCTGCCTTCTGCATCGTCTCCTGTACAATTTACATGCTCTCTCACAGATAGTGTTACTGTCCATGGTTTGTTCTTATTCCCGCAGTCGGTGATGCAAATATCAAGACAGATTCCATCCTGATAATATTCTTATTTCATAGGGTTGATACCTTTTAGCACTACCATAGAGTTTAACTGATATGGTCCACCTGATCGGCGCCATTCTTCTCTATGTACCATACCGTGTTATAGTTGATGCCATAATGGTGTGCTACTGTGGCATAACCCTTTCCTTCCCGGAGCATATCCAGACATTCAACCTTCTCCTGGAGCGTCTTAAACGTTCTCTTGCCCTTAGGTACCTTGCCAGAGGGTGGTATCTTAGGGCTTTTAGTAGAATGAAATGAAAACATGAGAACAGGAGGGCAGCAGCCAATAATTGGAAATGTAGTTAAATTTATATTTGGATTACTATTTACAATTTGTAAATTATATTTGTCTTAAAATCAAACATGGTATATGATGCCAGATGCCTGCATGAGGGAGGTGGAGCAAGACGGTGAGGGGATCTTTGGAGACAGCTGCGTAGTTTGGGAGTTAATCTTGCTGAAAAATGCGTGTCTCTGCTGGTGTGTAGACTGGGAAGACACTGCCTGACTGACATTCCATTCCGAGGATACAGGAGATTCTGGAGAATTTGGGAGGTAACTTTTGGTTCACAGTTTTGGAACAGGGGAAGGCGTATCCCCAGAGTTTCATGAGTGAAAAATGTAGATTCTGCATTCATAACATTGTGGGGGTTTATTAATGGGTACAGATTCCTTTTGGCCTCACAAATACACCAGCAGCCTTTCAGCACTATATGGATGGATGCCTTGGAGGCCTCAGAAAGAGTGTCCTGTATTTGGATGATATACTTGTCTTTACCTCAACACATCCAAAATGTGAGAAATGTACTGCAGCAAAAAGAGAATGTGGTATCAAGCTGATGTGTTTCCTCAGTTATTACAAGACCTATGTGAAGGACTTCTCCAGGACAGCCAAACCCCTTTATGACCTGTTAGTCAAACCCAAGTGCAAAAAAGAGCAAAAGAAAGTCAAAAGAAAAAAGGGTAACAGTAAATCTGCACAGCTGCAACGAACCCACCCAGTGGTCATTGATCCACCAAGAGATACTGGACAAGATTGTAGACAAACCGACAATCCCACCAATGATGACATACCCTGATTTAGAGAAATGCTTTGTACAGTATGTGGATGCCTCAGAAGATGACTTTGGTGCAGTCTTGTATCAGCATCAAGAGGGTGTTCCTCGAGTCATAGGATAGGGGTCAAGGACACTGATGAATGTTGTTCATTATTCTTTAAAAACCACTGTCAATTTCCTCTGGGATAAATAAAGATTTCTGACATATAATGTCTACAAACATCTACATGAGGACATGGGGCGCTTAGGCACAGAGACGATGGTGTCTCTGCAAGGGAGCGCTTCTTCTCAGACGTGTCGCTGTATAAAGAGGAGGAAACCTAATCGCATGACCAGAATACTGATCCAGAGCATTGAGACATCTGAAAAATTTGAGATTATCTCCATTGGATAATTCTAAATTAGTTGCGGAACATATACATAGTTGTGGACCATTTAAGGAATATGCCCTGGCCTGCGCAAGAAAAGATAAATCTTGCAACAAAAAAACTTTTTGATGACTTTATTATGCTGGTTTTCCATTTAAGATATACCATGATCAAGGGAAAGAGTTTGAAACACTTTCTCCTGCAAGCTCTAGAACTAGAGTGGTATCAGTCATTCCCCCACCTCCCCATAAAACCCACAAACTAATCATATAGAGCATTTCAACAGAACGCTGTTGGGTATGTAGCACACACTGGAAGAGTCTAAGGAGCCAAGATGGAAAGAAACAAAGTTGTCCATGCCTGTAACTGTAAATAGAGCAACTGGATTTACTCAATTCTTTCTCCTCTTTGGCCATGAATCAACCTTGCTGGTTGATCTGATGTTCCTGAAGAGACAAAAAAGTAGGCACTGGTCACACACTGACAATGCTGAGATATGAAGGAAACGTATGCAAGAAGACTATGCAATTGCAAGCAAGAACTTGCAAAGGAGAACAGAAAAATTACAATCATCAAACATGGAGCTCCAACCTTGAACCAGGTGACCATGTCCTGGTAGGAAACCTCACACCCAGGGAGGGTCCCAGGAAAATGCATGTTTACACGTATGACCTATTAGGTCAGTCAACTATACAGCAGTTGAAGACCTGCCCTGTGAGTGTGACCAGCCCCTCAGGATTCAGCTGTGACCCCCTGGTCAGATCTATATATCAATATTAGTAAACATTTCACAGTCCATGGTGAAATGGAATTGACACATATTACAGTTAAATAAACAGTAATAAACAGAGAAGAGGCTTATTATCCTGAAATAAGAGGATAATAGTGTGGGTGATACACAGTAGTGTGTATTACTATGGATCTACTTAATGCATGGCATTAAAATGTGTAGTCATGTAATGTTGGGTGTATGTGGTATATTTCATGTCCCGCTGGAAACATTGGGGGGCCTACCAATGCTTCTATGGATTTCCACCCTTCAATCCGAAAGGACTATTTAGTCTTTTCTTATAGAAATGAGAGACTTTGGTCAAGAAAGTAATACTGAGAGACAGCATTGCATAACTATCCTGAAATGTGTAATGTGTATGGATATGTTATTCAGATGTCAAAAATTGTTTTGATGTATATTGTTGAAAGGGGAAAAATAAATTTTTTAGTGGAGGAGGATGTTGCGAGCCAGATTTCACCCTTTATGTTTTA
>JBBMFX010000017.1:14865875-14886123 GCA_037832545.1 Rhabdalestes septentrionalis
TGCCCAGAGCTACAAAGGAGGAACTGGTCAATGACATGAAGAGAGCTGGGAACACAGTTTAAATGGTCATTGTCAGTAGAACAATATGCCGTCATGGTTTCAAATCATACATTGCGCGAAAGGTTCCCTGCTCATCACATGTCCAGGCCCATCTGAAGTTTCCCAATAACCATCGGAATGATCCAGAGGAGGCATTGGGGAAATCATGTGGTCAGAAGAGACAAAAATAGAACTTTGGTCTAAACTTCTTTCCTTGTTTTTGGAGGAAATAAAGGAGGCGTCCAAAGAACATCATACCCACTGTTAAACATGGGGATGGAAACATTATGATTTCAGGGTGTTTTTCTGCGAAGGGGATAGGACGACTGCACTGTATTCAGGAGAGTATGAATGGAGTCATGTAATGTAAGATTTTGAAAAACAACCTCCTTCCCTCAGTCACCGCACTGAAGATTGTGGCTGGTCTTCCAACATGACAGTGAGCTGAAGCACACAGCAAGGGTAGTCTACACAGCATGCATGGCTCCATAAGAAGCACCATCTCCAGACCCTTTGGAGGGAGCTGAAACTCTGTGTTGCTCAGCACCAGCCTGACAGATCTAGAGAGATCTGTGTGGAGGAGTGGGCCAAAATCACTGTTGCAGTGTGTGCAAACCTGATCAAGGACTATGGAAACGTTTGACCTCTGTAAATGCAAAGGCTTCTGTACCAAATATCAACATTGATTTTCTCAGGTGTTCAAATACGTATGTGCAACTGTGCAAAACAAATACATTCTTTACAAATCGTACAATGTTATTAAAAAGCCTAAAAATTCCTATTTAATATATGCCCCCAGGTATGCTCCCAAAACTCTTTCATTTGAAACTCTGAAGTTTCATGTGTAAGAGAAAAATATAAAAAATATACAACCTACTGTCACAAAGCAACACAGGGTAAAGGATTTAACATAAACCCTTGTCAAACTTCATTGAATTTAGCAGAGCCTTATCCTCCTGGCATTGTAAAGGGGGCTTAAACACCTTTAGGTCATAGCCACAGGACTCAAATGATATCCACAACTGAGCTCAAAAGATTAAAAAATAAATATTTTACAACTGTTCTAGTATAGGCAGACATTTGGAGACTCCAAAGCACCTTTTGGTTACCACTACAGCTGTATTAATGATCTTGGTCTATAATGAAAGACAACATTTTCAGGTGTCTTGTGCACTGTTATGAGCCCCTTTGATAATCCTTCGTGTATAAGACTTGTCATTAGCGTGTATTTTTGGAATTGCGTCTTGGAATGGGTCAAGGACATTTCTACTGATTGCAAAGTGCATTTTTTATTTGTGAAAAATAAAGAAATATAAAATACAAAAATATAGAAAATAAAACCATAAATAAAATACATACAGAAAATATATGAAAAAAAAGAAAAACTACAAATAATAAAATATCTAGAGGAATAGAAAACCTATATATAAAATAAACAACTATTTACAAAATATTTACATTTAACATTACATATTTACATATTCTTTGCAATGTGACACTGGTAATAACAAACTCTCTGACACATTGCAGCGGTGGGAGTCTTTTGGTCACAATTTTCACACATCCTCCTTCATCCTCTGCAAAGTACACTGGCCTCAGGGGCTCTGGCTCTGGCTCTGAGTCACTTTTGGATTCCCTAAAATAGCAAAATAAGTTTAATAAACCAGTATCATTATCTAAAACCCCACTGAATAATATCAGACACTAACCCATGTGACCACATGCAGTTACGGTTTGACCCCATCCCCACACATTTTCGTGCACACACACAAACAGAAAAACTCCCCGGCAGTTTTGTCACAATGTTGTCAACTTATAAATCTTTTTTCAAATCAGTGTCACAATGTTTTAATTTTGCTTTCATTCTCCGACTCGATTTCTTTGTCATCATTTCCAACAAAGCTTCCATGACCAGGTGTTAGCTCTTTTTTGTCTTTTTTGCCGTGTTTCCACAATGCAAATTTCACACAGATAAGTAGCTTCTTTACAATCCAGGAGTGTGCTGAGGGCATTTTTTGATTAGAAATGGAAGCAGGTCAACCCACACCGCACTGGAAAGGTCTACTACTTGGCTAAACGACTGTATACTGTAAATTATGGCCACTGTCATTGGTCCGAGTTAATGTCCATAAAAGCTAGACCAATGCAAGGCCACTCTCCTGCCTTAACAAAAGCTATGATGCATCACAGGGCAGCAACCAATCAGCAGCAAGAGAAAAAATTTAGAATGTGTTCATGTGTTGCACTGAGCACCGTAAGCTCGTTCCTTCAGGTGCATCTGATTTTCTTGCTAAAAACCCAGCACGAGGACAAGAAGGCATGGCGGACGAGGCCTGGATGTCACAAATGCAAAAAAAAATGTGGAGGATACCTGTGGTTCCTGCGATAGTGCAGGAATTTCTGCAAACAATTTTAGTTTGCTTCTCAATAAAAATCTAGGAGAAAGTGAATTCACGACTGCAGTGGTTAATGTATATTCACTACCAGTCAAAGCTTTGGACACATCTTCTGATGGTTTCCTTTGTTTTTGTTATTGGCTAAATTGTAGATGAATATTGAAAACATCACCTATTGCTCTGATGACAGTTTTGCGCACTTTTGGCATTTTTTCAATCAGATTCATGAAGAAAAAACTTTTTTTAAACCTGTTGTGTCTGGCATTTTAGCAAGCAGAATGTGAAACTGGATGCCTTGATGTGAGAGACACCTTTGCTTTGCCAAGTGGGGATTAACAGTATATGCCCCTCTTGTTTTCTAAGCTTTTTTATTTATATAATAATTCATTTTCTTTAAATTTAAGCCAGATCAGACATGGGTAAAGTAAATATAGAGAGAGAAATGGAAGAAAAAGAAGGAGGGGCAGAAAACAAACACAAACAGGGGGGATACACTAAAATAAATAAGTACAAAAAAAAACATGAAATATTGAAGTTGATTGAGGTTGAAGATCCCAATGAAGTTTGTTACCAATTTGTAAACACTAAAAATACTGCACCTGAAAAACAAGAACCAGCCACCCAAACACAAAACAGAACACAAAGCAATGGCACACAAAAATACAGAGCACAAATGTTATGCTGCTTTCACCTCTACTGTCAACATAAATGACACTAATTACGAACATTCTGTGTCAACGGATTTGATCAGCTCCTTCTAATGTATGAGATATGAAGACTGTAACAACCTATGTTAGTCAAGGGACATGAGTGTCTGCATCGATTAGATCACCTAGGATACACATAGGATATTTCATGCATGAATAATCAGCACTTTTCTCAGTGAGCTGTCCTCTCTCCCCATCTTTCATCTCTTCTTCTTTTCACTGACGATCTACAGATGGGTCTCATACTATTCCTCCTACTTTTTCCCATTTTCTCTCTCCCACTGGGGATATTTGAATTAGGAGCAACAATGAAAGTATTCAGAGTGACTTTACTGGCATCTTTGTTCAGCTCTGCCTGGTCAGTAATGAATCTGAAGCACTCAGGACCAAAAGTGACTCCTGATAACCCACAGAGCTCCCTAAAGTGGGGCTGAATAGACACTTTATCAAGTCATGGTGGTGTGGAGGTGTCAGACAGGGACAAGAGGAGTATTTGTACAGTAACTGTCTGGCATGTGGTTTTGGATGAGAGTACCCAGGAGGTGGGGGATGGTATGGTAGACAAGCAATAGAAATGGCAGCGGTCTCCACACTGCAGACCATACTGGAGTGTTATGTTAGGTTCTTATTGAACTCTTGAGTGAGGTGTCTTAAAGGGGATAGCACTGATAACAGATACAGTTGGGGAAAGCCTTCAGTAAGCACACATACCCTTACATTGTAGAGTATTTTAAAAAGTATTGTATTTACCGTAAGCAAATGTAGCCTCGAACATGGTCAAAATGCCACATAAACATTGATTTAAAGGATGAAAAAGTAAATAAAATACTCAAAATATCATCATTATGGTCTGGAATAACATTTCAGTTTTATGTTTAAAAATCTTTTCATACAGAAATGATTTCATAATTTTCAAAAATATTAGCAGCAGCATACATAGTGGACCTAATCCTTAGAGATATGCATGAGTATGTTTAGGTTTAGGATCAGGATATTTAAGATATAGGTTTCAATTTTTTCAAATCCAGTTGTTTTAAACAGATAATAAAATATTGATTATTAAGTGCATTATTAGACAAACTGAGCTTCTATAATATTTAATGTAGCTTTGTAAATAAAAAAAACCAACACAAACATAAAGTACACAACTTCTATAATAAATAGTGTTTGATTAGACTAGCTGTCCACGTTGACTGCAAGGGCTACAATTAGCCAACTAAACAATTTAGAAGAAACATTCCTTGCCTTGCGATCAGGAGGTCATGGGTTTGATTCCCAAGACCGCTAGGCACCTCTGAGGTACTCTGAGTAAGGTACTGTCCCCACAAACTGCTCCCCAGGCATTGTGATCCTGGCTGCCTCTGCTTCACTTGGTGAATGGGTTAAATGCAGAGGACGTATTTTGTGCTGTTCATACTGTGTGCTGTGGTGTGCTCACGTATGACAGAATGGTCACTTTTTTCTAAAATGTTGGCTTTTTTACTTCTTTGTTTCCGCTGCTTTAAATAAATCATATACATCTTGTTTGATTTTCTTGTTTAATTCATTGAATGATAAAAATAAAGTCAACATGATTTATCTGTTCATTCAGCTTTAAACAAGTTTATTGTAAGCTTACTGTAAATGTGTTCATTCTATATCTTGCATAATGTGTTTAGGCAAAGAAAAAAAGATACTTCTTTACTTTGATATGCAATATCACAATTAATAAATGATAAAATAGCAATAATGAACTGAAGGGAAATTACAAGAAATGACAAGAATTTGAAGTATTCAAGTCTCTAAAACTACTTCCTCTATTTTGCCATCATATTCTTTTTTGTGTTCCTCTCAGGTCTGAAAAGAATAATGTAACACTTTGGGGCAAAGATACACAGTAAAAGGCCGTAACTGGAGGCCAGGATGGCAAAGACCTCCACAGCCACTGTGTACTTCCCTGGAGAGCTGACGTATGCCGGCACAAATGCAATCCACACAGCACAGAAGATCAGCATGCTGAATGTTATGAATCTGGCTTCGTTAAAATTGTCCGGAAGCTTTCGGGCAAAGAAAGCCAGAAGGAAGCAGACACCAGCCAGCAGGCCGATGTAGCCCAGCACCAAGGAGAATCCCACCACTGAGCCCACTGCACAGAGCAGCACCACCCTAGCTCCCAATTCACCCCCTGCAATTTCTGTTGGCAGAGGAGGGGACAGTACCAGCCACAGCCCGCAGATCCCCATCTGTATGAATGTACAGAAGAATATACCTGCCCTCTGCTGTACAGGACCGAAGTACCTCATCAGTTTTGAGCCAGGCAAAGTTGCTCTGAAAGCAACAAGGACCACCACTGTTTTACTGAGCACGCAGGCCAGGCAGATCACAAAACTTATCCCAAACAAAGTGTGCCGCAGTTTACAGGACCAAGGTGCCGGTCGACCAATGTAGGCCAGTGCACACAGGAAACATGATGTAAGTGACAGCAGCAGAAGGAAGCTCAGCTCAGAGTTGTTGGCACGGACCAGGGGAGTGTCTCTGAGATGGAAGAAGACAGTGAGGACAGTCCCGGTAAGAGCTGCCCCAGTAACAGACAGCACAGAGAGGATGATGCCCATGTTATCTTGAAAAGAAAGGAACTCCACTGAAATTGGAATGCACTCTGTCCGATTATCGTTGGACCAGAACCACGCTGGACACTTGGTGCACTCTGAGGAGTCTGTAGGTAGATCAGCAGGGTTTCAATAAATCAGCGATAGTAAATGAATGAAAGAATGCTGACAAACTTGTTCCCACATTTTTGGCAACAAAAAAACTTTTCAAGGTGATTTACAGTACCAGTAGCATTGCTGATCTCTCCTGTGGTACAAAGTATACAGTCACAGCAGCAGACGGGCTTTCCTTTCTGCACAACCTTCCTGGTGCCAGGGGGACAGCTCTTACTGCACACAGACACCGGCACCTCGATTGAAAAAAAAGATGCTTCTATAAGCTTCCTAGTGCACAATTGCAAGTGACAGATTGGTTTAATTACCTGCAAAAGCATGAGATATGTATCATAGGATCTTCCCTATCAAGTATAAAATAAAAAGTCAAGCCCATATTTGTAAATAAACAATACGTCTCCCACAGGCACTCTTCAAGAGGACACTACCTATTTCCACTTCTGAGATGATAATTACGCTTCCTCAGGCACACATAGACACACAGTACCATTGTACAGTGACTGTTATGCGTAGGCCAGTTCAGTACAAACAATTCCTATGTTCCTTCACTTTCCTATGTTCCTTCACTTGCCCTCTCCCAAAGCACAACCTGCATTTCCTTGGAGCTTACAATATGTCAAAAATAAAAGAGACTTCTCAAGGAGACACATTTGACAACCCATTGCACTAGAACTCTCAATCTTATACTTGTCTGTATATTTTGTGCCTTTCTGAGCAGTCAGTGTGCTACAAGGAAGCAGTGACTACTGCGCAACAAGGAAGCAGTCACTGCATTCATACCGTATCATGCCAGCCCCCTCCCCAGACCACTTTTTTGAGGTCCAGCTGAAATTCTTGCTTCGGTCCTCTCGCTGCATCAAATTGCCCAACCTGGACAAACTCCACCTTTCCATCGGCCCCCATGTGCCAGTTAATGATGTCATATGAGGCAGCTGGGTCCCCATTCTCATCGAAATAGATAACATCACCTGCTGGTGTTGTGAACTTCACTTCCTTTAGGTAGTGCAGAAGCTGGCAACAACAGTCAGCACATACTATTATTCATGAGTTTAAAATTTTCTATATTATGATCTTAACAGAAAATAAAATCTTTTAGATCACTTTTTTACCTGTTTAGGTCTAATTGGTTTAATATCAGGGCACTGCCCATTCCCAAAAGGCCCTTTGCCAGGCTGACAGCCCAGCATATCCTGAATAGCATTTGCAATAGCATAGACAGCCTTATACACATTATAGTTAATACCAGAGTAGGTCTCCCCTTGTTCCTCTACATTCTCTGAGCCTGTGCAAAGTGGTCTTGGTGGTACTGATGGTGATTTCTCCACAAATCTGCATCCAAAGATTTCCTCCCAAACATTCTGTACCAGTGGTTCCATTTGGGAATTGTGACTCAGCTGTGTCAAATATGAACCCAGACCATGCATGACTACCTTCCGCAGAGCAATGCCGAGGGTACCTAGCAAGCACTTAGCACTTAAAGTAGAATGCTGACTGGATGTGCTCCAGGCTTCAGTGGCAATCCACTGCCTGTCAGTAACATTCTGCCTCACCACTTCTTTCAGTAAAACCTCCATGTCTGGGCTGATAGCGAAGGTCACCACCACCTGGGCCGTGGAGCTCTGAATTCTTTCTACAATTCGCCTGATCTTGTCTGGGGCAAATGATTTGGGGATGATCTCAATGTAGTCTACACACACACCCGAACCTTCCAGTTCTTGCAGCAGTTGCTGGATACCACTTTTTCCATATGCATCATCTCCAGAGATAACTCCAACCCAGGACCATCCTGTCAAACGCAGGAGGCGGGCCATGGCTTTAGCTTGAAAGGCATCACTGGGAACAGTGCGCAAAAAGGTGGGAAACCTGATCCGGTCACTGAGACATGCACAGGAAGCAAAGTAGCTAACCTGGAGACATGGAGCACAGAGAAACAGAAGCAGGGAAAATTAGAAAAAAAAAACATTTCATCAGTTCTCATCTGTATAATAAAGATGAACAAATAAAAATATTTTTGTTGTTTACCATAGGGATTCCAAACACACCCAGTGTATCAGCTACCCCAATTGAGGCAGAAGAACGAGCATCACCAATAATGACGGGCACATGGGGCCCCCTGCTACACTGCTCATCAGGCATCGCATTTTCCTGTCCTGTGACAAGTGACAGTGCAGCTCTCAGTGTGCTGCCTTCAGCCAGGCAGGTGTCTGCTGCCAGATAGCCAAGTGTGAGGTTGGGCAACAAGACTGGGTCCCGGTTGATTTCCTCCAATGCGAAGATCATGGTCTGGAGCCAGCGGTATGAGCCCAAGTTCACACTGAATTAAATGTTTTATGAAACACAGATGATTAACACAGAATTATCATCAGAACGTTTTGGGCATTTTGAGCAAACTCAGCCGATATAAAATCTTTAGAGAAAGAGAAAAAAGAGTGACTCTATACCCACTCTTGACAGTGGCTTCCCTGCACTCTCTTTGTGAAGGTGTGATCAGGTTCTGGACCTCCAAAGTGAACAGGGAACAGACCACCAATAATCACATCACCATCCATATACAGACTCCCAGAAATTGACCTGCTCTGCAGGGTACAGGAAAGCATACAAACTGTCCGAGCCAGAAGTCCCAGCATCCACAGTCTAGCATGTAGAGGCATAGTCTGCATATAGAGAGTAAGAGTAAGTGGAGGAAAGAAGACTCAACAGGCTCTTATGCAGGGAGAGGAAGAGGGAGAGGGAGAGGAGTGAGAATAAGTTCCAGTTTAGTAGTGTCAAATTTGCCCAGAGCAAAAAACAATTTAGTGTAATTGGTAAGTCCTGGTGGAGCTGGATCTATTTACCAGTTACATCTTAACAACTGAGCAAAATCACTGGACACAGCACATAATGTATTCTACTTTATTCAGAGAGTGCCTGAACCACAGAAGTTTGATGTATGCTTTATCGTTATGCATATATAATGCATAAATATGTTTTTATTTGTGCATGTCCCTGGGAGTGCTCCTTGATCTTAGCATGCTGCGATGAATAAACAAGGATAATTGTCATGTTATTTTCCCAGGATTGTGATGACCTAATCTCTTAAATAATTTATCCCCCCTTGAGACACACAGAGCATCTCACTTCACACTTTATCAGCCTGAGATCTTGTCATGCATGTTGTTAGATGTCAGGAGACAGTAGATGACCTTCTAGTTCAAAAAGATTTAGCTGCAGCATATCCTATAGCATTGTAAACTCTAGTAGGGCTCCTCTAAACAGGTAAGAGGTCAAGGAGAAAAGATAAAGATTCAGGCATTATTTAGCCTTATTCCCATGTGGAACAGTTCACTCCTGATTGTAAGTGCTCTCCTAGGTGATGACATACTAACTGTGCTCTCCATCAATCTCCGCTCCACTGCTCTGAAGAGCCGCATTGACCCATTTTGAACCACAAAGGCAAAAACTGAAAGAATAAGTCTGCACAAATTATAGTAAACAAAAAAGCAGCTTTAAAAATAAACAATACTACCACTACTACTAAAATATTTACAGCAATGATAAAATAACAATAAATTCTAAATTCTTTATAATTAAATGTTAAACAATTATAATAATACTCCCTTTAAACTTTAAATAAGAAGTAACTTAATCCTAGATTTGTAAAATCTGGAAAAGCACTTGAAGCATTTTTATCTAAAAGCCTAAACGAAGTTTATTTTACAAGACGCCAGTATTCACTAAATGATCAAAATAGATTTTCTGTGTACATGAAGATGTTCTGCAGTGCTGAAAATGTTACAAAGCCTGTTGTTCTCTGAATTAATTCCCTGCTCTGTTCTGATCATCTGGATTTTCTCTCTTGGTCTTTTTGTCTCTGTGGGGTGTTAAGCAACAAAAATCAAAGTGAAACTTGAAATATTGGCCTCACTTCAAATATTCACAGCCAGTCGACTGGGCACGAGTCCCATAGGGAGGGCAGACTAAAGCTCAGCTGGAGGAACCTCTCCTGGGGGAAGGATGAGGAGGAGTCCTGGGCTCCTCACAGCTGGGACTGGCCCCCACTTAGGGATAATTATGCCATGGCCTTTCACATATACACACATCCACACACATACAATGCATATATTTTGATTTTAAACATACAGCCATAGATTGTACAGTCACTGATCCTGTTTAGGCCGCCATAGCCCTAAACATATACAACGATAAGAGCCTCGATAAGAGCTTTTGCGCACTATAATGGTGGATGCTCACACACATAAATATTATGAACAGCTGATAGAATGCAGCTCCCCTGTGCAAAACTTTTCCAGTAGGCTTCACTGTGTATGTATGTGTGTTGCATGTTGCACATGTGAGTGTGATGAAATGGCACATCATCCTCTCAAGCAGTGAGGAACATTTTGGGAATTAAACGGGGACATTAAGGACACTGTTTAAATGTCTCAAATTTTATGTTGCCTGGGGGGCTCATCAGAACAGTAGACTCGAAGCTCTGCATCCATCATCTGACCAGCATAGAAATATGGTTCCAAAAGGTAGGCAACTCTTGCTTTGCCAGCTTTAACCAAAGCTTGTGTTTAGGTACTTTAGATATTGTCTTTTAAGTCCAATGCCCAGTTTCGTCAGTGTTTAAACTCAATCTGTATTTTTGTTGTTTTTTTGCCATAAACTAGAAAAGCCAGCTGATCGTAGCATTATCTAATCCAAAATTGTTGACAAACATATTTTTACATTAACTTTCCTTTAAGTTAATTCTTTTGTGTTTTTCCCACTTTATTGGAGATGTAAGATTTTAATTCAAAAGTTCAAAAACATTTAGAATAGCTTAAAAAATAGTTAGGTTTTTGAAAAACATAGTTACAATGTAGTTACATTTAGACCATTCTGCCAATGTCATGGCAAGAGAGAAATCTACGAAGATCTTGCATAAAATGGTTCTAATTGAGCACATAAAATGGCTCAATAACTAATATAAAATTGATGTGCATCTGAATTGAATGCTCGCCCTGTGTAGCTGCCACTTAGGATGCCCACACATTGCTGTTGCCCATTCTGCTGCTAATAGGCTGGATTGGGGGATTTGTTGTGGTCCTCTACATTGCCTTCTCTTAGTTCAGTACACAGATGCTTATTTTGAGTTTAAAATGTGTTATTAAGGCAAAAAAACCTTAATAAGCACTGATAACATATACTGTTATGGTTAGGTAAAAAAAACCTTATATATTATAAGTATTAATACACAGGTGAAAGCGACCATTATGTCATACATGAACACACAACAGCACACAGTGTGAACAACATGAAATTCATCTCCAAGTGAAGCAGCAGGCAGCCAGGAACACAGTGCCCGGGGAGCAGTGTGGGGTTATTTTGTTCAGGGTACCACTTTTTAACAGTCTTGGGAATCGAACAAACAACTTACTGCAGGGCAAATGATTTAACCAGTAGGCCACCAGCTGCCTTACCTCATTTTACTAATTATTAGGACACAAACATCTTCTAAGCATAAATAAGCATTTATAACCATCCTTATATTGTTAATTACTAGGTCACAAACACCTCAAAATTATTAGCATTAATAAGCAGTTATAATCTACCTTAATGATTATTAGGTCAAAAATACCTTAAAGATTATTAGCATTAGTGACTTTATAAGCATTTGGCAGCACCACAAATTCCCAAATGTTTATAATGTTTATAAATGTTTATAAAGTTATTTAATTTGAAACCTTAATAACTCTTCAAGTGCTATTGTGAACTGTTATTAATTTGTGATAAATGGAGATATAAGATATATAATTATAGTAAACCAAGCTTAATAAAAACATTCTAAATTTCAAAATACAAAATAACTCACAAACAAAATAATAAAAAAAACTGGGTTCATTTTAGCTCTTAGCTGAACTCAGTAGCTGCTTGGTCACAGTTTATTGGGATAGTACTCTACATGATCTACTGGTGCTTTTTGTTGTTTTGAAACTGGAAAAAAAGCAAGATATCGTTTAGTGTTTAGAGATAAAATGATCATAGTAAAAATAAAAGTCAATCAATACAGAATAAAAATAAGATCAATTAAAACAAGTTAAAAAAAAGGAAATAAAGTTAGGCAGCGAAAATATAAGGTTTATATTTAGGCTTAAATCTTTAACAGACACTTTCTCAAAAATTTCAAGAGAACATTTGCACCTACAAAGCATTTAAAGTACACATCCAAACCTAGTCAATGCTTTTGGGCAGATAATCAGAAATTAAAGTTTTTTTGTGTATCTACATCACTTGTTTGCTTTCGATCACTCATGCAAGGCACACCGACAGCAGCTGAGCCCTCATTTCCAATAAGTGAAATCAAGACTGAATTAAAAAAAGATGGAAATTTACACCCCAATAAATGGCACCCACTCACACTCTGAGCTGGTGTTTTTATGTTTTCCTCTGAGGTTAAAACGCAAGGTCAGTGCAGTGTGTTATTTTTAGGTTAAGTGCCTCATTCAGTGGTGCAACTGCAACAGGCTCAGCCCTTTTATCTTTCCGAACAGGCTTTAATAGAGAAATCTCTGGCAGTTTTTTTTTTTTGAAGGTTTAGTGGATCATAAGGCTTGGTGTTCCAAGTTGATGCTCATAGATTCGGCTATTCACTAAGAAAAATACAGATGTGTGTGTTTATACAGTGGTGTTTCATCTTCTGCATTCAGTTTAGATTTTTTTAATACGAGTAGAATTTAAGACAAAATCACCAATGGTTTGATTGAAAACGTTCCTCTATGTGTATTTGTGGCTTTCATTATTTCTTGGATCATGGCAGTATATTTTGTTACAACATATATGTTATAGATAATGGCTGAGCAAATGTGTGGCACTCAATAGAACTAAATTGTTACATGATGTTTCCATTATTTTCAATGGTTTTCATTCCATTGTTCATCAAATCCCACTGTTGTGAACTAAATTTCACTGTAATGTCGCATGTTTATGAACCTGAATCTAAACTGTATAAGAAAATATGCTTTTACTGGATCTTTACTATTTACTAAGCATGTTTTGTCTTTACAGAAAAATATTATTCCGTAATAAAATTGTGTTTATTTTTCTACTAAATTGTCCAATTATATGCCATTTACAGAATATTTCATCTGGTTATTTAGTATTTCTGAATTATTTAATCAGACTGTCTTGTTATTTACTCCAGTCTTACTCAGAATAATTAAACAGTGCTGTGGAGTTCATATCTTAAACTTGCCTAGTTAGGATCTAGAACCTGTTGGGTCCATTGTTGTTGAGTTCTTTGAACACAGTGTAATGTGACTCCAAATAATGACTCAGTACTTTTCTGAGTTTTCAGCATCAGTAACTGTCTTGCATTTTTTATTTCATAGAAATACGCTGCATTTGATTAAAGTATCATGTCTTTGAAGTGGTGTGAGCTTAAAATCTCTATTTTAATGATTAAAAGCCAGTTTACCTGAGGTTAAAGAGGAGTTTTCAATATTCTTTTTCAATTACTCTTACAAAACCAATGCAGAACAATGATTTATTACATTACAGTATATACTTAAAAATTATAATTGTATATGACATATCATGGGACAAGTAACACTAAAATTAAACTCTAAAATACTGAAAGCTGTTGAACAAACTTAGTTAACTTTTGGTTGGTGTTTGATGGAGGCCAGGCAGAACTGAGAGGAACTGGGGGATAAACCCTGTCACAGAGTAACTTGAGAGAGTAGGTGGTCCCCACACTTTGATCTGTGAGTACTTTCTTACAAGTAAATATATCCACTAGAATCCACACTCTCATTCACACAAAGAAGGGTATGTAGAGGGTGCACACAGTCCTGAGGAGATGAAGACGATATGGTTGGGTATGAAGACTCATGGGTGGAGCACCAGGCATCTTTGTACCTTGTAATTTATATCATGTGGTGCCTCCGTCCCTTTTGTGCATCATGTCACAAGTGTGTGTGGCACTCAGTTCAATTTCAGTAGCCTCGATTGCTTGACATTGAACTTACTAGGGACATTATTGCCAGCATATGTAAATGACCACCCTAAAGAACAGAATGTTATAGATTCTCCCTGTTCTCTGCCATAGGAAAGACAAGCAGAACAAAACTCACCTCATTAGACTGTCTGCTGACACACACCAAGATGAGGACCGATGGAAGACTCAAAAGTTTGTTGCTGATAATTGACCTCATTTTATATTGGTAAACCGAGCATGTGCATACACACCCATGTGCGTCATCTTCAAGAACAAAAATGCACTTGTTTTGTCACTTAACCAGGGGGAGATTGCTCAGAGACCAGCTGACACCAGCATTAGTCGCGTAATAGCACAGGCCTAATTGGCAACATGTTATTCCTGCATTAGGATGGAAACCCTAATGAAAATTGCGGTTGGTTTATTCTGGGAGCAGAGTGAGCTTTCGGAGGTCATGGCTAATAATACATTACAGCATGCATGAGGAATGGCTATAAAGCCTGTCTTGGAAATTTAAATCTGATTTAATATGATATGCATAATGAGTTAAAGATTGAACTTATGTTAAGAGATTCTATTTCTCACATACGACTCTAATTGCCTCCTAAGCACAAGCCTACATGCGTTAATCCTGTTGCGGTATGTGGGCTGATAGCAAACTGCAAGGGAGTAGATGGTAACCAGTTTACAGCTCAAGGAGACAGGGTGCCCCTGCACCTTGTCTCATGGATATATAAGGCTCAAACCTTGAAGTAGGGGGGCAGGGAGGGAGAAGACAGAGAGACACCTTTTTTAATGTCTTATTTTCATTTATTGTCTTACTACTAATTAACTAATAAAGAAGATTCTTAAAGGACTATACACCCTGGTGTGATTCAATGGAGAATTGGCATCACAAACCTATCTAGCTTGGGCCTAGGGTTCATTATCTTGTATGAGTGCTGTTTCAAGCGGAGCCCAGATTTATTAGAGGAAGTCTTGTGCCAAAGCTGACCCACAACAATACTGATACTGATGTCTCTCTCCTCTCTTTTCCTTTCTTTCTGGCTCCCTCTTTTCCTCCCTCCCTCTCACTCTAATTTATTGAGTGCTCTGGTTGAAGTGCATGCTGCTCAGTGTTGTGAGTGTATAGCGAGAGTAGGGGGTTGTGGAGAGCCAGAAGCATCCCAAACATCAGGTGCTAGGAGGGATGCTGTTGCCATGGTGACACAGGAACTGCTGGGCTGTTTCGGCAATTGGCGGACATGTAAGATGAGAGGACTACAGCAAGGTGATGGCAGACAGGCTTTTGGAACTTGGCAGCTATAAAGTGAGGATTAGCCGCTGTACATAATGTTTCTCAACACTGAACGTGAGATAACTCTTTACAGAACAGGGAGAGCAAAGTTTTCCTGTAACTGGATGTCAACTAAATATGCCTGTAATTTCTGCTTATTTATTTCTTCCTCCCCATACAAAAAATAAATGAACCAATAAAGAAATTGATATGAGCCGGCTGTTCCAGAAACAAAAGTCCAGAAAATCTCCAGGACCATATGGAGTATCATCCTTCGGCGTCAACTTCACCCACATCCTCAATAGATCGCTGCTGCTGTGTGAAGTTCCCTCCTGCTTCAAATGCTCCACCATTATCCCGGGCCCTAAGAATCCCACTATCACAGGACTGAATGTTTATAGACCTGTCTCCCTGACATCTGTGGTCATGAAACCCTTCGAACACCTGGTGTTAGCCCATCAGAAGGACATTACAGGACACCCCTGCAGTTTGCCTACCAGGCCAACAAGTTGGTGGATGATGCAGTGAACCTGGGACAGCATTACATCCTTCGGCAAGGAATTTATGTAAGAATCCTGTTTGTGGACTTCAGTTCGGCTTTCAATACCATTGCGCCTGAACACCTCTCCTTCAAACTCTCCTAGTTCTACCTCTAGGCAGATCTCCAGCTTCCTGACAGACAGGAAGCAGCAAGTGAGGCTGGGGGAGATCACTTCAGTACTGGTGCCTATCAAGGATGTGTCCTTTCCCTACTGCTGTTCTCCCTCTACACCAATGACTGCAGCTCCTGTTAAACTCCTGAAGTTTGCAGATGACACCACCATCATTGGCCTCATTCAGAATGGTGATGAGTCTGCATATCAGCAGGAAGTCGAGCGCCTGGTGTTCTAGTGCGGTTAGCACAACCTGGAGCTGAACAAGCTCAAGACTGTAGAGATGAAATCAGGAGACATCCCTCATTATTTCTTGCCCCCCATTTCAGACAGCCCAGTGTCTACTGTGGTGCTGAGTACCACCACCTATACGCATATACCTGGCCAGTAAACACAATTCTGATTCTGAAGTACTACATGAAAATTAAGGTTAAACAGTTGATATTTTTTTGCAATGGTAAAATGTTTGATTTATCTTTTGTCTTATAAATTAGCAAAATTCATGGTAATGTGTTCATTAAAGTTTGAGGCTGTTTTAAGTCTGTTTTTTTTTTATTTTTTTTTTTACTTGTCATGTCTGGCATCTTAGCAAGCAGAATGTGAGGCAAACTAACATACAAAAGAAACATAGAAATCTGTAGTTCCTGGTAGTGTTTTGATTATGCATATTTCTTTCCTCTGTGTGTGTATGTATGCATATGCATGTATGTTCCTGTGCAAGCGGATGCATGTGTGAATGTGTGAGTGGTTGGATGAATATGTGAGTGGGTGGATGAATGTGTGAGAGGGTGAATGTGTGAGGGGGTGAGTGAGTGAGTGGGTGAATGAGTGGGTGAGTTAATTTGTCATGGAATGATTTGCGATTAGAGTAAGGGGCCACAACCAAACCGCCCCAGTGCCCAAGGGAGACTGAGCATGCCCGGAGGACACAGGATCCCAGAGCCCCCAAACAGAGGCCGGGGAACCCAGCCGCATGCCCCAGAAGGGCCGAGCACCAGCCCCGAGAGGCAGAGGGTGAGGCCCCAGATGTGGGCCACCGCGACCATTGGTCAGGAGCCCAGACAGCCCATGGTGACAGTACGCCAAACCTGACGGAGGCCCAGGGACAGGCGCCCCACAAGCCCCATGGGCAGTCCACCCCACACCCAAGATGGCTGGTCGGCGGGCACTGGACTGCCCCCCCCCGCGGGCTGGCAGACACCCCTCTCCCCCTCCGCCTCCTACCAATCCCTTACACTTTACTAGCTCCACCCACCCACCTACCTAACCTCCCCCTGGCTCCCTACCTTCCCTGGACCCCTAAACTTCCCCCAGTTTATTAATTAACAGATTCATGTGCAAAATTCAGTTCTAATAATAGTTTAAGCTTTTTGTGTCTTAAGTCAAAATTATATTTCCTCTGCACTCATAGCCTATATAACTATCATCACACCACTGTGATATTCTGTCAGTTACCAGGCGAGGTCAGGCATTGTGTGGTGCCATTTCCAGTCTGTGGGGGTACTATACCAATGACTTCAACAAGGTATGTGATGCTGGTTGTCCGAGCTTTTCTAATAACAAAGTTTTTGAGAAAGAATGCATCTTATCTGAACCTCCACCCTATAACAAAGCACCACCCCTCAAAATGTTTTCACTACACCTCTCAGAATTTGACCATGTACAAGCCTGGGAAAAATGCTTTTTGTCCTGTAAATTGAATTGGCCCAATCTTTTTAAACAGCGTCTTTTGCTGGCTCAAAACTGTGGATTTGTGATTCATTTGAAGAAACCACAGCAATTTGGGGGTGGGGTATGGACAAGGAATTACAAATGCTTTTATTTTATGTATTTACCCCAAATGCCTTTCTGGGACAAGGACTGTGAGAAATAATAAATGAAAACATTCACTGACCTAAAAATCGTATCAGATTGTTTTAAATTCCCAGCCATAAACTGTCTGCACTTATAAGCAGTCCTCCCATGCATTCCTGCTGGCCTTTCTTTTAAAAACACCCTGGTATTTGAATGTGCCATCACTCCCTATGTGCAGAGCCACATGTAATCTCTGGCAAAATTACCTGCTAATAACAAGCAACCTTAAAGCTCTGGAGGACTAATACATAGGACTAGATTGAACCAGGCATAGCTTAAATGAACATCTGGTATTTTTATAGACCCATAGATCTTAATGAATACTCACACCCAGGCATACTTAGAGTGAGTGTTGTGTGAGCACTGTAATGATTTGCCAGTTTGATGGCAATTGTATTTGTGGAACGTTTCCCGCAAATGTTTTAGGAACACAGTGGGTTGACACGGTGTGTATGAAGTGTTCCCTTCTAATATACAGAGAATCAGACAAGATGAGCAATACTGCTATGTCTTTTATGTGGGAGTGCTGCCGGTTTAAAACTGTGGAGAATGCCTTGCAGAAGAAATTCCATTTCATATGTCAACAGTTACAGAACTGATCTGAGGGCAATAACCCTACAGGCAGAAAAATTCTGCAACAGTTTTTTAAATGTTGTTTTAGGTGATTTGCCAAGATGACACTGGTGGCAAGACCATCAGGGACTGTGACGCACTGGTTGCAATACTAGGTTATTTTGTAAGACAGGACACATACACAAACCTTTTACAACAAATTACCTCAACCTATATGAACTTTTGTTCAAATAGGTTGAGAAAATATTGTCCTCAATGTAGTGTTTAGTTCCACACATGACCTTTACCTCCACATAAAATATGATACCACCAGCACTGAGGTGGTGAAAGCTTGCATGGGTTTCCTCCAAGCCATGTGGAGTGACGTCATTAGACAGATAAACAAACTTGGTTGGGAATGCCAACTGCCAATTCTTCATCTGTTAATAGATGCTCACTTTGGAGTGATGAGGGAAGAGGGATAACCAGCTATGACATGCCTGTGCCATATTGAATTTAATTTGTGAGGGGATAAGATGGACCATTCAAAATTCTCATCCTCCCCTGTTGTGCTATTCACTTCTCTGGTATCACCAGGGATCATGTCAGGTGAATGGGTTTATGTCAACTACCTTCTGAGCAGTGAGTGGGGTGGGGGTGTGATGCAACCTTAGCTGACGAACAGAGAAGGGGGAAGGTGTTGGGAGGGAGCTGCTTCATCATTTGCCGATGAAGGACTGCTGCATCATTACCGTAGAGGTAGGGGTACCAGAAGCATTTTTAAGGTGAGGAGGATGCATATGTATATGCGTGGAGGGGTGGGGTTTGTGTGTGGGGGCGAGGTTTATGGGTTGCTATGTGCCTGCAAAGTCTTAGTTCTTTTGGGGCACAAAAAAACATTTGGAACCCGCATTTCCAAACTTCTTTTTGTATGCACAATGGGGCTAATGTTACTTGCTGCAGTTTTGTCTATGCACGTTACCTGCTCCAGTTCTGCTTATGCACTGACAAATCACATCACTTGCATGCGGTGAGTTGCAGGCAAACCTGGGGTTGATGGTATGTTTATTCTCCTATCGAGTATTTCACAAAACACTGCTTAGTGAATTAATATTGTATGTTAAATATGGGGGGTCCAAATGAATAATTATGAATTGCGAAGGGGACAAATTCCCTCCAGGTTGAAAAGTGGTGAGGCCCATGTGTAGAGGGGTGTGCATGAGAAAACAGATTTTCACTCGGAGAATTCAGAGGTAAGGCATGAGAGTGTGAGATCACATTCAAATGCGTGACTGTTACACTCAGTATGTGAGAGTTGGAAGCCATGTATAAATGTCCTTCAATAGCGTTACCTCTAGGCTGTGTTTTGGAACTTGAAGACTTACCCGAGTCTTAAAGTGATTATGATAATAAGTCATTGCACTTGTGAAATGTTCCTTCAGTACATGCCACATGGCATATGTTAATTACTGTGGAATTTAATTTGAATCAGTTCTGTAATCCAATGCAGTGTAAGCATTATAAAGAGGAGATGCAGAAGAGATGTTGAGATTTTAGTTCCCAATATGAACAAAAGGATGCATGTGATTCTTCACACACACTCATGCACACACACACACACACACACACACACACACAGTTTTTGTATAGTACAAATCTGAGCTGCAATTATGAGCCTTCATTTGCACTATATTTTGGCTAGTGAATGGGGTGTGTATGTGTTGGTGGAGGGTAAATATGTGAGTTTATGATTGTGAGTAAGGTGATGAGTATCACCAAATGTGTTTGGATGGCTTAGTAGGATTGCTGAGGACGTGTTTGTGTGTGTGTGTTTGTTTGTGTGCCTGACAGATCCCAGATTGTTAGGATTCATGGAATGTAGTGACCTGGGGTGGATGCCTGGCCTTTTGGACATGACATGACATCACAGGGGGTCACCTGGGGTCAGCCCATGCCAGGGGTTATGGAAAAAGCAAACACTTGTGTAGTGTAGGTCCTTTTCACACACTTTTCTCGATGTGAGGGGCAGTCACCTGTTTGTGTTGGGGGGGGGGGGGGGGGGGGGGGGGGGGGGGGGGGGGGGGGGGGGGGGGGGGGGGGGGGGGGGGG
>JBBMFX010000017.1:14934807-14944980 GCA_037832545.1 Rhabdalestes septentrionalis
GTACACACACACACACAAACAAACACACACACACACATTTACACACACACACAAACAAACACACACACACACATTGACACACACACAAACACACACACACAAACAAACACACACACACACATTTACACAAACACACACAAACAAACACACACACACATTTACACACACACACAGACACACACGCATTTACACACACGCATTAACACAAGCACTTCCCAGCTGAGCTCAACCTTGCCAGCCAAAACAGGACACACAATTAACCGACCAATCCCTTGGAGGGATGGGTCGGGATACGGTAGACTCTTTGTCCGTGAGCTTGTTTTATATTAAAATATATTTTAAGGACTCAAAAAAGAAGAAAAAAAAACAAGACAACAAGAAGACAAAGAAGACTATTAACCGAAAGACTGCGGGGTGAACGGGCCGGGCGGTACTGCATGCGATGGTTGATAGAGAGAGAGAGAGAGAGAGAGAGAGAGAGAGAGAGAGGCTTTGGGTTTAACTTGTCAGTGCTTTCAATGTTCATTGTTTTATTATGCTACCATGATTACGAATAAATCATTCCATCAGAGCAGTGCGTGTGTATGTGTGCGCGTGTATGCATGTGGGAGAATGTGTGTGGTATGGTTGGAGGCGAAGCATCTCATCCAGAAACTGACCTTATTTAAATGTCAGTTTTTGATGACACATTTCTGTGTAGATCGACATCCTGATGTCGCATTTGGGTGTGTTAGAGGGTTGTTTGTTGCAACACAAATAAATAC
The DNA here is from genome assembly GCA_037832545.1 of Rhabdalestes septentrionalis. Lineage (NCBI taxonomy): Eukaryota > Metazoa > Chordata > Actinopteri > Characiformes > Alestidae > Rhabdalestes > Rhabdalestes septentrionalis. Next base: position 14,935,572 of record JBBMFX010000017.1, read on the forward strand.
CATACACAGAAATAAGTGCTTTTGGTCTTTATAGGCCCGTCCATAAATGTAGCTCTGCCCTTTTCTGTGGCTGCTTTTGTGAAAATTGCTCTGCAGAACGCAAAAATCCTGTTCAGCCCATACTCAGTCATTTATAGGGCACTTTAGACACTAGGGTCATTGCCAGAACAAAACAATTATTAATATTAAAGTGCAAAAGAAAGTAATAAAGACATAATTAAAACTATAGATTAAAAAAAAAAAAAGATTAAATTAGCATGATAAACTAATGAATTTGATTTATTTTGTATTTATTAAATAATGAATTAAAACAACATATTTAAATAGATTTTAAAAAACTTGATAAAGCAAACTGGTATATTTATTATAGTTTTTTTTGTTATTATTATTGTGTAAACGTTTATTTTAGTGTGAAATGTCTCAGGGATGCATGATATGGGGAGAAATAACTTTTTTTGAAAGCCAAGGTAACACCCTGGAAAGGTCACCAGTCCATCAGAAAACACTAAAGATCCTGAAGGAAATTGCATAGGCTGCTACTGAACAGTCAACCAGAGACAAGAAAAGACCACAAAGTCAAAATAAACTTTCTCCTAAATTCACTATACAATACAGAGGGTCCCCGGTTTACAACGGTCTCGACAAACAAGTTTACAGTGGAAGAATATGCAGTTCCACGGCGGAAGAATATGCAGTTCCACGGCGAATGAGTGAGGGCGTTTTTCTTTTCCTTTTTCTGAGGCTTAGTTGGGTCTTTATTATTTTCCTGCTGTGTTCGGCTCGGTAAGTGACAGCTTGGGTGTGTTTCTACTAGCACCAAAGGGACCGAACGGATCTGTGGCATAACTTGAGGACCCCCTGTATACATAAAATGCAGTGGTCAGAGAGATGACTATAAATACTATAGATAAATCTAATTACTAACTTAGTCATGAATAACCAAAGGAGTGGTTTGAAGATGTTTTCTGTACTTAGCCTGTGATTGCACATGGGGCAGATGGTATCCTAATGGTTATGACGTTCTCCCTGTGTCCAGGAAGTCGTTGGTAAGATTCCCAAGACTGCTAGGCAAATCTGAGTTACCCTGAGCAAGGTACTGTCGCCCTGCTCCTGGTTGCCAACTGATTCACTTGGTGAATGGATTTAAATACAGAGGAAGAATTTCGTGCTGTTCACACTGTGTGCTGTGGTGAGTTCACTTAAGTAGTGATACAGCACATAGTGAACTATTACAATTAATAAAGACATTGTTTCACAGAATTAGGGCAAATTTCCCTACTAAAACATTGGAACAGCGAATGAAATTTGTTAGCATCGCGATGTGAAAATTGTTTTAAAATGATAGTGTTCGACCCTAGGAATGCATCTCACTTAGGGTGTTTTCACACATGCCTCATTTAGTTCGGCTGTATCGCACTAGAGTTTGTTTTCCTAATTGGTGCGGCTCGTTTGGGCAGGTGTGAATGCAACAATCGCACCCGAGTGCGCACCAAAAGCGGACCGAGTAAACGTACCGAGACCTCCTGGCAGAACCCCGTAGCAGTTTATTTGTGGAGAGAACATGATCCGAACTCTAACAGACACAACTGCAAAACGAATTCAGCTGCCGTAGTCAGCTGCACTGTGCATTATGGGATGAGGAGATGTATTTGTTACAGTTAGCGCTTTAGCAGCATTAGCCCAATGGAGATTGCTAATGAGCTGTGAGGAGGTGCGGTGCCTCATCGAAATTTGGTCCGATTATCACATTAGGTTCCAATTTTCAAAAACTCATAAGAACACAGCAATATTTGCTTAATTAGCAAACAGCTCAGGGAAAGGGGGTTTAATATATCAGAAGAACAGTGCAGGGTTAAAGCAAAGAAACTCCCCCAGCAGTACATCCAAGTTTGGGATGCCCTTATTAAAGTTTAGGAAGTACCTTAGATGGCACGTCTGGCCAATGAGTGATGTAGAAGTCACTTGACTGCATTTTGGTTTGTTTCAACTGGTTTGGACGAAAGCAATCAGTGTAGTGTTAAAAGGACCCAAAACGGCAGAAAAATGCTACAATGTATCATTTGTTGCCCTTGGTCTGGACCATATGAACCGAAACACATGTAAAAGCACCATTACTCATGCTATCTAGTTCCATAGTGTGCTTAGATTAGATTTCACATGGATGCAGTGAAGAATCAAAGTGTGAAATGTCGAGGCAAAAAAAAGATTTGATAGCTGATGCAGCTGTACTGGTTGAAAACCAGTTTAATATCAGCACCAGTCAGAAACGCACTACAGCATATTCCTGTCGTGCAATGCACTCCTCCCACATCACGGTTCATTAGGAGCTCACGTCAGTTAACCGTTGCATCATGGTCAGTCATTCTGTCAGCACTACAATTATCTCCTCTTTCTGTCCTGTCCAGCCTTCTGTGAGCAGTCTGCTAATTGTTGGTGTTCAAATGTTTACTGTATGTTTACAGACCTGTCATGTCTCGGGATCTGAATCTGCGCCATCTGCACCAGGATCAGTTTATTGCAACAAATACTCAGTTATATTGTAACATTTCAGAAATTATCGAATGTAAGGCATCATTTGTGTGTTTTTGTGTGTGTGTGTGTGTGTGTGTGTGTGTGTTGGGGAGGGGCAGCAGTATGTGGTCGAGGGGAAATCAGCTGGCAGTTGGCAAGCTGCTGCATTTTCTTTCCTTGCGTAAAAGCAGAAGATTGATATAAAAAATACGCCACATTTTATTTAACTGTTCCCCATAAAGCTTACCTACATTTGTTTCCAAACGATGTGTTTGATAGTCAGAAGATGTTTAACAGATATTTAGTTGTATGTATGCAAACATCTTTAGTGGAGCATCCAAATGAACCAAATTTCGGTTTGTCCCATTTACAAATGAAGACCTGCTCGTCCCTTCACCTCTCTAACCATTTTTTTTTAAACTCAGTCACCTCCTTTTTAAAGTCTGCCTGACTCAAGTCACAAAAGACTGTCTGTTAACCCAAAAGCAGGGCGACAACAAACTGGGGCGCGTGGCTATCAATCAGGATCTTTCCTAATATTAGAATTCATTCCAGCCAATCAGGTTCCACTCTTGCCTGTTCCAAAGTGAATAGCTTTCATGGGGATAGGTTTCTTGGGGATTGAAAGCAGACGGCGACGGTCCCGTCTCAACACCCACAGGCTGTTCAAACTCGCTGCAAACAGGGAAGCTTTGGGAGCGGTTGACAGGTGCAAAGACGCCGCCTCGTCTGGCGGAGGTTTATTTCTGGAGGTTTGCGCTGTACGATACCTCGCGCCGTGCTTGATTTTCTCCTGCGAGGTGTGATGAAAGTGTGATGTGATACACTTTTTATAGTCAGAGGTGCCAAACTCTCGCTGACACTCGGGGAGGCCTGCACTTATCAGTACCATTCAGTAGACGCAACTAGAAAGCCAGAATGGAGTAGAGAAGTGGGGTCCGTTGTCAGGGTTAAAATGGTTTTGTGCTCTAACAGGGACGCCTTTATTCAGACTACTCCATTGTTCCGAGGTTTGATTGTCCTGCATATTCAACTCCAGGGATCCTCCTGACAGAACGCTAGTGATTTAAAGCCCCAGATTTGAATCTCTAGAGGTCCTGAGGAGCGACAGTTTCACAGTTTACTCTTTTCACTTCCCTAACGCTGTCAGCCGATGAACTGAATCAGTGTTAGAGCAGCGTGTGTGAAACTAATCTATGCCGTGCTGTGGCCCTTGGGCACCCCATTTGCTTTTCGGCTCAATTTGTAACTGATTTTTGGAACAAAGGAACCACAGTTCTAGGGTTTTTTAATGTAGAACTTCAAATGATGCCTAATAACAGGATAAATATGTGTTGAAATTTGTGTCTAGCTTAGTTCTTTTTTAGTAAAACCTCTTCCAACCCTGTCGGCTGTTTCCCCCTTGTAACATTTTGGGCTGCCTCCGCTTTGTAGGGGATTGACACGAGAAGGATGACTCACCACCCCTGAGACGGAATGCGACTAGGCAAAGCAGGAGCATGTTTGGCTCCAGGGACCTCCTCCTGATCCTAAAAGCTTATTTGTGTTAATTATCACTTTTTCTTTTGGCCCTTTCCTCGCCCGTTTGCAGAATTCGGATTCGCCAGTCTCATCCTTTCTGCCTTATTATGAGTCGGCGACAGTTGTCCGTGGTCATGTTCGCTTAGTTGCTCACGAGGACGGTAACAACCATGGCACGCTGCTAACAAAGGCACGCTTACATAAGAGAAAGGCAACACAGCCGACAGGCTTTCACCCAGGCCGCGGCTTAGTCATCCAGGCAAGCCATGCCCGACGAGACTGCATTCAGTGTGGCTTCATTGACCATGCACACGGGAGTCTGCAAATCCCAGCGTGACCCCAGTGTTCTTCTCTTCTGCTCAGTTTCTACGAACCACAAGCATTCATTTTGGCTTTATTTTGGCTACACTCTTCTTGCCATTGGTGCGATCATCACAGCAATGACCTTTTCCTAATGAAGGTATTCGTTTGTTTATCACACATATCTTGACTTACATAGCTAGTTGCAGATTAGTTTTTTCCACCACTCTCCTTCCAGCCCAGCTCTGGATTTGTGCAGTCTGATCTAATGGCTTGCAGCAGCTTTGGTGTCTGTTCTAATCTTCGTGACTAGTGTCCTCTCTCACTTCTGTCTATATTCACTCATTTCTCGGAAATGGCCTAATCCTAATAAGTCAGCAGTTGACCGGATACTTTCTGTGCCTTGCATGATGTAGAGTCTTGCTGAATAAAAACAAATTGCTTAGTGAGTTTGTTCTTGCCATTGGGGAAATCATATCAACCTTCCTAATGAGGGTATACTCCTTGTGGGGACGCCGTGTGTTCCTGTTTCTCCCTTTCCTGGTCTGATTCATGAAGGCTCATCTTGATGTCTGTAACCTTGATATCTGTAGCTTCCTTTCCTGGCCCTCATCTGGATCAGCCTGTTCTTCACCCAAAGAAACATCAGACAGGAGCAGGTAAGTCCGGGACGTCCAGCAGCTCCCAGTCGACATCCCAAAATTGTGACCTCAAAGAGTTGGGACACGTCCAGGACTCTCACTTTGATTGGGTCTGTCCATGGAGTCCCCTTGAGGTGCCACCTTACACAGCTGTGAGGATTAAAAGGGAATCTTTGCTCATCACTGGGGATTGGGTACAAGAACTAAAGGCACCACACTGCTATCATTGGCTGGTTGGTGAGATAGGGGTCTCCTGTTGCCTAATCCAAGCCCTTGGAGGCTGCTGTGAAGGTCTGGCGAGGAACAGACTGGATCGCTTGGACATGGACAGCAGTTCCGGAGATTCAATGTTGTTTCAAAACAAGTGTTCGCGCTTTTTTCTTTTTAAGTGGATTTACGTTAAACTGCCTTAAAAGAACATATAATCCTGACAGCCACCTAAATCTTCATTAACTTGAGCAGCTGCTTCTAATCAGCTTTGAACTACTCAGGGATCTGAGCGCCTGAATGTGTCAGACATGAATCGGTGTAGAAATACTGATTCAGGATCAGTTTGTGTTTGTGTTCTTCAGGATGTGGAATGTTAAACTCTGGACTCAGACCAGCTCACCCACTTGGAGTTTGATAGCCTACAAACCAATGCCCTGATCTCTGTAATCCTGTTTATGTTTGTGTTGGTGTATTTAAAAGTTATTTTTGTCAATGTGTCTTAAGAACACACTTTCTGGGACCCTTAAGGTAACTTGTCTTAGTCTATTCAAACTAGTCTATACATTCAGTCTGAGGCGTAATCATGACTCAGATATTGCGGTTCAGAATTTTGGTAGTATTTCATTTACCAACAGGACAATCATTAATTGAAATGGTAATGAAATGTGATGTGATAAAGCAACAATCTAAATGAGGTCCCGAACCTCTGCATTTATAGTTTCTTCTTTCGTGCTTGTTATTGGGGAAACACCGGAGGAGAAACTTTGGATTTCAGGAGAAGTCTTACTATCACGTAATTACTCAGCAAAATTCTGAGCAACACGACATAAACTGAGAAATAGAGATAAGCACCAAGGCTGTGTCCCAAACGGCTCCCTTCTCCCAACAGAGTGCCCTTAAAATACAGACTCCTGCTCCAAAAATGTCTAACAAAATGCCAAGGCAATTTTATGCAGAAGTCTTAGGCACATAAAAAAATTAACATTTTAAACTGTTCAATGAACAATGAGTTTTGTTTACATACACTATCATTCAAAAGTTTTAGAACACCCCAGTGTTTAAATTTTTTTAATTGACATTCAAACAGTTCAAATCCAAACAATATCATGAAATATTACAAAGGACAGCGCTGAACTGCGAGAGGTTTAAAAATGATGAGGTTACCCAGAAGTGGGAGATAATTCTGTAGCACCATGCAGGACCTCTGGTATGTGTCTAGTTGGTCGGGTTCATCCTACAGACCCAAAATAAAAGTCCAAGCTCTGCCAGAACTGCCTTAGAAAAAAGAACAAGATGTTGAGCTGGAAAACATGGAGTGGCCAGAAGTCTCCAGACTGAAACCACATGAGCTGCTCTCGGATGAACTGGACAGAAGAGTGAAAACAAAGCAACTTTTAAGTGCTGCACACTTCTGGGAACTTCTGCAACATAATTGAGAAAAATTCAATGCAACATTGAACTGCTTGAATTTCAATACTTAAAAAACCTGTCAGGTTGTGTATATTAATAAATAAAGCTAATAAGAATCACTACAAATTAGATTATACCACAAATAGTGATGTTATGCACCATATATCAGTGTGTTCCTACTGGAAAACCTGCATTACTTTGTGTTACGTTTTCATTCGAAACCTGGTCTGACTCAATCATGAAATTAAATCAGGAGCTGCTGATTTACAAAACTTTCACAAATCCAAACAACAACTGTATTGAGCCAGATCAGATATTTGGGGTATTTGATCAGAGATGAAATCACTGTTTATTTTATTAATGTCATTTATTTGTTATAGTCTATTTGTAGCTTTTACAAACAAATCTAAACAGGTTCATCTAACAGGTTTTAAATCGAATTTTCTTAGGGGTGTAAGACCAGAATCGACTCTGGTGGGTTTCAACCCAGTTTCAGCCCTTTTTCTTAGGCTTGTACAAGTGTTTACTGCCCAAAACTGTTCAGGGATGAACAAATCCTCTCCCTTGAGTCACCTCTGCTTATTTATTCAATCCTCGGAAGCCAGGGACTGCTGAGGAAGTGTCGCTGTCGTCGTGATGTGCGGCTGCCTCAGGTGTACTCCTCTCGTCTCGCACAAATCCCCCACTCCCCTCCCCCCTTTCTCTTTTTTCCTCTTTCTAATACACACATGCACGCGCCCCACCGTTCCCTCCTGCTTGACAGACACACGTGCCTCTCCCCTTCCACCCCATCCACACACACGGGGCTCACACTCCAGTAAGCAGCCCTTAAAATAAGCCAGCGTTTCAGCTGATGCCTCCACAATTATCATGCGTTCAGGGCCGCAGTCGAATTTGCATTTCCGACATGGACGTCAGCCCTAAACGCATCATCCTTCTTCACGCATTTTTTGCCCGTGATTTTATTTGCATATTCCAGCCTTTTTTCCGACTAATCTCGAAATACTGTATCTGTGGCACAGGCTGTATAATAGATAATATCATAACTGAATTCAATGGGGAGATGATGTAAATTCTGTTTTTTTTTTTACAAAAATGTGTGTTTTGCATAAACAGAATGCAACAACTGCCCCTTGTTTCCTGCTATAACAGTTTCGGGTCAGTGGATTTGCTGTTCTTTCCCAATTACTGGAAGATGCTTCAACATTAATGTCGGCGGTAACTGACCGTATGCTGGCAATGGAGTGGACCGAGATTGGGGTGAAAAAAAAACAAATGAGGAAATATTCCTTTATTTCTTAAATAGATGCAAAAACAAACCTGAACCCAACTAAACAGAGGGAAGATTTGTGGGGTTTTTATTTTCTTTTGGGCACTTCTGGTCAAATAATGTGCTTTGTTGGTGTATTGTAGGGGTGGAGCCAAATACAAATACGGTATTCGGAAAGGCACAAATAACGTGTTTTGACGAATACGGTATTCGGACAAATACTCCAGTGCCGGCGGCAGGGGGAGCATTAGAAGGCATTTAACCCCCCCCCCAGCAATTTAAAAGCCGCCCCCCAACGCGTCGCTCACATGTAGGGGAAGACTAGAATTTGTTCGTCCTGGAAAATTCGTGAACGGCCGTACGATGCTGAAGGTATCTGCTTTGGCACAGTTCCCATTCGAAATATTCATTCCACCTTAAAAGCTGCTCTCCAGGCGGCAATATCGCCACTTCTTTACCTCTGTAAAGTCCCTCCTACAGGCGAAATGGCGCTATTGCAGCCCAGAAAGCTGCATTTAAGGTGGAACGAAAAAATCAGCCAGCAAGAGGCAAAAACCATAAACCCACCACCCCGGTCCACGTCAGATGTGCCCATGGTCACGTAAGATGCCTACCCAGTTGGTCCACTCTGGCGCCAGCACTGCTCTGGAGTTTGTGCGTTTCACACTTTTACGGACAATCACTGTTTATTGGCTTATTTTATCCTGTTAAGGGAAACAACACATTCCCAGACACAAAGTGTGTATCATTAGATTTTATTTTTCAAGCTACATCATTTGATCATCATCATTTTTTTACAAACATTTTTCATTCCTTTCTCAGCAATAAAATATCATATTATAGACAAATACAAATATAAAATTTTGACAGTTTGTTGGCCCTTATTGGCTGTGATGCTAAATTCCACAAGAAAGCTTCCCCCATGCTGCCTTTGGATCTGCATTTCTATAAATATTCCACATTTTTATCAGCCTTTATTAGAGACGACACTGAACTGAGTGTTCCGTTTCAGAGGGCGGCGCTTGTGATTTGGGTGGCTTTTCTAGAACTCCGTTTGGCCGTGTTTGTGTGTTTAACCACGCGGTCACTCTGTCCAGATGAGGCCAGTTATTTGGTCTAATCTCTTCCTCGTGTCTGTTTTCTGCTTGAGCTCCGGCTCGCCCCCGGAGTGGCGCAGGGCTGGGCTAGAGGCCTTGTTGATGTTGATGTTGATGTTGATGTTGATGTTGATGTTGATGTTGATGTTGATGTTGGAATAATTACACCGGGGGTTGTGTCTCTCCCGCTGTCAGACCCTCCTGGCAACATCAAACTGTCTTTTTATTCCTTCACACTTGTTTCCATTCTTTCTTTATGCATCTTTTGCTTTCTGAAACTCTGTCTCTCTCTGTGTCTCTCTCTGCCTCTCTCTGCCTCACTCCATCCCTCATTCTCTCTTTTTGTCTCTGTCTCTCCCTCTCTCCCTCTCTCTCTCCCTCTCTCTCTCTCTCTCTCTCTCTCTCTCTCTCCCTCTCTCCCTCTCTCTCTCTCTCTCTCTCCCCCTCTC
>JBBMFX010000017.1:14947944-14961897 GCA_037832545.1 Rhabdalestes septentrionalis
TCTCTCTCTCTCTCTCTCTCTCTCTCTCTCTCTCTCTCTCTCTCTCTCTCTCTCTCTCTCTCTCTCTCTCTGCCCCCATAATTTGTTCAGTTGAGTGTCATTGGTTTATGTAATGTTGTTGTGGACCGTCCTTGTTGTATTAGCACACAGTTCATTTTCCCTTTTACTATTGAGGCAACAGAGAAGGGGGCTTCTCTTCAGGCTCTAATTTACAAACACTGGTTCTGTTCTTCTCCACCCTGTTCCCATTTATTACACAATTCATTAAAATATTAGTATATAGCACAGTAATATTAATAATACTTTCATCAGAATCTGCTTTATTAGTCATGTATGTGTAAAAATGCAAGCAATTAGATTTTGCTGCTTTCAATGAACAAGTAATTACACTAAACAAGAACAAATAATTAAGTACGGTATGAACCATGGTGTCATGGCCAGTCTTCTCCAGAGGCTCACTGTTAGAAGAGCTGCAGACTGAGCAGCTACTCTGATGTGCTCGTGTTCTTCTCATTATCCTTCCCTTCGCTTGAGTGATGTGTGTAGAGGATCACTCTGTCTGCCTGCTCCAGTTTCACATCCATACATGTTTACAGAGCGATTGACCTTGGAGACGATGCTCCTCATCCCTCTAGGGGCTACAAACACACACACACATGCACACGCATACAAACACACAAACACAGAGGCTCTTAGTCCTTCCCCTGACAGCCCGTATCCGTCCTGCTGACGTCGCTGCCTGCCTGGTGTGCATTACACTTGGACAGATAGATTTATGCCACACAAACTTTGAGTCACCAAATACCCAGGCTTGCGTCACGTTCCATTTTTAAAGGAGCTACTGGTTGGATTTATGGGCTTTTGTACAGATTAAGAGAAGCACTCATGAGCGCCACTTGTGGAACCCCCACACATTACACGGCGACTAAAACAATGATCTTATTGTATTTGATGTTATTGTAACTATGTCTTTCTACTGGGCGCCAGTCGACTCTGCAGCCAACCTTTAAAGTTTGAGGTTTCACTTGCACATGTCCATAGTGTGATGAGACAGTTCTCCACGCAACATGTAGCAACATTCAGCAGTTTTGATAGAAACAATACAATGAACAGACAACACGGTAGTATAAGGGTATTTCCCGATTGAGGGACTAATAAAGTATTTTCCTATCTTAAGAGTATATTGTGAATGGGATGTAGACTAGAAGTGCACCATTAGTATAAAATCACACAAGGGGGCATTTTAAAGGAGTTTATCCTTCTAGCACAGATGCGGTCAATCAGCTTCTTTGATTTTCTTAATTCAGGACTTCAGCTGAAAGGCGAATATTGCTAATGTAGGCAAATGTAACATTAGGAGTCTTGGCCAAGGACTAGATTTTCTAGAAAAACAGAGATAGCCAGAAAATGCTAAAGAAAATTTGCAGGTTAAAAGGAAGTACATCTAATTTATTGCTGACATTAAGTCTACAGTCTCCATAAACTTTTCCACAACAACCAAAACCTAATTTATACATCAAACCAGATGGTGCTGCGTGAATGTGGTTTAGGAGTCAGTATGACTTACTGTGAGCTGTAAATTAGGTTGACATCTCTTTAACCTGCGAGATTTGTAACACTCACTAACCATTCATTTTTGTGGTGAGTATTTTTCCCTCCTGTGCAAATACACACTATGTACAATATGCACTATATACAATTTAACACCATGTTTTTCAGAGTCCCTGGGCAAGACTCCTAATTCTACATTAACATATTTCCAGTTAACCTAGATGTAGTGCGTGAGCTTCTCTGCTTCCTCAGTTCCTTCTATAGAACTGCAACTGAAAGGCTAATATTTGCACAAGGATTCAATATTCACCCAAATGTTTTTTCATGAATACGCCCTCAAAACCTCCCTCAGACCTCAAACCTGGTCTACATTCAGGTGGTGCAGACCAAGGGATGTGGTTTACGTTATTTACGTTCCTCAGATTTGACATTCCTTTAACCTGCCAGTTCTGTACTTTTTTGTGTACATAAAATAAACCGAAAATGTACTTTCTGGCCTTTCTGATTCTCTAGATGAGTTTTGTGGAGGTTCATTTCCCCTCCTGGGTAAATAACACTGTGCTAATCAGATTCCTTGGGCAAGACTCCTAATGCCTTATTCACCTATTGGTGTAACATGATTAACTGTGTTTGCCATTCTAAATTATAATAGAATGCGCAGGTACATGGGCATGTTGCTGTATACAATCCTTGACCTACAGCCCCGACTCATCTGTTTCTAATGTATGGAGCCCAGCAGAATATAAGCAATAACACTTCATATGAAATATGACCCACTGGAGACCTGCCTGCAGGGCGCTGAGAGCGCACCCAATTTTCTAAGCATGTTTTTTTTTTTTTATCAGCGTCATAGTGGGGGTAGTGAGAGAGGAATTATGGGTAAGAGAAAAGTAGCAAATAATAAAATAAACATGTTCCTTCTTCCATGAAACTCTATGACATTGCTTCTAGTTTGTGTGTGTGTGTGTGTTTGTGTGTGTGTTGCTGGGCTCCTGGCGCTGTTCTGCTGTTTGACTGCAGATGGCTAATTCTCTTCTGGCAGCAGGGGGTGGTCAGAGATGTGTGAACTAGGATGGAGGTGAGAGAAGCAAAGTTTGGGACCATTAAAGGGCCTCAATAATGGTCTTTTCTAGTTTTTGTTTGTTTTTTAAGACAGTGATGGGGTACAAACCACTGCTACTTTTGAGCAAATAAAAGCCCATATTTTTATTCGTTTTTTATATGATGTCACAAAAACACAATTCGGCGTATAGTAGTTCAGCCATGAACATTTATAAAGAAGCTATAAGGGACATTTCAGTCCCAACTGCTTTTTAAATATGGCACAAACTGAGGCAGGTAGTCAGAACAGAACTCCTATAGAAAAATCCCTCTTTATGGCACAGAAACACCAAAACAGCTCTAAAGATAATTTTAAAAGGTTACGTAAAAGTTTAATACGGCCATTTTTGTCAAAACCAGACATCTTAAATGGACCTCTGGGGAAGAAGTGTTTAATCCAAGAAAATATTTGAATATTGCCCCTTTAAGGGTGGTGCAAACATAACCTTACAGTACAGTAATGAAATAGAAAGAGTTATGAATGAAGAAAAGGCAATTTAGGAAGAGTTAGAAGGATAAATGGGTAGAAATGCCTTAATTAAATAAAATGATATCAGGTCCCATATGTGCAAAATAGATAATCATTTCTAATCATTTTTTCACTTCTACTACCTAGCATTTTCCAGAAAATTTATTTTACATTTTATATTGTTCTTTGTGCATCTGTGTTTAAACACTTTTCTTTGTTGATGAAATTTTCTGATTCTGATTTCTGATATTGGGGGTACAAAACAAAGCATACATTGACAAAAAAAAATTCAACATTTTAGCACAGGCCACAGTTTAAGTTCCATTTTCCCACTTTGTAAATTCATAAATGTGCAGTAAAATGGGCAGAGGGGTGTTGAGGTGATCTTACACCAAGGTAGGTCCAAACGCTGGCTGTAGTTATGACCATAGTTTCAGCATTCTGGTGATAGTGGTTGTTATTCCTGCTGTTGATTATGGGCTCTCAGTTTTTGCTCTAAATATTTTTTACTGTTGTTTAAGGCTCTAAAAGTACTAATACCTGTTAAAGAAAGTGTGATGGTGTGATTTATCGTAATATGAGGATATCATATCGCCCATCCCTAAACACCATGATCAGAAACCCTTGTCTCGTGTCCGTCCGGTGATGTAACTGTAATTTGTATTTGTGTGGGTGTGTATGTGTGTTTATCCCCAAACCCTTTAAATAACCTAATCCAAACACTCCCCTGAGGCTCAGGCTGCCATGTTCCGTTTGACTTTGTGAAATATCAGGGGTCCTGCAGTCAGGGAGAACATGCTTTCTGCACCAGTTGTCAAGGCTGATTTGCATTTTCCCTGCTGACATTTCACCCTTCTGCACCCCTCCCTGCCCCCCCCCCCCCATCACACACACACACACTGCTCAGTGCCAGCCTTGGGGGTCCTCGTGGTGCCAACAGTGATTTCTCTCTGAGCCGAGTGAGGGGGCCCGGGGCCCCCAAAAACAACGTGAAACCCTCCCCCCAGTGTTCATCTCTCTCCTTACACTCACATTCAAATCCTGCTGCCAGTGGCTCCATTGCTCTACCAGGAACCCTGTTCTGGTAGAAAAACACAGACAAGTCAGCTTATCTTATTTGAAATGTTTTGCCTATTAGAACATTTGCATTTCTAAACGATTAGCATTCAAATGTGCTAAATATGCAAAATATTTGAGAATTCAATTGGAATACCTGCTGCATGGTTGCTCCAATATGACAAGTTATTTATCGGTCATTATCAGTTATTTAGTTACAGAGCATTCAAATGAACAACAAATTGCTTCTGTGAAGTTACCAAACTTTACTCTGAAAGTCTGTTCTTGTTATGAATTGAAAGGCTGCCCAGTGGCGCTGTCTAATCCTGGAGATCAGGAGATGTGTTTAATGCTCGGTGATGCCACAGCCATCCATGACCAGGATTCCAGCAGAGCAGTCCTCACTTTCTCTGGGATGGCCCTCCCTATCTCCGTGTGATGCTAACATTGGTGAGGGTCTGTTATTCGATGTTGCCGAATTGGTGGTTAGTGTTCTCCTAAGCGTATTGATTCCTTAACCCCAGTTAGAAAAAATGCAGTTAGGTGTTCTGTATGCATTTATACCAAATATAGTGTTCTAATCTCATGCTAAATATACTTTGTAATATACCACACACCTATGGTCAGATATACTAAATGTACTAAACTATTGGTCAAAAGTTTGGTCACACCTTCTCATTCATCAAGTTCATTTATTTTTATTATAGACTACATTGTAGATTAATATTGAAAACATCATCTATTTCTCTGATGACAGCTTTACACACTTATGGCATTTTTAAAATCAGATTAATGAGAAATCGACCTGGAATGGTATTTAATTAACAGGTGTTCTTTGTTCCACTACAGTTCTACTCCACATTATGGCAAGAACCACTTACCTGTAACGGATCTCTACGCGAGATGAGGGAAGGGGAGGACACACTCCTTAGTGATAAAGGTTTTTAATGAAACTTTCAGTTTCAAACACAAGCATATATGCAATCTTCTTCGCAGACAGTTTGCCTTTTCCACAAAGACCTGTGCTCCTCAAATGAACAAAATAAATCAAAAGGGAAAGGACGTTGACCTCTCACGTCGACACTCAGGAATCAGGGTTCTCCAAAACGGGGTTGAGGAACACAGGGCTGCGAAGGTAGAAATAGATACAAAGTTAGTTTCAACCAACAACACTGATATTCTTTCTAACATACAAACAAGAATCAGCCCTAGAGCTGGGAAGAGTTTTTCTAACCAACTAACAAGACTAACATCTGAAACCCAGATCTCACAAGAGTGGGTACAGGAACAAGATTAACCAAATCCGAAGCAGGGAGATACGGGACCGGCCAGCTTATAAAGGGGGGAGGAACAAGGGACAGGTGAGACGCAGGGAAACGAGGCGCAGGTGATTCTAATAAAGGGGGAGTTGCACAAACCAAGATGACACACTAGGAAGGGAGCCTATGGAGGAAGGACAAAAGACTTTTTAAATATACTATAAATATAAAGTGAGAACTCTCAAGAAATTCTCTGAAAATGCTTAGCACTTTTTTTCAGAGAAAGATGGGACTCACAGTAGAGAAACAGAACTTTTTTGTTCACAATTAGTGCTAGGGACAAGTCAGTAGAACCTGGATGTTGATAGGAACGTGTCCCTACCGTCCCTACACAATTACGCACTCCTTGAAATTAATATACTGTGCAAAATATACAAACTGCTGAGGTCAGGAAGAGAGATTTGGATACTTTGCAAACTTACCTTTGCAGTGAGTTTTACTTATTGGCTGGCATGATATCTCATACACACACACACACACATTCAGTGTCAACACATCTACATATCATTCTAGTTTATATTCTGCTCATATTGCTCATGTAATAGTGCTTTATTTAGTATATTAGCAGCTGTTTGTAAACAAATAGCATTCTAATATGCTAATGGCAGTATCGCCCTACTTCTAATCATTCTGAGATGCTAATGCAATATGCTAATGTTAATATCATCCCAGATTATATTTTGCTCTTACTTGCGATGTAATAGTGCTTTACTTAGCATATTAGAGTGCTAGTTATAAACAAATGGCATTCTAATATGCAAAATATGGTAATGGGAAAATCATCCCAGCTGTAATTTTTCTAATATGCACATGTGCAAATTAGAATATCATTTTAGTTTAAATTCTGCTCTTGCTAGTGATGTAACAGTTCTTGGTGACTCTGTCTTCACCTGTACGAGTAAATATTTATTTAAGATCCAGTGCCGGAACTCAAGATGGCCGCCGTGGAGATTGTAGCATAGTAAAGAGCTCGTGCCCTCGACAAGAATAAAACCCCTTATAACAACAGGGAAACTAATTAATTAATCAACTTTGGAAGGGGGAAATAGACAAAGAGGGCGAAATACCACAAAAACTACGGAAAATGTTCAAAAAGAACCTAATTCGGGAAGAAAACCTCGGCGACACACAGGAAGGAGAACCAGAAGCGGAGAGCCGAGAACCAAATTCCCTGGAAAAAGGTCTTGAAATAATTATGAAAGAAATACGCCAACTCAAACAAGACATGAAAAGGGACCTCGCGAACTTAAAAGAAGAGTTAAACGCCGACTTTAGGCGAGAATTTGCCAACTTTAAAGACGAGGTTAACAACAAGCTAGCGGCTAACAGTAAAGAACTGCAGAACCAAAAAGAAAGTATAGTAGAAGCTGAAACACGCATCGAAAAATTTGCAACGTGGTGTACTGAAGCTAACCAAGCGCTGATAACAACTTTACAAGACCAAAAAATATTAAAGGAAAAGATTACTGATCTCGAGGGACGATCTCGACGAAACAACATACGGATCATCGGGATCCCGGAGGGCGCAGAAGAAGACTCGATGGTTGAGCTTGTAGAGAGTTTGCTGCGGAAAGAACTGAAAGTGCCAGAGGGGACTCACCTGCTGATTCAGCGGGCTCACAGAGCGCTGGCGCGGACACCGGAGATCGGTGCATCGCCAAGATCCGTAATAGTGAACTTCCAGCAGTTTGACACGAAGGAGCGAATATTGAAACTGGCCTGGCAGAAACTAATTAAACTGGAGGACTAAACTCTGTTTTTCGACCATGACTATGCAGCCGATGTGGTGCAGAAACGTAAAAAATACACGGAAATCAAAAAGGTGCTTAAGGAAAAAAAAAATCAAGTTTCAAACAGCGCTGACGAGAATCCGAATCCACTGGGAAGAAGGAACACGGCTCTATGATGACCCGCAGGAGGCGGCCAAAGAGATGAGACGGCGGGGCATGGAGGTCCAGGACAAAAATATCAACAAGGGAGAGACGCTGGAGGAGCGGCTGCTGAGAACGGCGCCATGGCAACAGGAGGTCGAATCGGACGAGCATACAGAGTTGTCCCATAGAACGAGAAGAAAACTACAGGGGTATAGGAGATGAGGACGAACCAGGAGATTTAAAGCACCAGGGAACAAATTCAACACTTTGTGAAGGAAATTTTCTGGCAAATTGACTCAACGTAAAAAATAAAAAAGGCAATATAGGAAGCTGGCAGAGCAGAAGAACAGAGAAAAGTTCAACTGGAAGACGAGAGAGAACTTTTTCTTCCAGTGAGGGGCCCCTACTAGTTAGGAGGGTATTCCCCTCTCCCTGTAAAAGGGGTTTGGGCAAGGTTCAGTTGGCCCGATGTTACCAGAAGGGTGAGTTCCCACATATAAACGTGTACATTGTTCTTTCTGTGTTTTGTGTTATAAGTACCAGTAAGGAGCGAAAACAACCCAAAGTTGAACAAGATGCAACAGAATTTGGTTAAGACGGTGTCTTTCAATGTGAATGGGGTGAACAATCCCATTAAGAGAGGGAAAATTATTGCAAAGCTTAGAAAGGAAAAAGTGCAGCGAGGATATCTACAGGAAACACACTTTTCTGACCAAGAACATGAAAAGTTAAAAAAATTAGGATTTAGAAATACATTCTATAGTTCAAATAAAAGGGGGAGTAAAAGGGGAGAAGCAATATTGATATCGAATGCAATAAAATTTGAGACTATTAAAGAAGTTGGAGGTAAAGAAGGCAGGTACATTCTGGTAAAGGGGCAAATTGAAGGCCAAATTGTAACATTATGCAAAGTTTATGTGCCACCAGACAGCAATAAGAATTTTTTAAAGAATTTATTTGACATTGTGGTACTAGAAACAGAAGTGATATTGATATGCAGGGGAGACTTGAATATAGTACCGAATCATAATATAGACTCAACTAGTACAAGAAAAAGAGGGAGAGGACATCTCTCTCATTACATAAACATGTCACTAATGGATCTGGGACTTATAGACATCTGGAGAGAGCTCCATCCTTATGAGAGGGACTATACATTTTATTCAGCTCCACATACAGTACATACAAGAATAGATAACTTCTTTATCAATACAGCAGATAGATTTAGGGTGTTGGACTGCAAGATTGGAGTGGCAGATATTTCAGACCATAATATTGTTTATCTGAACATAGATTTGAATGGCAGGAAAAGAAACACATATTGGAGGATGAATGTTGGAATCCTAAACAACCCAGAATACGTAGAGACGTTAAAAAAAGAAATAAATTTATATAGACAAGAAAATGAAAATGGGAAAGTAATAAAAGAAGTTAAGAAAACAATCAATGGAATCCTAGGAGCAGAAGTAGAAAATCAAATGAGATTCTTGAAGCAGAACTATTATGAAGCAGGACCTAAAGCAACAAAATTGTTACCTAGGAAAATAAAGAAAGAACAGATACTCAACACCATCTATAAAATTAGAAACCCCCAGAACAACAATCAAGAATATGAGCCAACTAAGAAGAAAAGATATTTGAAGACTATTTTAAGAAACTATATACACAACCTGAGTCAGCAGACGAAGTCACTATAAGACCATTTCTGGATCCACTTGACCTACCTACGATAGGCAAAAAACAGAATGAAATGATCAATTCTCAAATCACAGAAACAGAACTGAAGGATGCAATAACAAGACTGAAGGACAATAAGGCTCCCGGAAGCGATGGCTTCCCTTCAGAGTGGTACAAAAGTTTTTTAAAAAGAGTTAACCCCTCTGTTATTGGCCTCTTTTAACGAAACGCTGAAGGAAGGCAAGAACCCCCCTCATGGAAGGAGGCCACAATAACAGTAATTCCAAAGCAAGGGAAAAACAAAGAAATCTGCGAAAATTACAGACCAATCTCAATATTGAATTGCGACTACAAAATATACACATCCATTATAAATAGGTGACTTGAGAAATTCATGACTGAACTAATCGATGGAGACCAATCAGGATTTATCAAGGGACAACAAACGTAGGACAATATCAGAAGATCACTACATATAATTAAGGATATACAAAACAAGGGACATAGCGCACTGATGCTTAGTTTAGACGCCAAAAAGCGTTTGATAGTGTAGGTTGGAAGTTTTTATATCTTAGTCTGGAAAAGTTTGGTTTTAATAAAAATTGGGTGGACTGTATCAAAACACTATATCACGAACCAAAGGCACGAATTAAAGTTCATGGTAGTCTTACAAACGAGTTCAAATTAGAAAAGTCTACTAGACAAGGATGTTGTCTCTCCCCTACCCTTTTTGCGTTGTTTATAGAGCCACTAGCCCAAGCAATACAACAGGATAGAGAGATTGAGGGGCTGATAATGGAAGGAACGGAACACAAAGTAGGACTATTTGCGGATGATGTCCTGATTTAGTTGAGCAACCCTAATACAAGCCTACCAAAGTTAATGAATTTGCTTAAGTCATTTGAATACTTATCAGGATACAAACTGAATGTGGCTAAAACTCAGGTCTTACCCTTAAACTATTCCCCAACCAAAACAATCCAACAGGAATATAATTTCAAATGGGAGAATAAAACATCTAGGAGTGTCTATAACAAAGAAATGGGACAAACTATTTGAAACAAACTACAAAGTGTTAAACAAGGAACTCTACACAGATATGGACAGGTGGTCTTTACTAACACTAGATTTTAGCTCTAGAGTAGAAATTATTAAAATGAATGTACTGCCAAGAATTCTATATGTGTTCCAGTCACTACCAATAAAAATCCCCAAACCACATTTTAAAGAATGGGATAAAAAAATCTCGACGTTTATATGGGGGGGAAGATATAATAAAATAGAATAAAATACACTACACTCCAAATAGCGCGGGACAAAGGGGGGGTGGCCTTACCACACCTACAAGAATGTTATTACGCTGCACAACTCCGACCCTTGGTATATTGGTGCGACCCAAGTTACACTGCGAAATGGAAAGACATAGAAGTAGGAACAGGAAGATATCATTTACAAAACATGGTCCCTAATAAGAACCTTTACAAGGAAAACATGGAACAACTGGATGCAATAATAAAATTTACATTGGAAATCTGGCACAGGGTGGTGAGGAAATATAATTTGGAGAAGGAGCAGAAAATCTTGGTCAAATAAGGGTATTACAACTGTGCAAACACTACTCAAAGGAGGCGAAATTAAAAGCTTTCAAGGATTAAAGTAGGAATTCGGTTTGGATAACCGTGACCTATTTAGATCTACAAGTCAGGGACTACTTCGAAAAAAACATCAAACCAGTTAGACCATCGGAACTATCCAGTATGACCAAGATACTGTGCAAAGCATATGAAAATAAAACAGGAAGAGTGTTATCGGACCTAAAGAAAGGGCTAGAACAGAGGAGAGGAAATACCACACTATATATTAGAGATAAATGGGGAAAAGTTCAGAAGACTGGTATAATATATGTGAAATTCAGAAAACAACATCCAGCTCTAGGGTGTGGAGAGAATTTTGCTGGAAAAACATTATCAGATATTTTATCACACCTAAGATCAACAGGGCATGTCCACAGCATTTGTGCTGGAGGGGGTGTGGCATGGACAATGCTGATCACACTCATGTATTTTGGGAATGTAGTAAACAAAAAAAAATCTGGGAGGATGTGTGGTCACAGTTGAGGAAAATATTAGGCTATGAGTTACCTAAGACTTTTGAAACATTATACCTGGGAAATTTGAAAAAAGGGGAAGTTTCGGGTAAAGACACAGACTTGGTGAAAAGTTTACTAGCAGCGGCTAAAAAGTCAATCACCAGGAGATGGTCCAAAGAAGAGCCTCCAACACTGGATAACTGGATAGCCATAGTTGAAGAGATATTTGAACTTGAAAGTCTTACACATGTAGTAAAGATTCAGCAAACCTCTTTTGTGGAAAAATGGACAAAATGGACTGCTTACAACCACGAAGACACCATCAGGGCGATGGAAAACTAAAGACCTGAGTTGTATTGTTGATTCATATGTATTACTGGTACTGCTACTTGTTTTTTTTGTTTTTTGTTTTCTCTCTTCTTTATCGTTGTTGATTTATGTGTGTGTATATAATCAATAAAACATAAGTTACAAAAAAAAAAAGATCCAGTGCCAAAGGAGGGTGCCCCAGAGTAACAGGAGGTTCTGTTGGTATCTTGAGGAGGTTCCAAACACCCTAAAACTGGACCCTAGAAACAGAATAGAGCGGAAGCCATTTCTATTAAATAAAAATGATAATAAATTCAGATATTTGTGTTTTCTTTAATCCCACAAGGGAGTCTTAGTGTTTTCCTGCATCTGTCCAATTTCTCATTTCTAGAAAGAATTAGTTCTGTCCAAGCTGAAACTCGGATTCATGCTTTCGGTTTCATTCTGGCACGCAAAGCGTTTAGGCATGTAGGCGTAGTTGATGAACCCTAAGCAAAAATATCATCAAATCTGACATCATCGGCCCAGCGCTGTTTTCTCCTCTCCAGTGTGGCACTGAAACCTGATTGGTCCAGCTGGAAAACTGGCATAGGACAAAAAAAGGTCACTATCATCGCACTGCCAGACCGAAATGGCAGAGAGATCAAAAGTGTCAGCCCACAGATATCATTATCTGAGGCTTGGAAATAGCAGCACTCCTCTAATGCCAAAATGAACTCACATACTCTGGCCACTTTATTGGAAACCCCTCCCTTATAGCACAAACCATGCTGGTGTGCAGAGACTGAAGACCATCTGTTGAACAGTTTGAACCTCTAGGATGCGCTTTTTTTTTGGCACTTTTCCACTGGCACAAGGAACCGTGCCATACCACAAACAAATATTTCAGTTAAAAATAAAGCGAACCCACACCCAAGCTGAACCCAAGCAGCTCAATGGCAGGGCCGAAAGTGGGCCGCAGCCGAGGTGAATGCGTCACTGCTTTCTGCTTGGTCTAAACTTTGTATGACAACATGGGAAAAGGCCATTGTTTTTTTTTATCTTCACACAAAAATCCAACAATAAAGACGCAAACTAACAACTGGAGGTTGACAAAGTACAAGCACTACTATCTATGACGTCAACAAATTTAGAGAACCAGGACAGCAATAACAAGTTTGCTGGGTTATGATTTTTTTTTTTTAATGCCAAAAAAATTCAAGCAAAACAATACATTTTAAAATATCGTAATAACAAAAGCAGCTCTGATAGAAAAAATAATCCACTGGTTCAACTCTACTGACGCATTCTTTGGAGTATAAGTGGCCAATGTGAGCAAAGAAACACTGTTAATGGACTGAGAGACACTGGAAAATCAAAATGTAACACAACTTCTGTATTGTCACAATATAGTTTAGGTACAGCATTGTTCCTGTATGACTGGAAAAAGTGCCTTTAGTGACCAGTTTCAGACCACAGCGCTGGTCTCAGCTGAATATCTTTGGGTGGCAGACCTAATGGTGACCCTGATATGTTAGAAAACCCAATTTTGCCTGATAAACTTATAAAAGCACCATACACACACTCCATCAGTGTCACTGCTGAGATGAAAATAGCCCACCACCCAAATAATATCCAGCTCCTGTGGTCAGAAACTGATCAGTGATGGATGGGGAGGGGGTGAAAAATTCTGCAGCAGCATTCTGTATGTGTACACCTATGTAGTAGAACTATGAGGTAGGTATTTCTACTACAGTGAGTTTAAGCACGATTTAGGTATTTCTACTAAAGTGGCCAGCCAGAGGAAGCACACGTTAGTGTTTCTAATAAATTGGCCAATGGGACGAAATTCAAAGCAGGTGTTTCTAATAAAGTGGCCAGTTAGAGGATGCACAAGCTACTGTTTCTAATAAACTGGCCAGTGAGAGGAAATACAAGGTAGATGTTTTTAGTAAAGCCTTACATGTTGAGTTTGGGGGTCAGTGTTCTCCTGATATTCGTAAGTTTATCTGCCCTAAATGTTGTCTTAGATCTGCACTAAACAGATGGCAAACGTTTATTAAATCTGAGTTGCGTAAGATTCGTTGTGGTCTGGAATATGTCTATTTGTTCATGTTTACATAACCATATCGGTTTGACAGCACCATCCACTGAGATGTCTGAAGCTGAAATCAGTCTGTAGAAGACTAAGTAAAAATAGCTTTGGCTTATTTGAGCACTTTTTTTTCTTTCAGGAGCCCCATAAGTCCATCATCATGGACTTTCAACTGACCTCAGGAGATGAGCCATATTTCTACACAGGCTCTGTTTTCTGTTTTGGTATTTGGCATCATGTCTTTGTGGGGGTGTCTTTTTGACCTTTTTGACCCCATAGGACTTTAATCGAATGTGTCACCAAGCTGACTTGCCCCATATGTGCCCATCAGTCATGATGACTGAGCCTTTTACAGTTATAAATGCGAGTGTGCGTTTGGGGAGCGGGGTGGAATATGTGTACACATACACACAGACAAATACATATAGACATAT
>JBBMFX010000017.1:14975985-14998882 GCA_037832545.1 Rhabdalestes septentrionalis
ACTGAAAAAGCCTGGCCTCCAGCCCTCAAACCTTTCGAATTTTAGACCTGTATCAAAGTTGCCTTTTTTATCAAAAATTTTAGAAAAAATTGTCTCCACACAACTGAAGTCTTTTTTGGATGAACATTCAATTATGGAGGTTTTTCAATCTGGATTTAAGGCCTGATTATACAATAGCTTTTTTATTATTTACATTTTTTGCAAGTATTGTTGGATATAACCAGCATGACTCATTATACTGTTTCATTTAAGAGACAAAATTATTGTCTTTGGAGGGACTGTAACTGTGAACCCTCCAAGCTCAACCAACATGCTTCAACTCTCCCAATTGTCATTGATAGAAGATGTTCAACTACCTAAGAGACCCTCCCTGGTTTCACCTTTCAGGCAGACTTGCACAACAGTCGAAGTTAAATATACTTAAGCAAGTTTCTCAAACTTGCTGAGTGCTGCAAAGCTGTAGTGAGCTATCTGTTCCTTCAACAACAATCAAGCCAGTTAATAAGAGAACCCCTAGGAGAGATACTTTCAAAAGGGCAGAAGCTGAGAAATTGAGTTAAGTAATCTTTAATTGACTTGCATGTGTGGCTGCATGACAAACTGTTATCTATTAACCTGTGTTTACAATCTCAGCTAACCGTGGTGGTTTGCCATGAAATATTGCATTTAGTTCAAGTTTCCTGTGATTTACTGCAAGGTTATACAAATGTGTCAATGACAGCACGGGTATATTTTTGTAAATCATTAGGGAATTTAAAGGCGTTTAGGCATTTTGTACTGCTGATATCGAGCACCAACCCAATTGGCTTTTGGAAAGCTTGATATGCCCCTTGTGGAAGCAGCTGCTCAGTTTATGTATTGCTTTGACTTCAAAATGAGAAAACAAAATGTTTCATTTAGCCATTATTTTGTTTAGACCTACAATCTACGTTTGTTTTTGAAGTGAATGTAATGTATCATTAGCTTGGTAATTTACAGCCAAACTACATTAACACTGTGATTTTGCAACTTTTTTAAGGTTTGAAATAGCACACCTGAGACAGGGGAGTACAGATTTGCTTGATATTATAGTGCAGTAGTTCTTATAATGTAGTGCACAATGCGCACTGAGCACTTTCTTCTGTAGTGCACACTGCAGTGGGCAAGTGTGTCCGAAATGGAACACTAAAGCTTTGCAATTAGCGGAAGTGACGGACTAATATTTGCTCGTGATTCTCCAGCCCGCCAAAATATCTGCCGGTTATACTGCACTATACATCAGTAAAATTATATTATTAGCGTTACTTAAATTTATATGAACAATTTGCCTCTGCTTGGACATGCATTTTACTGTTGGCCGCCATTATTCAACCCTGAAACCTCGTCGAAAGTCCCTTACTTCTTGCTACGTTCTCAAAATGGCGTCAAGTTACAGTGAAGGAAAGTGTATAATACTGCACAATAATTATTATTGCAAAAACAGCATTAAGTAATACAAAGGCATGTGAGTGTGTGTGCACAAGCGACTAGGGATTTTTTTATGGAAATTTCCATAAAGAACAAAAATGAACCAGTCAAAAGTTTGGACACTGAAAACATCACCTATTGCTCTGATGACAGCATTGCACACTCTTGGCATATTTTCAACCGGAATTGACCTGGAATTGTATTTATTAACAGATGTTCTTCACCAAGAGTTCATTGGTGGAATTTCTAGCCTTCTTAATGTGTCATAATCAGTTGTGATGGTCGGGTTGGTACACAGTTATAGTCCTATTTGAGTACAGTTGTACTCCACATTATGACAAGAACCTCTTAACTAAGTAAAAAGAAACAACAGTCCATCATTACCTTATTACAACATATATTCTGTTTTTTTTGTTTACTGCATAATTCCATGTGATAATTCATAATTTCGTTGTTGTTATTTTACTCTACAATGTAGAAAATAATAAAAATGAAGAAAAAAAATTGAGCGAGAAGGTGTGTCCAAACTTTTGACAGTTAGTGTATTTTTGGTATTATAAAAAAATTTAAAAATTAAAAAAAAAACAGATTTGTGAGGAAAACCCGCAGACGGCCTCCGAAGAGCATCCGAATGACAACGCGCGTGAAAGAGCAGCAAATGGTGAGAGTGTAGGAGATCAAACACTGGATTTAGGCTGTTTTACACGGTTTATATATATAGAAATCAGGTTTCACTGACATACTCTGACTTCTAATCCTCAAGGCTTACCTATCTGCTGTAGGAAGCGGCGGGCCACTCTCTCGGGCAAGATCCTCCGGCTCCGGATAAACCGGGACAGATCTCCTCCAGAGCACCACTCCAAGATGAGGTAGATGTTCTCACTGTCCCACTGCAACACACACACACACACACACACACACACACACACAAAGAGCCCAAATATTACATAATTATATCCATTATTTAACCTCCTGAGGCCTAAGCTGATTTGAATATGTATTTTTATTTCTATTTTGCTATTTGGGCTTATTGGAACCGTATTAGAATTAAAAACAAAGCATCTTCATTTGATAAGATGTACTTTTAGAGCAAATGATGTCCACATATGTGGATTCCTGTTCCAAAAAACACAATAAAGTCACCTTTGTATCCCCTTACGGCCCAACCTGTTTTTTTACAAGCATTTTTATTAATTTTTTGCCATTTGAGCTTATCTGAACATAATTAGAATGAAAAACTTTTAAAGAAAAATGATGTCCACAACAAAAATGGTGTTCTACATACATTAAAATAATCCTTATATACTGTAATTAACTAAATATTGCAGGAGTATTCAGCCTGGCCATAACTGGGATTGTCAGACAGAATTTACAGGAGCGGTCAGATCCTTCCCATTAATATTAAAGCTGTAATAAAGATAAGTGTCCTCAGTTACCTTTCCTTCCTGCACACATAAGCCATATGGTGCTGTTTCTACGCCAGACCTGAGGGAGATCTAGTTTTTCACTGCTCACACAAGGGGCTGATGAGTTGAATGAAGTATATTAGAGCAGCCAGTAAGAAAATATGTTATTACTACTTAGAAATTGATGACAATAAGAACAACTTTGTATTTTTTTTTCTAATATGCTAGAAATATTAATTGAATTCTTTGGAAGCTGTACTTCCTACTCTTTAATCAGTAAATACTTGGCAAATATCAAATGATTTGGATTTTCTAGGTATGGACAATTTATCTAAACAAGCAAAACTATTCTAGAGAGCTTTAACTAACAGTCAGCTTCTAGATCCAGCTTTCCTGGGGATTAAACATGACGATACACACATTAAATATCCCTTCGTCATCCAACAACATGGCTTAAACCAACAAACTGTAACTGTGGACACAAATTTGGAAATGGTTAAAAAATAGTAGTCAGTAAGGACTCATTTGGATAAATGACTATTGTATATATATATATTACTGCAGTAGCGTGGTCTGATAATCAATGGAAAGGTTGACCATTTTCAGGAAAGGGATAAGACAATCAAAAATTCACTTTCCCACTGACACAAGGAACCGCACTGTTAAAGAAAAAGACCTTTAAAATTACAGGGACCCATACCTGAGCTGCTCGACGGCGGGGCCGAAAGTGGGCCGCAGCTGAGCTGACTGCATCACTGTCTTCTGATTGGTCAAAATGTTGACATGACAACAGATGGATTTGGAATAAGGATACAAATTAACTGGGAAGTTGATGAAGTACAAGAAGTACAAGATCAAGACCTATCTAGGCTGATGAAATGCAAGGGTGTAGCAGGACATCACAAACATGGTTTAGGTACAGCACAGTGATTCCTGTAAACCTGTGGCAAAGTTGTCAAATGCCACATCCATTACCAGATGCAATTTGGAATTCCACAAAGGGCTTTCCTGAGAGCAAATCATAAAATGAAGCACCTGAAAGTCAATGGAATCATGTGGTTGGATGAGAAAAAAGGAAACGTTTTTTTCTTGAACACCACTGTCACATTTGGTGAAACCAAGGGACTGCACACCAAGAAAATCCCACTTCTGAACATTGCAATGGATCACTTGCAATGGAGCTGTTCTCCACTAGCGGCCCAGGAGCTCTTGTAAAACTCCTGGCATAATGGAGATTTTTCCACCCCCGGTCCTTGGGGGCACCATGCCCTACACATTTGAGCTCTTCCAAAACACCTGATCCAACTAATCAGTTCTTTAACAACCCTTCACTGAGCCGAAGAGGGTTTGTTAAGCCAGAGAAAACCCTCAAATGTGCAGAGTATGGTGCCTCCAGGACCAGGATTGGGAAACAATAGCATGTACATTTCATCTCAAAATCTGTTTGCCTCTGCCAGAAGGCTGAAACTTGGCTGTGGGTGGACTGTGGGAGGAAGCTGGCCCAGATCAGTCTCCAGATTTCAACCCAACAGAAAACATGTGGCATGTTGAAGAGGGCAGTCCACATATAAAATCCATGAATTTCAAAGGAACTGGAAAAGTGCAGCATGGTCCAAGGTCCTTCGACAAAAGTTCTCAACCTCGTTAGGCCCCACAGAAAGCTGTTCCTCACCAAGAACTATTATTATATAATGTGCCCTGTTGAGTTTCTAGGTCTACCTGAAAGTCTTTAAGCTGCACAATATGTGGATGTTTCACTGTCTTCAGGATCTCAATCTCAGTCAGCAGGTTTTCCATCGAAGCCTTGTTAAGACTCTTCTTGCTCACCACCTTCACGGCCACCGCCTCTCTGTTGTCAGTCTAAACAAACAAACACATAAAGCAAGTTAATATGACTGGATTTCTGGTATTGACACTTTATTAAGAGTGGGTTAGTGAATAATAGCAATTATAATACAGCCAAAACAGCTCTATCCTGGCAGTTTCACACCTCCAGTTTTTAAAGACAGACTGGTGCATGACACATGACACCACCAACCACAAGCTTGAGAATATTCCCACAGCTCAGTTAAACAAATTAACATCAGAGGTCCCCAACCATTGGTCCGTGAGTCTTTTGCTACCAGGCCACAAAGAAAGACAGAATAAAAATATATTAATGAGTCTGAAATATCTTTTCTTTGGAAAAAACTTGTCTTGGTCATGTGATGCATCAAAACTGTAGCCCACAGGCTAGCAAAAATGAGTAAAAACAAACTTCTTTGGGGAGCTTCTTTGTATTTTTATGCACTTTGTTTTAGTTGTATTTATACATGTCTGTGAAAATATTATTTTACATGAAACTCGTCCTGCCTTATGACACAGAAGCTCCAGGTGGGATGGTGTACCTTTACTAGACAATTAAAAAAAACAAAGTCAAAAATATGTACACCATTTGCCTAAAAGCGTGTAGACACCAGCTCATCTTCTGAAATCAAGGGTATTAAAAGGTGAGCCTCTACTGCCCTCAGATAACTTTACATTACATGTATGTATATATAGATTTTTTTTTTCATTAGTCAAAACATTGTCTTGGCATTAGACGGACTAGGAGGCCGGCACAGTACAAGCACTACAATCTGTTCGGGCTGAAGATAAATTTCAGTGGGAATTTTCTAGCACTGAGAAACGTGAAGGTGAACTAGGACCCTAACAAGTCAGCTGGGTTAGGTTTCATTGCAGGGCTAAACAAAGCCACGGAAAAATGTAAAAACCCAAGAGTATAAAAAACTAAGAACACAATAACAAATTAACAAGCTGAGATACACTGGAGAATCAACGTGTGCTACAACTTCTGTACCATCATGAACCAGTACCTTTAGAGACGTCAGGGGCTTTAGGTCTTCAGGAACCTCTATGGTTTACATTTTAATTCCAACACACAAGAACAGAGCACAAATTTGGACCATTTGAGGATCACCTATTTGAGAACCACTGCTCTTAAACTGGCCATGGGAACATTAGGTTTACCTGAAGCTAATGCTGTTCAATCAGCTGTGCTTTTCTATGGGGGTTGCAAAAGCAGTTCATTTTCTGTGATAGCAATAGAGTACTTGAATTTGCTCATTAAAAGTAATGTATGCATATTTTTGGACATATGGCAAGTATGGCTAAAAGCCCAGGTCACACCCACCTAGATCAGACCCACCTTTCTGTAGGCTTTATAGACTGTTGCATAGGTGCCACTACCAAGTTTCTCAGTCAGAATAAAATCAGTGAGCTTCGGTGGGGCGAAGCTCGAGGCCATGCTTCCCTGGACAGGGCACATCCACCTGCTCCTGACAACACATGGACACATATATAAATATTTCATCAAAGCTACATCTACTATAACCAGAACATGTGTTTGTTCTGCTACAGTATCCCTTTTCACCTGAAGGGAAAGGCTTGACAACTTAAGCCAGAAGGAGCTAGAGGCCCAAAAGGCCCAAGAAGCCCAAAAGATCCAGGAGAAAAGATCCTACCTCTTCACCCATAGGTCAGGCTTAACTTGTGTTCTCAATATAGATTTAGTTTGTTTCTTCAACTGGACAGAGACATTGTCTCCGTTTCTTTAGTTGGACAGGTACATTTCTACAATTCCTTTAACTGGACATTGACACTACCTCCATTTGTCCACCTGGACAGAAATATTTCCAACCTTTGTTCTACTGGATAGGACCATTACTTTAGTTTCTATCAAATAACATGTTCTGCAAAGTCAGAAGTCCAAAAAACTATTGTTTTCAGCCATGTTAGGAACCACGTAAAGCGGCTCAGTGCTGTTGCTCTATTGTTTCTTCACCTGGACAGGGACAATCCTTCAGCTGGACAAGAACATTTCTTCAGTTTCTCCAGCTGGACAGGAACATGATCTCAGTTTCTGCAAAAGGACAGGAACGTGTTCTCAGGTCCTTGAGTTTGACAGGAACGTTACCGCAGTTATTTCAGCAGGGCAGGGACCTTTCTTCAGTTTCTTCGGCTGGACAGGACCATTTCCAGATCTTCAGCTGGACAAGAACGTTTCCTTAATTTCTTCAACTGGACAAGGACTTATCCAGATCTTCAGCTGGACAGGGACATTTCCAGATCTCCAGCTGGTCCATGTGGGTTTGAATGTATATGAGTGGTGTGAGGAAGTCCCTTGTGAAGTCCCTGTCTGCTACTGCGTAAACAACACGACACACAGACGAACCAGACACATACGGAGACTTTTAAGGCTCCTCTGTTTGTACAAGCATGTTTATCTGTAGCGTTTACCTCTTCCTTGTGGAACCTCCTGGACCCTTCAGTAATGAATTTCGGCCCCGTGTTTTCCCCCACACTCGGCTGTCAGCTGAAGATGACGTCAACATCCTGCCGGCGGAGACATCGAGTGGCCAAACCGGGAATTGCAATTCAATGGCCTCCACTGGACAAAAATATTGGGACATGAGTTTTTCACGGCTTGGGCTAGACCCCCTCACCCCTTCGTGTACCATATTGTCTATATTGGACAACACCATGCTTCCGACTTTTTGGACACAGTGTTTTCAGCAAGACTGTGCCCCAGTGGCTGGATGAGTTTTGGTGTGAAAGATCTGGCATCTACAGATCCTTGACATTAAACCCATCCAGCACCTCTTGCATGAGATGGAATGGAATATGCAAGCCAGGTCCTCTCGTCCAACATCAGTGCCTCTGCAGAATGAATGAATTCAAATTCCCATAGAAATTCCAAAAGCCTTCACAAAAGTGTAGAAGCTGTTGTAGATGCAAAGGGGGAACAAACTCCATATCAAAGTCTGTGTATTTAAATGCAATGTCATTAAATGCTCTAGGGGTGTAATGGAAAGGCATCCCATTACTTTGGTATATATGGTACATATAGTGTACAACCAACAATTTTTACAGCTCAAAGTACTCTTTTCTTTGTCTCATCAAAAATAAATAATCTTTTGGAGCTTATAAAGTGTTGAAAAAAATCAACATAGAAGTTCTCTCACTGTTCTCATCAGCTTCACAGTTTTCTTCTCACTTCTCATCTTATGGATTTCAAGTCTGTCTGACTTTGGTAGCTGAGGCTGTAATTCAATCACTAAAATAAATTTTAGGCTCATTTATAAGAGAACCAATTTTCTTTGAGATATTATGGCTCCTGTATCTGAAACAAATAAATATCAGAGCACTGAGAGAAAAGAAAGGGTATTTTGAGATCTTAAATTGGGATCAGAGATTAGTGGAAGGCTCTTTCTTTAGAGGCGAAATTAAAAAGAAGGAGAAAATAGTTAAAATTTAATTTTAAAATCGAAATTGCTACTCAGGTTCATGTGTCTTTCAGGTACTTTATTGACCTACATATTGCTAAAAATAAAACCTCTAATATCAAATATGTTTCCCCATATAATTTGATCTGTCAGTGGTTCTCCAATCCTACAGGTATGATTATCTTTACGGTCAGTTTCTTTATTGCAAATTGCAACATTCTTACCAATACAAATGTGTGTAGAGTGTTGATATGTATTATACTAAAACAGACTCGGTTCAAATGGACCCAAAAGAACACAGATACATAGAAATGTAAAGATTACATTATGCAGATTTATATTTTACTCAGTTAGTCCCTATTAAATCAGGAAAAGTCATTTGACATGAAGGAAATTTGTTTATTATTCATTTAGACATTAATTATGTCTAATATATAATGTGTTAAATTCTAAATTTCAGAAGTAGTTGTATTGATTATCTATAGAATTTATATCCACCTCCCTGACTAATTACATCATTTTGTCTAAATTGTACAGTGTATTTAGAACACATTTTCTTTTGTTTTACACTTTTATTTTGACTTGGTTTGATATTTTATCTTGTGGCATAAACAGTCATGTCTCTGATCAGCAGTTTTCTGATACTAATTCTGATTTCTGACATTCGTTCAGCTAGCAGTTAGGGAGATGCCGGTGTGATTGGAAGTTATAAGTTTGGATCCCAGGACTTCCTGTGGCACCACTGAGGTACCCTTGAATAAGTTACAGTCTTAACACACTGCTCCCTGGGCATTGCATTAGTGGTGGCCCTCTGCTTCATTTGGAGAATGTGCTAAATGCAGAGAAAGAATTTCACAGTGTGCAGTTCTGTGGTTTGTTCATGTATGACAAATGGACACTTTACTTGAAGTAATCTGGGTCGCAGCAGGAGTTTTCGGGGCGATTTTTGGTTATGGAGTTACCCCTGTGATCAGAAGATTGTGGGTTCAAACCCCAGAGAAAGAATGTCACACGGTTCGCACGATGCGGTGTGGTTTGTTCTCACGTGAATATCTGGGTATTATAATATCTTCGCTCTCACTTTTAAATGTCTTGGTGTGCGGTACTGCAGATGGCCGCAAGATGTCGCCAAATACATTATACATTAACATAGATAATAAAAGTCCCCATTGGTGGTCCGAAAGGGGGGATTTAAACATGGCCGAGCGCATGTCTGCACGTTTGGCCGCTCAGGAGCGGCAGATTGAGGCTTTGGGGAGGGAAATCGGGCGGCTCCGGGATGGGCTGCTGACCGGCCGGGTGGTGGCCGAATTGGCGAGCAGCACCGAGCTGGAGAACCTGCGCAGCGAGAACCAAAAACTCAAATACCGGCTGATCCACCTCCGCCGGGGGCTGCGGGCCGAGCAGGAGCTGGAGACGGAGCAGGGCAGCGTGGAGAGGAAGGCACCAGACTCCAGAAACCAGAGGAGCGGGCAGGAACCGATCAAAGACCCGGCACCCCAGAAGGTTCTGGTCAGAACAACGGGCTATAGTGATGTTCCTCTAACAATCACTCAGTATATTATGTACTGAGGCAGTCCTGACCAATCGTAGGGCTCCTAGTCCTTGCAGCACAATAGGGACTGGGAATATAGCAGGCCTTGATTTTACCAGTCTGTTTTAATGCATTGCAGTACTGCTGTCAGTCATCGAAACACCGTCTCTCCATTTTTAATATATTATATTTCTAACATGAGACACTTGTGTTCTTTGAAAACCGTATTGTGGCCAGTAAACCTTGTATAAAATTACTTTTGAATATATTTTGCCATTACTTCCACTAAAAGTCATGAATGTTCTTTTTTACATCTGTAAAGTTAAAATTTTGGAGAAACGTGGTTTCGTTTTGACAACACTGATAAGCAACAATACATGTATAGAGAAGGCCAACTTACAGTTGTCTTAATTAAAAAAACAGTATTATTATTGAGTATGTATCATTCTCATAAGGGTATACAAAAAGTACTGACTGGGTAGCAAAAGCGTTACTGCTATATGTTTATGTATTCATATACATATAGATATAAATATAAAGTGACCATTATGTGCAAATATATCCACGTATGTATATATGTATATATGAGGGCTTTTTTATGTTTGATGTAATAACTCTAGAATGCTGCTCCAGACAAGACTCCAGAGGTCCGAAACCCGGCAGAGAAGAGCAAAAAGAAAGAGAAACCCAAAGCAGAGGGAGGAGCGGGGGAGGTATAGTAGGAGTTTTTTTCCTCTTGAGTTATTTCCACAGCTGGAAAAAAACGAGCTCATGAGCCACAGTCTAAATAGATTGCCCGGGTGTTGCATCAGTACTATCTGCCTTTCTTCTAGACTGAAACTGATGTGTCTATATTTATACTGATCTGGGATCAGTTCTGTTTGCCGAAACTCTTAGATGTGCCTATTAGAGCACACAGCATGACTGGTTACATGCACAGTCTCGTGTATCCATAATAGAGTGCCGCAGTGAGGAGCCTGAATGTGTATTCTAATGATGTGCTATATTATAACAACACTAAATGAACAAAAGTATTCGGACGCCTGATCTTTACAATGGCATTGAATTGAAATACTTTGACCGTAATATGGAGCTGGCCCCCCCTTTGCAGCAATACCAGCTTCCACAATTCTTGGAGGGTTTTCCACAAGATTTTGAAGTGTCCAAATTTGTGCCCGTTCATTAAGTCGGGCACTGATGTTGGATGAGAAGTCCTTGCTCTCAATCTCCATTCCAGTTTATCCTAAAGGTGCTGGATGGGGTTGGGGTCAGGGATCTGTGGGGACCAGTCGTTCTTCCACACTGAAACTCCTCCAGCACGACTTTATGGAGGCACAGTCAAGCTGGAAAAGTAAAGGTTCTACCCCAAACTGTGTCCACAAAGTTGGATGCAGGGTGTTATCCAACATTTCTTGGAATGCTGAAGAATTAGGATCATGCTTTACTGGAAGTAAGGGGCCCAGCCTAAACCCTGAATAAAAGGTGTGTCCCAATATTTTGTTCATATAGTGTGTCTGGTCCTGGCTCACTAGAGTCAATTAACGCCATTTTAGTCGCACACTGACTCCTTCCTTCCTGTGGCCCAGCTGAACCCTTGGCCCAGCTATATCCCGGAACGTTTGGAGCTGTATGAGAGACTCAAGAGGGAGAGCGATGCCATTCTGGCCAAGCAGGCAGCTAATAGCCAGCCCATTTCAGTCCAGCTGCCTGATGGACAAAACGTGGAGGCTTATTCCTGGACCACCACCCCTTACCAGCTGGCCTGTGGCATCAGGTGCGTTGCTGGGATTCTTTTAAAGAACATCCCTTAAATCTTAAATCTTTAACTTATTTACTTTTCCACAGGAGCTTTTCTACAACAGCTTCAAACTGTGATGTTGATAAAGGTTGTAAACATGCCTGTTTCCCTCGTATAGTGGTGTCACAGTAGCCTTTATATACAGCAGATTTGAAAGGGTGAATTCTGTCAAACCATTGAGGCTGAGGCAAGGAATATTAATATAATATGACAAAAGTTTAGAATGGAATATACACAACCAGTCAGAATATTTGCACACTGAGATTTTCTACCAGCAGAGGGCACTACAAAACACAATATCCTTTACGCTCCCTTAATTAACCCCCTGAAAATACTCCAAACCACTTCATTTGAATTAAGCGACTGTTACAAAACAGATCCCTTAATTTCCACATAAAATGTGTTTTAAGGCCTGAGTGTGAAACCCCTTATACAAGAAGACATTAATTCAGGATGTACTATTATTTAAGGGGCAAATTTGAAAGGTATGGGGAAAATTCAGTAGTTTTACCTCTTAATCAGCCTTCATCTATGCACATTTTCCTTCATTTCCAGTAGGGGAGGGCAAAATGAAGGTAATTTTAAGGGGTAAAATTAAGACATTTTGTTTCATAGTGGCATGTGCAGCGTAATACTAAAGGAGGTATTTACAGCGGCAGTTGTGTAGGTGTGTAAGAGGTTTTTGTTGTGGCTTGCTGTTACAGTCAAGGCCTGGCTGATAACTGTGTGATCGCACGTGTGGACGGTGACCTGTGGGATCTGGACCGGCCGCTGGAGAAGAACTGCTCTCTGGAGCTGCTGCGCTTCGACCATGAGGACGCCCAGGCTGTGAGTCTGACCTCTGAGCTTTAACACCCAGTACAGTATAGGGTTCCCTAGAGAGAATGGGGGTGTCCATTCGAATCTATTTTTATGGCGTATAGCGTATTTTTCTTTATGTAAAATTTTATGTGGTGTTTTTATTTTATTTCTTTAAATCAAATATTTTATGTGGTTCTTTTCTGCGCAGTTGTAACATAAGCAGTTTCCTTAAGGATCAGTGAAGTTTTCTAGGAATACCGCTCCTATTAAATGACCCATATCTTTGAAAGACTCATTTTCTTTGTATATTTTATTAATAAGAGTAAAACAAAACCAGTTTCCTTTAAAAGATAAAAGAATCTGTAAAGGTGCATGTCTGACATCCTATTAACTGGTTGTGTGGTGATGCAGAGTCAAATTCTGGACCGTCCTTTAACTTTAAATCCACTCATTCACTGATTCATAGCTCATTCAATTTCTAAAATTCGTCTGGTGACCCATATTATCATTATATTAGGTAGGGATTGATACACGTTACGACATTTTCTGGCCTACAAAGGAATTCAAATGTTGTACATACTGTGAATGTATTACTTATTTAAAGAATATTGTATTTTTAGGATATATTAAGTGCGTAAATCTCAGTGTGTGCAAAGGTTTTTGACTGGTAATGTGTTCCATTCTTAAAGAGATGGATAAAGCAATGCTGCATTAATGAATGACAGTCTGTACAGGTGTTGTAAGTGGATCTGTGATCTGTCCTTACTTTAGTTTTTTCTGTTTCTGCAGGTGTATTGGCACTCTAGTGCTCACATCCTGGGTGAAGCTATGGAACGTTTCTACGGGGGCTGCCTCTGCTATGGGCCGCCCATTGAAAATGGTTTCTACTACGACATGTTCCTAGATGGTCAGAAGTGAGTGTGGATGTTCTTTACTGAACAGAAATGAACAGATGATGATGGGGTTATGTCTCTTAAAGGTATACAGTATGTTGTATCTAAACCATGGTTTGAATTATAGGGGGTACTGTACTTCAGACCCCAGATTATTGGGGTAATGTATACTCCCCCCAGCCCCACCCCCTCGGGTTCGGCTCAAATACGGCTCTTTTTATTTGTAATGGAAAAACAGCATGGTACCTGTTGCCCGGGGAAACATGCCATATAGCACATATTGTTAGATCATGTTCAATAACATACTGTGGTGGTTATGCTAGCCATAATTATATAACACAATATATAACAGCCTCGTTAGACCAAAAGCTTGGGCTGAAAATGATTTGTCTGTACCAGAGGTGTCTCGAGCACGGAGTTTGGAAATCTGGAAGGGATCTGTAAAAGCATCATGAAGGAAAAACAGCCTTTCGAAAGGCTGGAGATCAGCAAGGAAACTTTGCTGGCCATGTTTAAGGTAAATAAACAAGGGCGATATTTCATATTGACTTATTTCTGTGCAAAAAACTAGTTCAGATAGATTAAATAGCCTGGCTGACTTTTGTTTCGCAGTATAACAAGTTCAAATGCCTTATCCTGAATGAAAAAGTGGACACCCCCACCACGACTGTGTACAGGTGAATCGGCCCGCCCCAGCTTTGTTGTAAATGAAGTATCTGTTGAATTGTTAAGATCACATTTGTATGTTACAGTAATATTATACATTACTCACAAGTGGCTGGATTCTGAACGTATTGTGATTTATTTTTTTTTGCCTTTTTCTAGGTGCGGCCCCCTCATTGACCTGTGTCGAGGTCCTCATGTGCGTCATACAGGCAAGATCAAAGCCCTGAAGATCTATAAGGTATGGATGTGCAGGATT
The DNA here is from genome assembly GCA_037832545.1 of Rhabdalestes septentrionalis. Lineage (NCBI taxonomy): Eukaryota > Metazoa > Chordata > Actinopteri > Characiformes > Alestidae > Rhabdalestes > Rhabdalestes septentrionalis. Next base: position 14,990,050 of record JBBMFX010000017.1, read on the forward strand.
GGTGTGTAAAGAAATATATGTAATGGTGTTACGTATTCGGAATACAAAAAGAAGAATCTGTATTCAATCTGCGTCACATTTTACAATGCAGTATTTAGCGTGTTTTCACATATAGTCCTCTTTAAACTAACTGAACTCTGTCCTCTATAGATGGTCCAAAAAGTGGCCAAAAAATTGGGGACTACGTTCTTTTTATGTTCACACACTGAGTTCATTTGAAAGGGAACTTGATTCTCTCTCTGCTCCACTTCAGCTCAGATGGGGCCTCCGTCCTTTTCATGCTCACACTTTATTTCCTCACCCAAGCTGCCGCCACTGTCTCTTCATGCTCCCCATGCTTGGGAATTGTTTTGCTGCATAAGAGCAAATAATGGATAAAAGGCTCTACCAATGCTTTGAGGCTGAGCAACTTAGTATAGATCATGATCTTGGCAAGAATCTTGGTCCCGTTTATTTAATTAGTTAGATTTTAATTTTGTTATTTTCATTTATTCATTTGTATTTGTTAGTTTAATTCTTTATTGTCTGTCATCTGTTTCCTGGGGCTGTACCACGTAATCTACTTATGGCAAGGCTAGAGGGCCAAAATTGTCAAAGTAAACCGGGAGTGCTTTGTTAACACGCATGTTAACACATGGTTTGAAGTTGACTGTTCACATATAAAAAAAATGCTGACTAATCTATTAAAGACATGCTTGTTTTTAAAATCATAAGTGTTTAAAATCATCACGTGCACTTTTCCCTCTTTGTCCAGTAGAGGGCAGTGGCACTTTGACATATGTTTTTTGTGGTAGATATGAATGTCATTTTCATAAATATAGTCATGTTAGCCTTTGATGGGTTTTGGTGGAATCTTCACAACAAATTTGGTGTCATTCTATCATATTTTATGGCATCAACTACAGGCCAAATTTCAGCAAACATCTTTGCTCATAACTTTATCCTAGATTTCTGATTCTTATATCTCTTCATTTTTGTTGAGCCATTTTAAAAATCTTGTTCAGAATCAAGAATGTGTTGAGGCAGGGTTCAGCCTGTGTGTTGTTCTGATTGTTTGGCTGATGGTGATCCTGTGTTGCTTATTATTATTATTATTATTATTATTATTATTATTATTATTATTATTATTATTTCTATTATTACTGTCATATTATATAAGTTCATCATCATAAATTCATCCAACATTTTGCTCCACAGAAATTCTAAAAAGTGCTCCTGAATCTCCATCATTTTTTCAGAGAGTTTTACACCCATCATGTTTGTTTTTTGTGGGTTTTCAGAACTCGTCCACGTACTGGGAGGGTCGCTCAGACATGGAGACCCTCCAGCGCATCTATGGCATCTCCTTCCCTGACAGCAAGATGCTGAAGGAATGGGAGCACTTTCAGGAGGAGGCCAAGAACAGAGACCACCGCAAAATCGGCAAGGTGAGAGTCATCTTAAATGTCATTTTTGCAGAAACATCTCACATCTAAAGGAATCATTATAGGAATAAAAACCCCACAAAGTAACAGGAAACACTTACTGTGACTCAGCATTTAAATTTGTGTCTGTTTAGCGCAGCGTCTAACAATACAGGCCTCCTACATGAGAGAGTGCCAGATGGAGCCAGCAGAAACTCCACCCACATCACGAGCAATCAGTGCAGATTCAACCCCCACAAAACTAGCCTCATCAGTGAAAGGACAGTTTATGCCATTTACCAATTCATTACAGGCCGACTGATCTATATACATTCCCATAAGTGTATTGTTAGTGGGTTCTCTCTGTTTTGCTGATGTGCCGCAGGGTAATACCTAGAAAGCGTAATCGATGTTAAAGGTGGGATCGGTAGGAAATATGTAGGTAATCGTAAAAAGAGTGGCGTATCCTTTTCATATTGAACTTTTATGGAGAAATTTCTGAAGACCTGTGTGTGCCCGTCTGTGTATGTGCGTATCTGTAAACACATTTATATAAACTGTATAAACTTACAAAACAGTGGTGTGTGTGTGTGAGTATATAATATACAGTGGAGGAAATAATGATTTAACCCCTTGCTGATTTTGTAAGTTTGTCTAATGACAAAGAAATGAAAACAGTGACAGATAGCACATCAAACAGAAAATTGAAAAAATTACTTTAAATAAAAGATAGAAACAGATTTGCATTTCATTAAGTGAAATAAGTATCTGAACCCTCTAACAAAAATAGACTTTAGACTTTAGTGGGAAAACCCTTGTTCGCAAGCACAGTGGTGAAACGTTTCTTGTAATTGATGACCTAGGAGAAATTTTGGTCCACTCCTCTTTGCAGATCATCTCTAAATCACTAAGGTTTTGAGGCTGTCTCTGTTCAACTTTGAGCTTCAGCTCCCTCCATAGGTTTTCTATTGGATTAAGGTCTGGAGACTGACTAGGCCACTCCATGACCTTAATGTTCCTTCTTGAGCTACTCCTTTGTTGCCTTTGCTGTATGTTTTGGGTCACTGTCGTGTTGGAACACCAATCCACAACCCATTTTCAGTTTCCTAGCAGAGGGAAGGAGGTTGTCACTCAGGATTTTACGATACACGGCTCCATCCATTTTACCGTTGATGTGGTGAAGTTGACCTGTGCTCTGAGCAGAAAAACCTCCCCAAAGCAAAATGTTTCCACCGCCCTGCTTGATGTTGGGGACGGTGTTTTGGGGGTCATTTCAGAGCATTTTTCTTCTTCCAAACCCGGTGAGTTGAGTTAATGCCAATGTCATCTGTCTCATCATCTCCCAGTCTCTCTTTGAATCATTCAGGTGTTCACTGGCAGACTTCAGACGGGCCTGCACATGTGTCTTCTTGAGCAGGGGGACATTGCGAGCACTGCAGGATTTTAATCCATTGCGGTATGATGTGTTTCCAATGGTTTTCTTGGTGACTGTGGTCCCAGCTAATTTGAGGTCATTAACTAACTCCTCCCATGTAGTTGTAGGATGGTTCTTCACCTTTCTTAGAATCATTGACATCCCACGAGCTGAGACCTTGAGTGGAGCCCCAGACCGAAGTCAATTGATGGTCAGATTTTGCCCCTTCCATTTTCGAAATTGCACCAACGTGGTCACCTTCTCTCCCAGCTACTTGCTAATGATTTTATAGCCCATTCCAGCCTTGTGCAGATCTATTATTTTGGTCAGCTCTGGAATGGCCATGTTTGAGAGTTTGGAGTCTGCTTGATTGATTGATTCTGTGGACAGGTGTGTTTTATACCTGTGACTAGTTAAGACGGGTGTCTTTAATGAGGGTGACTAATTGAGTAGAAGTGTCTAACCACTCTATGGGAGCCTGAACTCTTAATGGTTGGTAGGGGTTCGAATATTTATTTCACTCAATGAAATGCAAATCATCTTTTATTTAAAGTAATTTTAAATATTAAAATTTAAATGATACTGTTCTGAGACTTTTCAGTTCTTTGTCATTGGGCAAACTTACAAAATCAGCAAGGGGTCAAATAATTATTTCCTCCACTGTATATACACATATACATATCCCAGAGGAATCATCCCTGTGTGTGTGTATATGTAATATGTATGTGTGGGTCTGTGTATGTATACACACACACACACACACACACACACACCCACACACACACACACAAACATACACACATTAAAGCTATTTCTAAATTGAGCAAACGGTGATGTTGGTGGAACTAAAATCACATGTTGTCGTGTGATACCGGCACCTACCCTGGTCTAAGTGACTTCTGGCAAATGTGAATCTAATTTAAAATGGACAATTTAGTCTGTAACCAACTGCACATAAGGCCAATGATTAAAGGGCCTATATCCTACATTGTACTTTTTTTGTAAGTGGTGTCACCAAATGCCTACAAAAAAGTCAAATGAACACTTGGCAATGCATAGGATGCCTCTTCGCTCTCTCTATCCCTCTTGGTGAAGAAGAGGAGTGAGGTCTCCTACTTATGTCAGATTCTCAATTAAAGTGTGATCGATACCCTCCTCTGTTCCCGTGACGACCAGCTGGTTCCCCAGGAGAAGACTTTCTGTTCTTTCTCTCTCCACTCAGTAGGCTTTGTGCCTGATTACCTTCTAATTGGACCAAAGAAAGTGTTTGTGGGGGGTGGGGGGGGGGGTTTAGGTGGAGGGGGCTATTTCGTTCACATACCACTAAAATGAAAAGAACAAAGGACCACTGTGAGCCATATGATTTACTCTGCTGTTTCCTGGCATGGTGCCTGCAGTGATGAGTTTGAGGAGTTTCAGGGGTCTGAGAACAGTTTGTCTTACGAGTTGAGAGCAGATTTGATGCCATGTGTCCCCGTGGTTCCCTGTGGAGATGGAAAACTTGCTCCACACCACCTCCTACTGAGAACATGATTGGTTTTTAAGTCTACTTTATTCATTTTCTGTCTTCCTCACTCTCTATGATGACTTATTGCAGGATCAGGAGCTGTTCTTTTTCCATGATCTGAGTCCAGGCAGCTGTTTCTTCCTCCCACGTGGTGCCTACATCTACAACACACTCACGGAGTTCATCAGGGTAAAGCTCTCCATTTAAACTTAACTGAGAAGTATTGCACAAAAACTATAGATCATAAACACATCACTGTTACTGACAGGTTTTAACGCCTATTATAATAAGTGGGGACAATATATCAGCATACTTAGACATTTTTTGGAATGAAAGACGGAATGCTCATGATCACCATTGCTCACCTCCAGTCACAATTCACATTTTAGCAGATCAACCAAAACATGTTAGTGTCCGACATTTACTTCTTCAGGTGCTTTACTGACGCTACATAGCTAATGTAGCTGACATTTCATGCATGAGATTAGCATCACGTGGATCTAAATCCTGATCCTGGAGGCCCACTGCCCTGCAACATTTTGAGGTTCTCCAGAAACACATTACCCTGAAAACATTCGGATCCCCTAGAGGCCCACTTGCCTGCAAAATTTAGGGTCCTCTGGAGGTTAACTGCCCTGAGAACTTTAGGGTCATGTCGAGGCCAAATGCCCTTCCAAAACTTAGGATCTTGTAGTGGACCACTGTCCTGCAAACCCAGGAGGCCTGTGCCCAACAACCCTGCTCGAAATGTTGGTTAAAGCAAGGAAAACACTCAAATAGGTAGTGGGCCTCCAGGACCAGGTTTAGAGAACTTTATACACGTCTCAACCTGTGTTGAACTGTTACATAATCTTGAAGGAAATATGTTAATAATTTATGCATGTCAACCTGTCACCCACAGGTCAAATGGGTTCAGCTCAACTTGTTTAATTTTGCTGGAGGAGACGGGGCAAACAAGTGACGAAGCCTATATATAGTTGCTATATATAAAACTTAGTATGGGCGTCGAGTTGGGTGTGGGTTGACGTTTTGTCCGGTGGGTTGGTGGTTGGGTCGAATTGCATAACAGGTTTGGGTGAGTGCGGATCAACCTAAAACCCTGACCTCTGCATAACTAGTGCTGATCTGGGTTCTGACGCGGAATGAAATTTAAAAATGAACAAATTACATACATTTCAAATTAAACTCAGAGGAAAGTGTGTGGTGCTTTAGGAGTGCGGTCTGATGCTTCTAGCTGGTGGGATGTAAGCTTCCAATGCTACATCATTAGCCTCATAGATCTAGAGCAAAACTAAAGAAAAAACGACGTTTTCTGATTCTGAAACGTAATTAACTTCAGATACCAAACCTGTCTTGGTTGATCAAATATTATTTTCTTTCTGAACTACTAATTAGATTATCAAAGACACGGTTTCTTAATTAGTCAAACCTTTTTAAAGATGTATCGTATTTAAACAAAGATTTGTTTGTGCTGTGTGTACAGGAGGAGTACTGGAGGAGGGGTTTTCAGGAGGTGGCCTCACCCAACATCTACAACAGCAAGCTGTGGGAGACGTCCGGCCACTGGCAGCACTACAGCGAAAATATGTTCTCTTTCCCTGTGGAACAGGATGTCTTTGCTCTCAAGCCAATGAACTGCCCTGGACACTGGTATGTACACACATCAGCAGTGATGGATTGAGGAAAGGCCTTAGTTTCTTATCCTAACCTAAAATTTGCTGGAAAGCTTGTAATGACAATCGCCCTCCCAGACCTCCCCGAAAACTGTCTAGAACTTTAATTTAGTGTATTAATATGGGACAGCATTGCTGATGTTTGCTTACAGCATCATTTGGCAACTAAAATTTGAAACACTAGATAGTTTAACCACAGTAAGAAATGAATGTGACACAATTTACAACCTAACACCGAACTCACACTATACTATTCTCAGTCTGATGTTTAGCCACCGGCCACGGTCCTGGCGGGAGCTGCCACTGAGGCTCGCAGATTTTGGTGTGCTGCATCGCAACGAGCTCTCGGGGACACTTACTGGACTGACCAGGGTTCGCCGCTTTCAGCAGGACGACGCACACATCTTCTGCACTATGGAGCAGGTACGCCAGCCAGCCAGGAGGCCTTAGAACTATTTTTTACTGATTTGCAGCTCACCAAAAAAGGGGATTTTGTGATTGCTTAGCCTTGTCATCAAGTTCTTGTCATTGTTCTCTACTAATGATACAATACAATTCTAAAGGATCCAGACACGCCGAGTTGTGTACACAGACATGCCATCTCCATAGAAACGCATTCCCATTAGGGCACTATTAGGGTAAGTTGGAGTGATGAAGCTCCTTTGAAAATGCAGGCGGGGTCAAGTGATGAAGATCTATTGAAGGTCATTCAATTGAAGTAGATAATGATAAACCTCCATTTCAGACCTTTGGGATGAGTGTGAGTAGTGCAGCTCCATTCAACACCTTGAGTCAGAGCGATGGCGCTCCTTTGAACACTCACTAGGGTGAGTTGGAGTGATGAATCTCAACTGAACATGTCTGTGATGAGTGGGAGTGGAGCAGCTCCATTCAACGCCTGTTGGATGAGTAGGAGTGGTGAAGCTCCATTGAACATGTTTATGGTGAGGTTGGAAGGACAAAGCTCCACTCAACAGCTTTGGGCTGAGTAGGAGTGGTAAAGCTCCACTGAATATATTTATGGTGAGTTGGAATGATGAAGCCGTACCAAACAAGATGGTACGAGATGAAGTGATGAAGCTCCAGCCAGGGTCTTCAGAATAAATAGATATGGTGACAGTCTGGTCCTTGCCTTTAGGATGAGTTTGGTTATTTCTTCATAGGGAGAACTGTTCAGCACAGATAGAAATTCCATTTATCTTTCCATTTATCTCTGTCCAGATCGAGTCAGAGATGAAGGGATGTCTAGACTTCCTGCGCTGCATCTACGATGTGTTCGGCTTCTCCTTCCAGCTGCACCTTTCCACTCGCCCGGAGAAGTACCTTGGTGACATCGCTGTCTGGAACCAAGCTGAAAAGGTATATTTAAGTTCAGGTTCCCCTGTGAAATTAATCAGTTCATCTTATGCTCTGAATTCTTGAATCTATTGCTATTCATCTATGTTTTGCAGCAACTTGAAAACAGTCTGAATGAATTTGGCGAACCGTGGAAACTAAACCCAGGGGATGGGGCTTTTTATGGACCAAAGGTTATTTCCCCATGATTATGGAATGATAAATTACAAAAAGTATTTTTGTGATCTTTTTAGTAAAATTTCTCATTTATTCCAGATTGACATCAAGATTAAAGACGCCATCGGACGTTATCACCAATGTGCCACCATCCAGTTGGACTTCCAGCTGCCTATTCGATTTGACTTGACCTATGTGGGGTGAGCAAGAACTTTGTATCTCCTGGAATGTCTGGAATTAAACTGAATTATCAGTGATAAATGCTACATTTCCATACAGGAAAGATGGAGATGACAAACTCAGGCCAGTCATTATCCACCGCGCTATCTTGGGCTCGATTGAGCGCATGATTGCCATCCTCACAGAAAACTATGCCGGAAAATGGTAAGAACACAGCACAATTCATACAATGCAGAATTATTGACTACCAGTGGGAAAATATGTATAAACCCTGACTTTTTCTCATTTTCCTTTCCCCTTTCCTCAGGCCACTGTGGCTGTCTCCTCGTCAGGTGATGTTAGTGCCTGTTAATCCGTCCCTTGAAGAATACGCTAGTAAGGTAGGCTGCTATGGTCCAGTCACCCTTTTTTTAATTGAGTCCAACAACAACGTGGGCCAGTTTTACAGTCATGTATTACAACTAATCTCAAAGATAGTAAAGATTCTCCACTGTAATTTATTGTATCCTAGTTGTTTTTTGTACTGTGCAAACTTGAACCTTGGAACTGAATTACTGGTACTGATTTTCCATTGTCATTGAATATTGTATTTGTGCTTTCAAACATCCCAAATGTTTTGAACACCCATAACAAGAAGCTGAGGACCTTGGTGCTGCGATGGCAGATTAAAACCTGATTTAAAGTAATAAAAGGCAATATTAAGTAGGGGATGCAGGGAGAAATGTGTCAAATCTGAAGTAGGTTGTGAGGACCCCAAATCCTGTCTAGTTCTGATGCTTTCAAACAAAAAGGTCTATTTTAAGCTCTACTAACTGTTATATAAGCACAGATAGACTTGATTATGTGGTTTTTGAAGCTGTCTGACTCACTTTTCTCTATACAAATTGATAACTAGAGTTTTCACAGCACAAAAATGGGCAAATTGGTGCTCCTACAGTCAGATGCTTGTTTAATGTGGGCCCAGATGTTTGGTTGAATGACTCAGCGCTGAAATGCTTATTCTTGCGTAGGTGTGCAAGCAGTTTGTGGAGGCGGGCTTCATGGCGGATGCGGATCTTGACTCCAGTTGCCTTCTAAACAAGAAAATCCGCAATGCCCAACTAGCTCAATACAACTTCATTCTAGGTAAGGAAAGATTCTAAAT
>JBBMFX010000017.1:15050107-15060983 GCA_037832545.1 Rhabdalestes septentrionalis
AGTTTGTGAGTCTGAGTGAGGAGGAACAGTTAGAGTCAGTAGAGGTAGTTTGTGAGTCTGAGTGAGGAGGAACAATTTCTAGTCCACAGCAACGGGATTAAGAATCTCTACCAGAGCTTCTGAACACCAGTTGTCCTTGAATGGGGGAGGATCATTTATGATAATTCACTCTGCTTGGCAGACTACCACACTCACCATTACATTCTTTCAATGCATCACTCAAAGCATTGTGCTTGTTGCTGCTGTCACAGATTTCATGTCATTGTCCATGGAGGACTTAAGAACACTTGTTTTGTAATGTAATGTAAGACAAGTCTTACTTAACCAGTGGGGAATTTTTGTTTTTAATTTCCATTGGCTCTCATCTCCATTTGCACAAGATGTACTTGATCCCCATCTCACATTACCCTGCAGGGGAAACAACATACAATACCACCACACCCTCTAAACGGCTGTATCTTAATGGCACTGTATTTAGATTGTATATGCTCAGAGCACAGGTCGGGTCCAGTTACGTTGTGGGGTGGTTCTTTGTAGTGTCTTGTCCTTTCACTCACAGGCAGAGCTTTTCACATTGGGCTGCTCGAATGAAAATTAAAACCAATGGGAGACCAGAACACTACAGTTCTGTAGATAATGCAATCCTTTGTTTTTGCATTCATTTGAACATTTTAATGAGGATATTAAAGCTCAAAGATGCCGGGAAGGCCCATGGTGGCTCATAAACTGTGCCACGTGGTGTCAATGATATGAAACTGGAAAAGGGTGAGAGAACAAGGGAGAAGGATCCATGAGAATTTCAGGCTGTTTTTGCAGCTTGGACTGGAGGGAAAAATGTTGGGATATTCAGTTTATCTTTGAAACATACTCGTCATGTATGGAGCTTGTGTACCAAATCTAAATCGGATGCTGTCATATTCAGTGCATTGAAGTGCATGCTTTCAACCTTTAAATGTTCATGCCATTACTTCAAGTTCTTAAATGAATTTGAATTGGAGTGGGAGTGTGTAGGATCTTCTTACTAACTCTTACACACACTAGTAAGAGGCAGTTTCTCATTCACAGCTTTCAGAACATCATTCCGTTTAAGACCTTCCCAGAATATCCAGTCCACGTTGTTCTCCAAGTGAAATCTGTCCAATATCTTACATAGGTAACTTCAGAAAAGACCTGCAATCGCTTCCATTAGACCCTCATGGCTCGTGCATCTCCTCATTACCAGCAGCAGTGGGATGTGTCTACAGTAAACACAGAGGTGATTTGATTAGGCATGTTGCATTCGCCTGTGCATTAGGAAGTGACACCACAGATAAAGTGGGTCCTCTTTGGGTCACCTTGAGTGCAACTGCATTACAATTTGCAACATAAACTTTGTTGTCAATATACTACCAATGCCTGTCACAACGTATAGACAGTGTTGCTCCATCCAAGGGTTCCCATCAGGCTATTCCTTTCTTTTTTTTAAATCAATGAGTTTCTGTTACTGGAGGAAAATGTTTACATGCAGAGCACCTTTAAACATTGTCCTCACATTCCGAATTTGAATCTGTTTTACAGCGTTTTGTTTCGACATTGTTTTACACTGCATTTTTTTTATTATGTAATTGCCCTGATGTATAGGTGCTATGATCCCTATTGATTATAGTTTACAGTAAGCAGAGAAAAACACTCAGTCTTGTCTTATAAGTAGGAGGTGTTGCTGGACAGGGCAGGGCAGTCCCATACCTGTGGAAGCGAGGTTTTGGAAACAGACTGGATACCTTTAAAGAGAGCCTAAGAGGGAAATTGTATTGCTGCGAGTAACGGGAGTAATGAGTGCCAGATCTGATATTTCCATCTGAGATTTGCTGCTGATAGACTGTTAAAAACGAGGCATCCAAAGAAGCAGAGGAAACGCGAGAGAAACAGAGAGAGAAACAGAGAGAAAATAAAGAAAAAAGACCAGCAGAGCGTGGATGATTGCACACGAGTTGTGAACTGCAACAACCTCCGACCAGAAAACCCACACAAGAGCTTCCCTGGAAGGTATGTAGCACTCAACCTGACTAACTTTAGTCCAATACCTTTACATCATGCTCAAACTGAGGTAGGAAAAAGATCTCCTCAGAACAAGAGCATGCCTGAACCAGTTCCTGATATTATTACGCTTGATTAATCCCACAAGCTCCCAGGTTCATTACATCCTCTGGTATCTCAGTAATTACACAGAAATCAAATTATTGGAGAGGATTTCTGGTTTTCAATATTTTCCTGAAATGTAAGAATAATCTTAAGGCTTCTTGGGGACTGCAAAATAGATGTTTTTTTTTTTTGTTTATTTACACGCTCTCCAAACTCGAATGAAAGCCATCCTCATTTATTTATTTTTTTGTAAATATTAATGGAGGTGCTGGAATGAAAATTTCTTGGAATCATTTGAATAATGAGGCCTGTTGCAGTTGTTTTGCCTCATTAGTTTCACAGACCTGCGGACCTGTGAATCTGGTTTTAAGTAAAACTTTCCAAGTGTTTTTATTTCTCCCTTTGAAGTCTTTGCATTTAAAATGACAATGGCAAATGCATTTACATATATATACATCTTTATCTATATCTAAATACAGCCGAAACCAGATATTTACATTTTTACATATTTACAAATACGCAAAACCTTTTTTTTCCTTTACTGTCATACCTTAAATCAGACTTTTTCTGTTTTATATCAATATATATAAACATATGTTTCCTATTCTTTAAATGCCAGAATAAAGAGAGAGAGAGAGAATTTTATGGATTTTTTTCCCCACTTTCATCAGCCAAAAATGTACACACACTTCCTTAGCATGAGGCAGAGTTGCCCCGCTTCACTTGGGCCAAATATTTCGGGTATCCTTCCACAAGCTTTCTGCAAAAGTTTGACAGAACTGGTGGAACTGGATCAGGCTTGTAGGCCTTCTTTTCCTCACACTCGCCTCTCCAGTGCCGCCCACAAATTTCCAATGGGATTGAGATCAGGGCTTTGTGATGGTCACTCCAGTACCTTGACTTTGTTAGTACCTTAATTTTGTAACTAATTTGGAGGTGTGCTTGTGGTCATTGTCCACTTGGAAGGCCCATTTGCACCAAAGCTTTAACTTGTCCTGGTTGCCGTCTTCAGATGTTGCTTCAATATATTCACATACATTTCTTTTCTCTTGATGCCATCTATTTTCGTCCCTTTTCCTCCAAATAAATTCTTTATTGCTGAACAGTTCCAATTTTGTTTTGTCAGACCACAGGACATATCTCCAGAAATGAAGATTTTGGTCCCCATGTTCAGTTGCAAACTGTAGTCTGCCTTTTTTATGGTGTTTTTAAAGTAATTTCTCCATTATTAACCTTTTGCTGTTGTCCTGGCGTTGATTCACGCATTTCACACCAAAAAATTTTCCACTCAGCGACTCAGAATCCATCTCCTTCCCGAGCGGTGTGATGGATATACATTCCCATGTTTTTGACACTTGCACATCTGTGTCAGAACGGATGAATGTGGGACCTTCTGGACCGAAGGATGAGCCACAATTGTAGAGGTCCAGATTTCTTTTTCTGATGTCTTTCTTTTTCTGATTTCTATTGATTTTCCCATGATGTAAATGATAGCGGCTCTGTGTCCAAAGTGTGCCTTTATCTGCATCCACATGTGTGCCACCGATTAATGGAATCAATTAACCTACCAGCAGTTGCTCAATCTCAGAATGGACTCTGGCATTTTCTTTTTGTTTAAACAACACAACAAACTTAGAGCTTAAACTTCTCCCTTTCGTGATTCTGACATTTAACCAATGCAAACAAAATGTTCAGATTTATTGATCTAAAACAGATATATAGTTGAAGCCAGATATTTACCTTCACCTCAGAAAAAAAGACAAAATAGTTTGTTCTTTATTTACGTGTGTGTGTGTGTGTATGTGTGTGTGAATAAACCGATGTCTGTATTCTCTCCCCAGACTGAGATACCTGTTTTCTGAAGATGAAGTTTTCCTTGGGCCAGCTGCTCAGAAACTACTTCACCAAGCGACGTCTGTGCCGAAACCGCTTGGTGACCAAAGATGGCCACTGCAACATCGAATATGGCAGTGTGCAGTACAGAAACTTCTTCGCTTATATTCTAGACTTCTGGACCACTTTTGTGGAGATCCGCTGGCGATACGTGACCTTCTTATTTGTGGCTTCCTTCATTCTCAGCTGGTTCCTTTTTGGACTCCTCTGGTACTGGATTGCCCTCAACAACGGGGACTTGGATAGTCGAAACTCAACACAGCACAAAGTCTGCGTGAATAATGTCAGAGACCTGACCACCGCTTTCCTCTTCTCGCTGGAGACCCAGTCGACGGTGGGCTTTGGTGGACGAGAAATCACCCCGTACTGCCCCGGCGCTATCACCCTCCTCATCGTCCAGACTCTTGTTGGTGCCATCATTAACTGCTTCTGGTGCGGAGTGGTTATGACCAAAATCGCTCTTCCCAAGAAGAGGGTGAAGACTGTCCGGTTCAGTGAGGTGGCTGTCATCTGTGCACATAAGGGGGCGCTCTGCCTGCAGATCCAAGTGGCCAACCTGCGCAAGTCTCTAATGATCGGCAGCCAGATCTATGGAAAGCTTCTTCGGACAAAAGTCGGCGACGAAGGCGAGACCATCGTCCTGGACCAGGTCAATGTTGATTTTGTGGTGGATGCTGGGATGGACAGCTTGTTTTTTGTATGTCCCCTGACCCTTTGCCATGCGATCAACAAGGCCAGTCCATTCTTTGAAATAGCGGTGGACACCCTGTACCAGCAAGAGTTCGAGCTGGTGGTGTTCCTGGACGGCACGGACGAGTCCACTAGCTCCTCCTGCCAGGTCAGAACTTCTTACATCCCACAAGAGATAATGTGGGGCTACAAGTTCCTCTCAGTTGTCTCTCGCAGCAAAGAGGGAAAGTATCGCGTAGACTTCTCCAATTTCGCCAAACTGGAGCCTGTACCCACTGCCAACTGTACCGAATGCTTCAACAATGACAAATGCTATAAGCACCTCCCCAACACAGCCACTACCAATCAAGGTTTTGAAGTAATAAACATCGGTGACATTAGCAATGCTACAAAGATGTAACATGGAACTGTTAACCTCTGGAGTGTTGCACTGGAAGTATCCATGTTGCCATTTAAAATTATACAAAAAAATTATATTTCTCATCAAGGTATAGGAAATTCATTCAGATTCACTAACGTGGCTTTGTTTGCAAACTTATATCACTGCCACACCTGGATGCAAGAAATGGACATGCGCTTTGAAGTGTACCAAAGATATACCTGGTTGTGCAAATTGTGCTGTACAGTAAATTCTGTCATGCCTCTGGGTAACGATGATGTACTGTAGCATATGGGTTTGGTCTCAGATTTACCCCACTATGAAGACTGACCTGTGTTTTTGCTCTGCTTTTGTTTTCTTCTTTTTTTCAAGAAGTATCAAATGAAGAATTCTGATTCATTGTTAAGGTAACAATTTTTTGTTAATTGTTAAGGTAACAATAAATATGTCCGATATTTGAGCTTATTTTGAGTATGGGTGAGGTTCGTTACATATTGATACCATTTCTCATTGTATCATGTAAAACGTACTGTTTTTATGTGCAATCGTTAATGAAATCAATCATTAAACCAGGGAACTCCACCATCTTCCAATTAACCTTCATTTACTGGATTGTTTCAATTTAGTGTAGTGTACATGTAAAAATGATAATCTCAGTGTACTTTGCTTATATTGAGCAATCTGATTGTCATGGAAAAACAGACTTGACAGACTCAGCACATTAAAGATTCTGACAATGGATAAGAGCTGAAGTAGGCAGTCCTCCGGAAGTGTCACTAAAACAGTGGTAAACACATAGATTGACTTGTCTGTGGTCATTAAAATGGCTTAGATAGCTCTAATGTTAGTTCAGTTTTAGAACCAAATCACTGCACTGGAGTGTGCACCTTTTTCACACCCACAACGTACCCAGTATATTAATGGTGCTTCTAAAAAAATTGACAGCAAAAATGAGCAAAAATGAGCCAAAATTATCTTTACCTGTTTTACATTTATTATTATAAATATGACATAATTTATTTAGTCAATGGAACATAAGGGTGAGTGAGAACGCAGCCTTGTAAATGTGTAATTTTTTTTGAAGGATTGTGTCAACAAAATAAAAAAAATTATAAAATATAATTATTTCTTAGTGTTTTTCCTTGAAGAAATGTACACTTATACACTAATAGCCAAATGTACATAGTAACTACTGTAATATGCTATTATACACTGATCACCTTTGAGAAAACAGAACACAGTACCTCTCAGAGGACGGACTCCACAAGACCTCTGGAGATGTGCTCTGGTATCTGTCATCATGATGTCACCAGATAATTTAAGTCTTGTGAGTTATATGAAATCTCCAGGGCTCACACACACCACAGACTAAGTATTGAGATCTGGAAAACTGAAGTACAGACCCTCCTTGCCACTCTGTCCAAACCGCCTAGCAATGGTCCTACCTTGATGACAGGAGGTCCCAGGTAGCATGGTAAGGCACCCGGTCTGCTCCTTGAAGATTATCCACAGGTGTTCCACAGGGCTCAGTCCTTGGGCCGCTTCTCTTTTGTCTTTATACTGATCTTCTATGGGCTGTAATAGCCTCATTTTTTTTTCCTGCCACTTTTACTAGGCCTCAACTTGGACCTCAGAGTCTCTGGCCGACAGTTCCACTTGGATAGTGGCCCACCACCTCAAGCTGGACCACAACAAGGCTGAGCTCCTCTTCATCGCAGGGAGTCCTACACTAAAGCCACGAGCTCATCATTGTTTTGGGAACTTTGTTATCCCCCCTTCAAAGAAGGTAAGAAATCTTGGTATTATGCTTGATGAAGGCCTGTCTTTCTTGCCTTAGTGTGACCTGATCTCCAGGACATGCAGATACCTGCAGAACACTTCTGAGACTCTTTCTCACCACGAAAGCTACACAGATATTTGTCCTGTTTCTGGGCAATTCCAAACTGGAATAGAGCGACTCTCTACTGGCGGGACTCCCTCTGAAGGTAACGAGAAACTTCAGCTGATTCAGTATGCATCTGCAAGGTTAGTCTTCAATGCTCCAAAGTTCACTCACACCCCACCTTACTAAGGAACCATTACTGTCTACCTGCAGCCACTCGCATTAATTTCAAGTTCTTAACACTTGCTTTTAAGGCCAAGAATGGACTTGTAGACCCAAATATATCAGCACTGATCAAAGAGCATTTTACTTCTTGTCATTTCAGGGCTTCAAGCATGGCTCGTTTTGACACCCTCTTTGAGGAGCACCCTGGTGACTAATTAGGCCTCTCATATACACTTATCCCCCTGGAGCAATTGACACAATGATTCAGAATGCATCAACGACACAATCAACGACACAATGGTTGAAAGTCGGGGGGATTGAACCTGCAGCCATGTGGTCATCGACTTATCAGGCAAGTCTGACTTGAAAACCAGAAATATTTTACCATCAGTAAAGCGTAAACTTAGTAAAGTACAAGCTAAGTTCTTGTTTTCATCCTGGTCATCTCACTAAATTCAATTCAGTAGTTAAAACAAGCAAATGTTTTTACAGTAAGTTTGCTGTCTTCTCTGTAAAGTTGATTTGGTGTAGTTGTTTTTGGTTTGGCTGCAAAAATTAGTTCAATGGACTGTTTTCTTTAGGATTTAGTGCCCCAGCAAGTTAGTGTCACTGGTGTCTGTAATTCGACAACCATCAGCCTGTACTGCTTCTCTGGATGGGAAAGAGTAGCAAGCTTTGCAAGTAACAAGCAATCCTTACCAGAATGTCAGTAAGGCATGGCTGAATGTATTGGGTGTGCTTTGGGCAAAGAGGGCTCACAATATTTGGATACACATCAAGCTTTTAATTAATTGTAATTAATTTTAAGGTTTTTATTTCATAGTTTCAACTGAATCATTCTACTGCAAATATGTGAATTCTCTTCTTTTCACTAGAAAGCTTAATTCTCATAGGGTGGCTGGTGGCCCGGTGGCCTGGAGTTTGCCCCTGCAATCACAAGGTTGTGGGTTTGTATCTCAGGACTGCTGTGTTCCACTGCTTCACTTGGTAAATGGGTTAAAATCAGAGAAAAAAATTCACACTGTGATCCGGCGTGACAAAAAGGGCCAATTTTATTAATCTTTAACATTTGCCTCTGGGGACCAAACCTCTGGACCCTTTGCAGAATGGCTTTCTGTCACTTTTTCCACTGTTCAAAGCAAAATACTTACAATTTGCATCATTTCATCTTTAGGTAATTACAGAAGACTTTGCAAAACCAGGGTGGACTGTTGACAGGGGTCTTGACCAATGGACCAACAACAACCTGAGACAGCGCTGAGCGCACATGAAGGACTACATGAAATAATAAATATTCAGAGGCAACTCCACACTTTTTGTGACAACCAACCAGGGGCGCAGATAGCATTTTTTATGTGGGGGGGGGGGACAACTAATTGGCAGGGGCAGGACTTGTTGGAATGGTTGGGGCCTGTGGGAGGTAGGTGGGGTTGTGGTAAGTGGCGGGAATTGGGTCGGGGCCTGTGGCGGGGCTTAGGTTCAGCTCTACTCACTTTTTTTGCTTTGTTCCCGAAAGTTAATAAACTGCCTCTGGAACCAGTTAAGGTACAAAAATCTATTCAACAAAAATAGTGATGCAGTTCAGTCTGTTTTCGCTCAGCCGAGACTTCTGTTACTTTGTACAACAGTCCTGCGACTCCTGAACGTCACTCGCTCTCTATCTCTCTCTCTCTCTGACTCACTCATAGGCT
The DNA here is from genome assembly GCA_037832545.1 of Rhabdalestes septentrionalis. Lineage (NCBI taxonomy): Eukaryota > Metazoa > Chordata > Actinopteri > Characiformes > Alestidae > Rhabdalestes > Rhabdalestes septentrionalis. Next base: position 15,058,929 of record JBBMFX010000017.1, read on the forward strand.
GCAGTCTCATAAGGAAATGCAGCTTTTTGATATAAAGTATTTCTTGTTCCCAAATACAAATATCTGTGCCCCTGCAACCAACACATCCCCACTCAGTTACACAGCCTGACATGCAGTTCTACAAATCAGCAGTTTAGACCTCTCAGTCTGGTTGACTTTGGTGCTCCCCACACTTTTACTGGTAAATACTGGTCTACATTTTATAACACAATTTATTAGTGATCGGCTTCACATATGTTGCCCGAAAAGTACTTTTGATTGATTGTTACAAATAAAGCTAGGTCTACATCCGCGATACACTCTAGATATTTTCATGACAGACCTTACAATCAGTTATGCTCTCATGTTCAAAAAACAAAGGTCACAAAACCCACAAAAACACAACAGTATTTTAAACAATTTATTCATTCATTTATTCATTTTTAAGAGAGACGATACTGCGAGTGCAAAAAGCTTAGAAACTGTAGAAAAGTGAACAAAGAGAGGAAAGGGACATTCAATGAGGGCAGATATGAATATTATTTAAAAGAAAACTGAATAAAGCCATAGGCACACATGACCCACAGGACTTTGACTGCAGCTTTGACTGCAGCTACCAAACATAAAATAATCCACACATGCTTTTATAACAGGGAAGACTATGCAAGAAGCCAAAATAGGCAAACATTACAACATATGTGGTCTAATTAACTAGATTATCAAATGTCAACATTAAGCTGATATATTCAGGTATCTAGCTAGTTTGGAATGAATGGCTGAAATGATCTCATTCTGTATCTTATTTTTAAACAATAACGAACATGCACATTTATCAGAGCCAATGTAAAAGGACTTTAAAGACTGGAGGCTTTAACAGTAAACATATGAACAGACAAATACCATATATATCAAATCAAAAAGAATCTAGATTTCCAAATGAGGCCACCAAGGTTGAAGAAATTAAAAGGCAAGGTTCCTGTTTACAGGATTCCAGGTGAATGTTGGGAAGAAAACATATTAAACTCCACATGCAACAGGTGAGTAACACATATCTGGCAACTCCACAAGAGGACTTCAGGACAGGCCAGTCGATCTCTGAGGTTGTGGGTCAGCTTTGCTGCGATAGATGAATGCCATTTCAGAAACTGCATCATTCTCTCTGGTAAACAGACATGGGACGCTCTGTTTGTTTTTATTTAATTTGATGATTAAAGCTTTGAAATATAAGTATTGCTTCATACAGGCTAAATACGACCTAGCACCTGTTACCCACATTTGTGTGAGGATGTTATGTTGCTTCAAACTACCTCAGTGCTGCCACTAGCAGTACTGGGATTTAAACCCATGGCGTTCCGATCACAGGGCGGATCCCAAACCTCCAACTGCCTAGTTTTGTTCCTATATGTGAAGATTGCCATTATAAAAGCGGCCTGTCCAGCTCGTTACATGGCTTTACCAGCAGCAGTCCACTATTTGAGTGGCTGATGTTACACAATAGGGAACTTAATGTAAACAGAATTTCCTACAGTGTCAGTACAGTCCTCAGCAGTGCCAGGATACTTCTAGTGTTTAGTTTTGTATTCTGACTTCTTAGCAATCATGTCATTCAGACGACCCTTCAATACAGGGAGGCCAATCAGAGACAAACAGCTCTGGATAGAAGAAGTCTTTGTCTAGGGTGAAATTAATGGCATTTTCAAAAATAACTGCAGCCACACCCCTACATTATCCCAAAGCTGTAAGTAGAAGTATAAAGACTGCAGATGCTCGGCAAAAAAGTTCAGTTTCTCAGGTTTTATGTTTTCTAGCTGCAAGTATTGAACTGAACAGCTTTGCCTTCGTTTTAAGATCTGCTGACAATATGCCTCATTTCCAAATAAAGGTATTGTTCTGTAAAGCATCATTTGAAAGGAAATGAAGAAACATCACAATTAGAGAAATGATGCAGCGTTTACAGAACCAGAGTAATTAAAAGAAAACAATTCTCTCCTTCTCTCTAAAACTAAACGGCAATAATGAGCTCTGAGGAACTTCTAGTAGTGTTTCAGCATCCAGCTGGTCTCACTGTGAGAGGAG
>JBBMFX010000017.1:15164556-15180244 GCA_037832545.1 Rhabdalestes septentrionalis
AGAGAGAGAGAGAGAGAGAGAGAGAGAGAGAGAGAGAGAGAGAGAGTGAGGTGAGACGAAGAGGGCGGGACAGCGAGGTAAGAGGGAATTCCAGTGTGTGGAGACTCTCGCAGTGGGAATCAGGGTGGGGGTCAGCAGAAAGAGATTTCTCATCGGGGGAAGGCTCACTGAGATCAAGGAGTGTGTAAGAGGATGTGTCATGAAGATTATTGCCAGCGTAGTGGGGGATTAAAGAGCGGAGCTTTAGGTGTTGCTGTTCATGCAAGTCGAAGCTTCGGGCCGGGTTCTGGTCCGGGATTGGGACGTCCTGAGATGACATGGAGACTGATCAGCAGTGTAGGCCTCTGAGGATGTCAGAATTATGACTTGAATGTATGGTAATGTGTTATGTTTTACTTTTTTCAACACTAAATCAAGTACGTAGCAACATTCTAGACCTATAGAAAGACCTATAGAAAGACAAGTGAGAACCTATAAAAAGACATATAGACCTATAAAAAAGACCCAAAGACTTATTGACCTGTAGAAAGACATAAAAAGATCTATGAACCCATAAAAAGACCTATAGACCTATAGAAAGATATATAAAAAGACATATGGACCTATTGAAAGACCTATAAAAACACCCATAGACCTACAGAAAGACCTATAGAAAGAATTATAGACCTAGAGAAAGAATAAAAGCGAATGCCAAATGACTGTAATATAATGTAATGTAATGAAAAGGTACTGTTTCAAAAATGAAAGTTTTTTCCAGGATATCTTTGCCTATCCAAGTCAAATGAACATTTTGATTTGCCACTAATTGAAAGTTAATGTGTTGAATTATTCACAGCCATTACAATGAACATAATCAATACGTCACAGAAAAGCCTGAACTCTTGATACGCCGTGAAATAGTTCGACCTTATTTATACTTTACATGCACATCCAGCTGTTTTCATCTATACTTCTCCATTCAACTGTATTTTCTGTATTCAGAGTTTCTGTTTAGGTGACCCTGGAGCAGAGTAGGTAGGCGATGCAGTCTTTAAGGCTTAATAGAAGATTTCATATTTGTTTTGCATAGCTTTTCAGCTAGTTGAGGTCACATTGGAAGAAAATATTTAAGTTTCGCTGCCATATCTGAGGCATGATATTGAAAATACCTGGTTCACAATTGTGTGACAGGTGAGAGAACCGCCCTACATAGGCAGAAGACTGCCGCTGCACTTGCAGTCAGTTAAAACATAACTTGTGTGAATTAAATTGGAAGCTGATGTGTGGTCAGGCTGTTAATTTAACACAGTGCCTGCTTGATTACCGCTGGATCAGGACAGGTCCCAGTGTGTTCTGCCGACATCATACCGGGAGGGAATTTAGTTAATGCTCCTTAGAACTAAAAATGTTTCACATTGTAATTTAGAGTAATAATTCAGTCCTACCTGTGTCCTTTATGAAAAAAGGCATTATTCTATAAAGCACTAATGGTTCTTTCCTGTCTGTGTGTGTTGGGCAGGTGTGGCGTGTGTGTGGAGGGGGTGTGTCTGACCCCCCTGGTTAGTGGCATCATCATGGACGACGGAGGCCTGAGAGTCCTGAAGGTTCTGCCCACTGTGCTGTGTGTCTTCCAGACTGTGTTCCTCAACTGCCCCTGTGAGTGCCCCTGCACACCCGCACACCTCCTCACCCGCACACCTCCTCACCTGCGCACCTCCTCACCCGCACACCTTCTCACCCGCTCACCTTCTCACACACACACCTTCTCACACACACACCCACACACCTTCTCACCCGCACACCTTCTCACCTGCACACCTTCTCACCCGCACACCTTCTCACCCACACACCTTCTCACACATAAACCTTCTCACACCTTCTCCCACACACACCCACACACCTTCTCACACACACACCATCTCACCTACATACCCACACAACCACACCTACATACCTTCTCACCCGCACACCTTCTCACCCACACACCTTCTCTCACACACACCTTCTCACACAAACACCCACACACCTTCTCACACACACTATTTCACCTACATACCCACACACCCACACCTACACACCTTCTCACCCACACACCTTCTTACACACACACCTTCTCACACACACACCCACACACCTTCTCACACACACACCTTCTCACACACACACCTTCTCACACACACACCTACACACCTTCTCACACACACACCTACACACCATCTCACACACACACCTACACACCTTCTCACCCACACACCTTCTCACCCGCACACCTTCTCACACACACACCTTCTCACCCACACACCTTCTCACACACACACCCACACACCTTCTCACCCACACACCTTCTCACCCACACACCTTCTCACCCACAAACCTTCCACACCTCCATGCATAAGCATTACCTCACACATTGCTCACATATTCATCTACACATAAAATCCTGTTAATATGTTCATATTAATATAGACACACCCGTCATCCAGCTTTAGACACTGAAGGACATAAGAAGAATGTTTCACAAAACAAACAGTTCCAGTTTCAAAATCAGATTCCAAAATCCCTGAGCCACAATCCCTGTAAAGAACCTATTAAACACGCAGAATATATGAGCACTGGCACCAACTTCATTCTGTTGTCAAGTTATTAAAAACTATTGCGCTCTTCATGGTTTGATCTTTGTCTTTTTTTGTTGCTTATGCTGCCTTTATTCACTGTAATGAACCAAATGGCTTGGAAAACTTTTATTGCAATAATTATTAATAATAAGCAATATTATTTATTCGCTATTGGTGTGATTTAGCGTTGCCATTTAATTCAGTGCCTCTATAATTTATAATTGTCGCTTGTAATGTCTGAAGATTGCAATAAAGAAACAAAGAGAATGAGTATGTAGGCTGATCATGGCATGCATCTTTGGCAAGAGAGGATGGTTGTTCATTCAAGGCAACACATTCTTGTATTTTTTACTTATGTTACAAGTGCTCTGGCATTTGTCAGTTTTGTTACAGGTGGTATCAGCATGTTAGCAGGGATCTTTCTTTAAACTGGTTGCTTTGCTGTATTCTGCTTGTGAAGCGTTTTTCAGATTTTCTCAAACCTGCAGTGGACTGTCTGTCTGTCACTGGCCACTGTACACACTCCTGATAGTGATTACAGATTGCTTGTCTGATTGAGTAAACCATTGACTAATTGCATGTGTCGGATATTTTTCCTAGTTTATCTGCTGCTTTGAAATCATCTGCACTGACTAACGTAGGGACCTAGAAGAAACTGGCTCTCATTATCATTTTCAGGTTACATGTAGATTCAGATTCAGATATTATTTGTCACATACAGTGTCATACATGGTACAAAATGCAATGCTTTTTTCAACACCTGACCTTAAAACACAGTAAGAAAAACAGCAGAAACAGTATGAAGGTAAGATTTTACAGATGGTGAATATTAGAGGTCTACCAGTATATCAGTTTTGCCGATTAATCGGCACTGATAGTTGTTTCCTGGAACTATCGGTTATTGGCAAATATCCACGCAGATAGTTTTTCCGGAGTTACTTTTTGTTTCAGTTTGAAAGCATGTCTTTAATTTACCTCAATATTTATTAATATATTCATATTTTTTTCATAGTAAATTTTCATGATTCAGTACTGTTTTTTTGTTTGTTTTTGTAATAAAGTTCAGTACTATTTTACATGGAGTGTTGTGGTTTTTTTTTTGTTTTTTTAAATTTTTTATCCAGTATCCATTTTAACTATCAGTTAATTAATCGGTTATCGGTAAGTACGGACCGACCTAGCTATCGGTATCGGTAAAATTCAATATCGGTCGACCTCTACTGAATATACAGTAAAGTAAATCATTTGCTTATTTTAGTATATTAGTTATTGACCTTTCATTGTATGTCTATTGAATTGTAGGTTTTTTCCCCTATATTTATTTTTCATGCTCCTTTAAAGTTGCAGTGTCAGAGATATAAACACAGAGCAATGAGTGCAGAACCGTTATCTGTTCTTGTTCTCTTTCTCTAATTTCTCTGTTTCTTCCTCTCTCTCCACCCTGTAGTCGTGGAATCTCTCTCGTTTCGCATGCAGCCCGACTCTGTTGTTCAGAGGCAGGGTGGAGCTGTTGTCCTGCGCTGTGTGGCGCGTCCCGCCTCAGCCAGCCTGACCTGGCTGTTCCAGGGTCAGCCCCTGCAGCCCCACGCCCTGCCTGGGGTGGAGGTCCGGCCCGGGTCCCTCTCGCTGCCCTCCCTCCGACCCGAGCACGCCGGGCCCTACCAGTGCGTGGCCCGTTCAGACGCAGGATCCATCACCAGCCGGCAGGTTCAGGTGACCCTTGCGTGTAAGTAAATGAGATCACAGATCTTTACATGCATCCTTGCTCACACAGAACATGCTGTGATGGAACTATTACTGTTGCACTTTTTCATTTTTAATGAACCAATAGAAATGGGGTAGAATTACTAATGTATTTATCTTTGCGGAGCTCAGCATCGGTGGTTCAGTGGTAGAATTCTCACCTGCCATGTCTAGGTTTGATTCCTTTGTGGTGGCCTGGTGGCTCAGGATTTGCCCCTGCCATCAGGTTCAAATTGTGCCGGTGGCACCACTGAGGTACCCTTGTGCAAGGGTCCGTCCCCCCTCACTGCTGTGTTGCTGGCTGCCCTCTGCTTCACTCAGTGAGTGTGTGAAAGAGTGATGCGATTAAAAGTGACTTTAAGGGTTCACTCACTTTATTTATTTAGTTATTTTAGAGTTACATATTAGGTGTAAAACCTGGTTATCTACACAATTATACGCAGAAAAACAAATTCAGACACGCATGTTTTCATTCTACCGCAAAACACAACAAAACAACACTATCACATGACTTTGCTTCAAAGAGCATGGAGGGAATTAGTCTAGCGAAACGGAAGCTCTTTTCTAAAGCTGCCAACAGTCCAGCAGAAGCCAGTCATCACAGATCACATCCAAGCGCTAGGGGGGAAGGAAATGGTGTTTTTTGTTTTGGTATGATTTTTTTTTTATTTGGCACTTTTCCATGCACCTTTTCAACAGTATCCTTAATGAGCCTGGGGGCTTCCTGTGCAGCAGCACGGGCGGACGCCGGCAGGGGAGCACTACCGGGTGCAGCACTCGCCCGTGGGTCCGGAGACTGATTGCCGTAGCTGATAAGGGTGTATTATTATTCAGCAGAAAGGACACGCACCCATAGACACACCCAGTCCAGTACAAACACTGACAGAGGCTTTTTGTGCTGGGTCCTCCGGTTATTGGCCAAATGTGCTTTATTTATTTTGAATTATTTTGCTGTAATGAAAACTAACAGTGCTTCGTGTGTCCCTGTCTGTGTTCAGATATTGAGGAGTTCGGAGAGACTCACCGGCGGTCGCTGGCGGTAAAAGAAGGAGACACGGCGATTATGGAGTGCCTGCTGCCCCGAAGTAACCCTTCCGCTTCGCCTCGTTATAGAATACGGGGCAAATGGCTGGAGAAGTCCACAGGTACACACTAATGTTGCCCAACCCCACTTAGGGATGTCACGATTATACATTTTGATGGTATGATTATCGTCTGGGAAATAATCACGGTTTCATCATTATCACGATTATTTCATATGTATTAATTTCACAATGAACCTAGACAATCACATTCTTTAGAAGTTTTTACCTTTTACTTAAAACACACACACACACACACACACACACACACACACAGAAGACCCATTGTTTTGAATATATATCTCTGTATTGTTGGGATATCCAAAAAAGACATAATTAAATCACTTCAGTACAGTCAAGTGAGCCATCATTGTCTGAATGTACTTTACAGGTGAGTCCTGCCAATCCGCTGATAGCCCGGCTGGAATCAACATTTTTAAGAGCACCAACAGAAACATGGTGTTGAGGAGCCTTTACCATTAACTAATTGCGCCATTTTAAATCGCGGTTCATCGTGAAAGTGATTAATCGTGACATCCCCACTCCCCAGCTCACTATTTCAAAACAAATTAACAAAGGAGAACAATCTATAATTTTTATATTTCCATTTTTTTCAGCTGAATATTTAATCCTTCCTTCTGGGAACCTTCAGATAGTCTCTGTTTCACCAGAGCATCAGGGCATGTATAAGTGTGGTGCGTATAATTCCGTCACCCAAGAGGTCCGAGTGGAGGCCCACGGCACCAAGCTAATCGTGAAAGGTAAGAGGACGACATTCTCAGGAACCATCCTGTACTAAAAGTGGTGCTGGATAAAAGATGACTTCTGCAGATATCATCTCTGTGCTATGAAAGTACAGCACACAGTAAAACAATAAAACACGGCTTGTATTCATCTCACACTTCTCTGTGTACAGACGGTCCCTCCCCTGTGGGGATAGTATATCCCGTCAGTCACGTCAACCTGAGCGTGGAGCAGTCCGCCTCCCTGCTTCTGGAATGTGTAGTATCTGGAAATCCCTCTCCTGTGGCCAAATGGACGAAGGATGGCCAGGAGCTTCCCTCGGAGTCCAGACTGAGTCTGCTGCACAGCAACCTGCTGCTCAGCGATGCTCAGTTCAATGACAGTGGAAACTACACTTGCTCTGTTCAGACTGAGGAAGGGGCCTTGGTCAGTGCCAACTATACTGTGAATGTGCTTGGTGAGTTCAAAAACTAGTTAAATCCGATGTTGGTGTCTGTGTCCAAGCCTCACATGTTGTTACATGCCATTAAATCTGTAAATCGCATTTGAAATCGTATTCCAGGGTAGTTTAATTTCGATGTATTATCCCACCAATGGGCCGATTGTCTCTCTCAGGGGCAGCCAGTCTACTGAGAGGTCTGTCTGACCAGACGGTGGCGTCCGGCTCGTCTGTGCGGTTCACCTGCGCCGCCTCAGGAAGCCCTCCCCCTAAAATCACCTGGCTGTTCAACTCCTCTCCGGTTTTAACCTCATCTCGCATCCAGACGTCGGACTCCTCCCTGCGTATTTCTTCCGTCACCTCTCAGGATCAGGGCATGTACCAGTGCCTGCTCGACAACAGCATCGGCTCCGCACAGTCCGCGGCCAGACTTAGCGTTCAGTCCGGTAAGGGCCCTTAATTAATAAAGCAATAATTGCGTTAGCCTCGCTTTGTAGGCTTGCCACAGTTTACAACTATCGTCAATACAAGTGCTTGAAGTAATTCCAGTTAACCAACATAGTTACATTTAGATGCCTATGCCTATATTAATCTATAATGTTCCCTTATGACCTTAATAACGTTTAAAATGATCATTCTAATTTCGCAAGCATCCTTTTTAGCTCAAGCCTGAAAGTCACTGCAAAAGTACAGCGTACGATCTAAATCTGCTGGAAGCCTCAGAGTTTGAGCTATAATGTGTGATGACTGACTTTCGTGTTGCAAATTCTGAAAAAGGTTTATCTCCCCCTATGAAAAAAGCCACATGAAATATGAAGATCTGACTGCTCAGACTTAGTTCTTGAGATCACACCTGAATCGGACCTAAAACCATCAGTGATTTCTTGCAGCAGTATAACTGAAATGCAGTCCAATGCAGGCCTGTATTTTAACACTAAACATGGCCATTAAACTGTTGATCTTCAGTAATTTTACAAGAATGAATCTTCCACTATGTGTCGTTTCCGTGTTTGCCCTATTTTAGAGCTGCATGCCTGGTCTGTAGAAGACCGAAGAGGTTTATGCTGTGTTTGAAAAACGGCGCATTATAAATGTCACGGTGGACACTCTCAGTTTGGGAGGAGTAAGACAGGCCTGGCTGTGGAAATGTCAGGGGGCAGATTATGGGATGCGGAGAGGCTCTGTCGGCGGCGGCGCTGGGGGAGGGTTCCCGGAGCAGGAGAGGTTTTGGCGGGGCCGTGAGAGTGAGCTTTCTCAGCGCTGTCGGGGATAAGCTCTCCAACAGCGGAATGTAAGGAGTAGCTACACAAAGTTATGACGAGAAGCAGACCACCCAGCTGTCAACATCACACACCACTGGCCTCATATTTATTAACACACACACACACACACACACACATGTTGAAACACACTCGTCCACATACACTCACGCAGAGCCTCCCCTGCTCTCCTCGGGGTCTGGGCCGTCCTGCATGGCTCCGGCGTGATTGATAAATGCAGAGATATGGAGGCTTCAAGTTAGAAAAAGGAGGCGGAGGACCTTTCCAAGTGTTGGCCCACAGTGTTTTTTTTCCTGGCGCGCAGAATGGGAGAGATTTATATGGCTCAGATAAAATGCAGGTCGGTTCAAAATCATGGTGTTTATGTAAGACTGTAGATTTGACTCCGATATTGGAGGCACATGTTAGAGGAAAACACCGCTGGGCCCATCGACGGCTAATCCCTACAGACATAAAGAAAAAGGTCTGAATCATGATGGTTTCCATGTACTCGAGAGATTTTGCACTGTTTTTTTTGACATGGTGTGAGGCTCTCAGTAAATGACGCATGTTGTCAGGTCTACAGCACATGTAAAGTTCACAAAATGCAATAAAAAATGATTAAATGAAACTGTTGGTCTGCACTAGTCTAACTGAATGGTAAATGGTAAATATAAGCTATTGTGACTCTTGTGGTTTTAGGTGAAACTTCCTTGCCTGAGATCCTTTCCCCTCCTGAAAGTGGCACGTATGCGGTAGGGGAGCCGGTCACTCTGTCCTGTAACGCCAGCGGTCAGCCTCTGCCCGTGATCCGGTGGTACAACTCGGCGGGTCCCATCGCCACGCACCCCGCCCTGCTGCTCCAGGCCCCGGGGGGAGAGGTTCCGCCCTCCGGAGACGCCCCCGCTCACCTTACCATGTCCCGTCCCGGCAGCAGCAGTCTTTACATCCAGACTGTGACTGAGGCTCACGCCGGGAAGTACGTGTGTGAAGCCTCGAATGAGCTGGGCTCTGTGCAGGCGGAAGCTGTTCTGACCGTGGGTGAGCGCAAGTGACTTTTACTCCCTTCACTCTGCTTAGTATGACTGGGCTCCGACTTCCCAGGTATGAGAGGAAGTCGTAAATGAATAAGGATACACGACACCTTTAAAAACAAACTGAAACACGAATAAATGTTTATTTCACTTTTAGTTATCTCTCCGGTTGTTGGGTCACATAAACTAAAGCAGGCTAAACCAAAATATCAAGCCACGTATCACCCTGGATTTGTTTCATGTGTAAATACTACAGTATAGTCCAGTCTGAAATGCTTTTTTGGATGCTCCATACGTTGCATCTGCCATGTAGTAATCTAGCTTTAAAAGTTTTTATTGTTTTTTTTTTGGCCAGTATTTTTATTTTTGAAAGTGCTTTACAAACTGGAAGACGGGGTTGCGCTGAAGGTCTTAAGCTCAAACAAAGTGGAATATTGTGACGTTAAATGATATGACGTGATATCGTTCACCCCCGCGCATACTCCCTCTCTCCCTTTTTCTTTCTGTCTTTCATTGTGGCCAGGTGTGATGGCACTCTCCCAGTGGTAGTGTTTATAGAGTACCCAGCATTCCTTCGTTAATGGAGAGAGAGAGGGAAGACGTGAGTCAGAGCGAGAGAATCGAAAAGAGAGAACACACAAACGACCTTCACCTCGCCCACTTTGTCCACTTTGGTTCTGGCTGCGGGTCTGTGAGGCTGCGGCCACGTGTCCGAGTGAGGAGAGGCGGAGGGGGTGAAGGAGGGAAGTCAGTGTAGGCGCGGAGCATTTAGAGCTGGTTTAGGACTCTGATTCTCTCTGGTATTTTAATGGTTGCTGGGTGGAATGCGAGTGCACTGGCTGCAGGCCCAGCCTGCGCTCTACTGTTACCAGCTCTGGGCCTGTTTGTTTTGTAAAGTAAACCAGCACCACGCACCAGAACCAGGCCGGGTCAGAGATCCAGAGGCATGGGGACTCAGCCCGGCTCAGGAGCGATACTGCCCTCCCTTTGGCTTCTAGTGGTGTACACACACACACACACACACACACACACACATGCTTTCGCTGTCCTCTTGAAGAAAGAAATTCCCTCATTTAGCTGCCAGTCCGGTGTCGGACATAATAATGTTTCCAGCTTTCATTATTTCCCAGGTGGACCGTTATGGCTGCAGTGGGTATTCAGTGAAAAAGGAAAAAAAAACCAAACAAAGCCTCATTATGCGGTGCCACGCGTGTCCTGAGCTCCTGACACTGCGGTTTGTGTGGTTTTTTTAAACGGCTCCCTCACGATATTAAAGTACTTCAGTGTGGGCCGGACATGAGTCCGTTAGTGGCGCTCACAGTTCCCTCCGAGTTTTCAGGGAGAGTTCTGGGGGCTTTTATCCAGGTATGGAAGTGAAAATACACAGACAGTCTGTCTGCAGCACTCTTAACTCTTCACGAGGGATCCGTCAGTGCTGAGGCGCGCTCATCACTGCATAATGGCACCGGCGCAATTTGTGAATGCATTTATAGAGTTAATATTACAGTCAGCTGATCAAAAGGGATTGTTTTGTTGTTATTATTATTATTAGTAGTAGTAGTAGTAGTAGAAGTAGTAGTATTGTTTTTATTTTTATTATGTGGTTTATCAAGGTGTTTTTTTCTTCACCAATTAGCATAAGCCTGATTGTAGTCCCACATGGCTGATAGGAAATAAGGGGCATGTCCCCCTCAGAGGGGCATGTTCCTTTGCGCCCAAAACTATGAAATTCTACCGCTTTACTAGCCAATATCAGATAAATGTTTAACCATAACACAATTTCACAACCTGCATCAGTTCCACATTCTTTGGATGCATGCCAGATTTAGAAATGTTCTCCATAGTGGCGCTGCAACTGACATATTTTAATACCTAAAGGATGAAATTCAGAATGTTTATACTTGTGCTTATGCTTCCTTTCATGTACCTCATTCAAAATTCAGCCACCAGTATGTGCCTGCGTCAGTGGCCAATATTAATTCAGTTGTTTGGCTTGTTAATAATGGGTTTTTACGCAATTTCAGCTTCTACAGTGGTCATAATGCATGTGTGGTTTTAACTGTGTTCAGTCTGTCAGGAGCAGGTAGACGTTGACTTTCAGCCTAGCGGGTTCCATAAAGCACCGCTGATGTACATTTTTTAAGTGTAGCATCTTTAAATATGAGGTTATTAGTGTGTTTATAAATATTGATACATTTGCGAGTCCACAACATTGGTGTTAAATGATAAGTCACCCCCCTAGCAAAAAGTTTGAGGAAGCATTTTCAAACTCACTCTGTTTTAACAGAAGCTCCACCCAGTTCCACGGTCAGTGCTGTGGAGACGCATCCCACCGTTCATCCGGTCCAGAGCGATGAGGGGGAGGATCTGTTTCTGCCTCTGGAGGACGGTGACGGTATAGGACCCCCCAAGGCGAGGAGCAGCGACAAACCCACGCCCGAAGCTCCGATCATCATCAGCCCGCCCCAGACGCACAAACCCAGCACGTACGATTTGGAGTGGCGGTCGGGTCGAGACTGGGGCAGCCCAATCAACGCTTACTTTGTCAAATACCGCAAGGTGAGAGCGATAAAATCGCTACTCTCCTGTGATGATTATTGGATTACTTGGAACAGATACAGGTGACGAAAGATCCTTAACTTTGCAGGAGAGTGATTTATGATGGTTTCTTCTGAGAGCTATATTAAGAACCCCACACGTTGATATGAGCACATGGTGCCTGTGGCTTCCTGATCAATATCAAGCTCTCTTGCCTCACCCATTCTATTTGCAGCGTCATCAGTAATGAATTTATTTGAAGCATTTGAAACATTGCGCATGGCCTCAGCCGCACCTACCGGGATTTGCTGCAAAGCCAGTGCAAACACAAGTGAGGGGGGCATGCCAGCAGTTAGTGAGTGGGTTATTGTAAGGAGTTGGTCATTTCCTCTTTAAACGCCTGTGTTTTCTTCAATAATAAGCTCGCTTGGCCCATAAAGAGTAAAGCAGTTCTTGTTAGGATAGCGTTGGCAGTGCTGTGGCGCTGGCTCAGGAAAAGGCGACGCACTTCTCGCTCAGGCATTGCTGCACAGACCGGCCTTTTGTCATCTTTCTGAGCAAAGGGAAGAAGAGAGAAAGAAAAAGGGAAAATAAGGAGACAAAGACTGCCAGCATCTGTCTCTGGCCATGTGTTTGATGTGTTTGACGATTTACATGTGTGTATGGGTGTATTACATCTCGCCCATGTGTGTGTACAGGGTGTGTGTTTAATGCGTGTGTGTCGTGTGTAACTGAACTGTGTGTTGTGTAGGTGGACGACATGGGGAACGTGGTGGGCAGCTGGCACACGGTGCGGGTTCCAGGCAGCGAGAAGAGCCTGACCCTGTCGGACCTGGAGCCGTCCAGTCTGTACGAGGTGCTCATGGTGGCCCGCAGTGTGGCCGGAGAGGGTCAACCTGCCATGCTCACCTTCCGCACTGGCAAGGGTGAGGACTGTACAACACGCAAACACACACACACGGGCGAACACAGGTCAAAACGCAGCAAACTCTTAACGCCACATAATTACGCAAAGTATTTGTCCTCTCTCTTTTGTCCTTCCTCTCTGTCTCTCTCTCTCACACACACGCACACAAACACACACACATATATGTATATTAGGACTGGGCATGTTAACGTGTTTATCTTTTTTTGGGGGGGGCGGGTGCTCGTGGGCGTGTGCAGCATGCAGCACTATACGTCTTGGCTGGTTTTCACGGGGGTCAGGCATCCCATTAAATTTTTCCCTATTATATTATATGAGCAAAACTAATGGGACGCCTGAACGTTACACCAACAGGGACTAATGACACTGTATTCTGATACATAGACTTTCATAAAGAATCAATCCCCTTTGCAGCTGCTATAAAGCTCTAGACTCTGAGCTTGTTTTTCTATAACAAACTGTGTAAAAAGGGAGTGCCCTGCGGAGGTATATAGCTTTTGTTTTATATTTGATTTGATTACATTATTGTTTAAGGTGAGATCTACAGAAATACTTGAACTGTAACTGTGTAACTGTGTTAAAGGGAACACTGCTGTTAAAAAGATCCTTATTTGTTTAAAGTGTTTGCAAACCAGATATTGTTGCACTTTTGTTCATATAGCAGTATTTTAAATTAAACACTACTGTTTAATTTTGCATATAACAAAACAATTAATTGCAGAATTAATCATTGTGTGTTTGTGTGTGTATATATATGTGTGTGTGTGTGTGTGTGTGTGTGTGTGTGTGTGTGTGTGTGTGTTTGTTTCATGTTTCTTTTATAAGCCATCATTTGATTTTGCATCTCTATCCTGTCTTTCTTGTCACAAAGGTTTTGTACTCCATGCCCATTGTATATCCTCAGTCTCTCCACAGATGTCCACAGAGAACTATTACACTATCCTGCAAGTTACCAATGCTGGCTGTGACTACGGGTTTGGAGAAATGCAACAATGGCATTGAAAGAATTCTTGCTGTTTATAATGTATTTGGTTACACGTTATAAACATGTTTCAGGTTAATGTTGCCACTAATACACATCAGAGCTTAGGAGGACACCACACGCCACAACGGGACAAACAGGCTTTGGGTGTTTTCACACCTGGTCTGTTTCAGGCTTTGAAGATAACCTAGATTGATTAATCAGCATTTTTTGTATATATGTGAACACATCAAACGAACTCGGACCCTCTGAAACCACACCGAGACACATCAGTTTGCTTTCAGTCCGCAGCAAGTTTTGATTAAAGCACGCTAGGTGAACGCAAAACATTCTGGGTTTCCTTCAACAGTTTTCACCCTCTAGGCTTGCCGTAGGTGGATAACGTGATACAGTCCAGGGAAACTTTCGCTGCGTCCGAAATCGCATACTTCCCTGCTATACGGTACGCGAAACCCAGTATGCGAGGCGAGTAGTATGTCGGAATTCATAGTACGTGAAAAACAGTGGGCGAGAAGTACCCGGATGACCTGTTGCTTCCGGCCCAAATCTGTAGTCGGCATCAGATGGACTAAATCGAATAAATGAAAAAATGATAAATAAATAAATAAATAATGGACATAGAGATTCTTGTCATACTGAGCCTCAAAGCATCTTTGCTCTCCATCAGTTGAAGAACAACAGTAGTGTAGATCTTTGTGGAAGTTTGGTGGTGATTTTAACCATCTACTCTTACGTAGAGAAACGTTGAAGAGACAGCGGCGGCAGGTGGGACGAGGGGCTGAAGTGAGAACAGTAACAGAACTGAGGCCCCATCTGAGCTGAAGTGGAGCAGAAAGAGACCCGGGATCCCTTTCAGGCGAACTCACACTGTGAACATAAAAAGAACGGGGATTCCTTTCTTTGGGTCCACTTTTTGGACCACATCTAGAGGACTGAGTTCGGTTCGAGTGCATGTGAAAACACTCTTTGACGAGGGACTGGCAGTACAACAGCCAGAACCCGCAGTGGGTAAAACAAAGCTATGAATCATTGCATTTCTCTGAGTAGTTTTTCTTTCTCCCTCTCTGTCTCTCGCTCTCTTTTCTGCTGTCATTCCCAGAGAGGAGTTCCTCTTCCCATAAAAACCCCTCCAAGGCCCCGTTTGTCTCAGTGCCTGAGAAAGCTCCGGAAGAAAAATCCGTCAACACGCACTATGGAGTCGTCATACATGACAGAGGTAAGACCCTGTTACATGCAGTCGAAGATGAGTGAATCACAAATGGTCCGTGAACCGACCGCAGCGCATGCTCGGAATAGTTACGACCTGGAATTGGCAGAACAAGGTGTGATCGTGATGGAGAGCAAATAAAATAAACAATTACTAGTCGGGCTTGCGTGTGTGTATAGATTTGGGCATGTGTGTGTGTACGAATCAGAATTTGTTTGGATATTAATACAGGCGTCACCTAATATATCATAATAGTCTTTTTTCTCCCACTAACCCTCTTTGGCTCTCTCCCTCTCTTTCTCTATCTCTCTCTCTGTTTGCATCTTTCTGTCGATGGCCCAGAGCCCGTTCAGTAAGTACATGCTCCACTCCAGCACGCACTTTGTCTATATTGTGTGTGTTTCTGTTTATTTTCTCTTCCACTCTGTGTTCGTCCCTTTTTACGAGATGGATGGGCAGCTCTTTCCAGCTCACTTTCACTTTTGGTGCGGAAAACAAGGACAATCATGCAGCAGTTTCACGACACGAGGTTCTTAGAGCAAACCGATCTGGAACTGGTGTCTGTTTTCAGCACTTTTCAGGGTTTTTAGAAAGTTATGCTGGAGGTGTTTAGAGGATTTTGCTATTTGCACTGGCCTATTAGGGATGCACAGTAATATTAGCACTGGTATCATTCAGTAATTGTTTTTGTTTTTTTAAAAAGCAATGTCTGTTCAGTTGAATTCATTTGCAAGAGCAGAATATTTAGGTGACGCTGGACTAAACATCTGCGTTTTACTTATTTGGTTGCATTTGTGACCCTACAGGAATAAATGTTAATGCTTATCCAGGTGCATCCAGTCATATGTTCTTTATATGTGTATATATACGTAATGTATTTATGCATCAGCATCACTGTTCAATATCCAATGACTGAAAAATATAAGCATCTGCCCAAAATTCCCAAAATATCTCTGTATAATATAGTGAGTAGGTGGTGCCAGTCATTTTAGCAGCTCCTGGAAAGTGAACTGTTTGTGCCGTTAGAGTTTTATTTTTGCAGTTTTAAATAACCTGTGTTTTATATTTTCACTGTAAAACTGCTGATAAAACCCAATACTAGCCGAAATTATCGATTTATCCACTTGAGGATTTTGCAGTT
>JBBMFX010000017.1:15197673-15210184 GCA_037832545.1 Rhabdalestes septentrionalis
AACAGCCCCACCCCATAAAGGACGAGATTTGCACGCAGACAGCAACTCCGCCGCCACCTAACCCCCCCCCCCCCACACACACACACACACACAAACCACGCCCCCACACACAGACCCCGCCCCCACGCGTCCCCCTCACATAAAAAATGCTTCTGATGCCAATGTTTATACCTAAGACTGCCCCCTGTAGTTAGGGAATGGAACTGACTTTGGATAACTGCGTCTGATACAAAACTGTAATCTTGCACCATGAACACTAAAAATGCACAAGAACAGTAATATTGCACCTGAAAAATAGCACACTGCACACAGTAATATTTCACCTCAAGAGAATCTTCCATTTATCTGTCCATGGTGTTTACTGTTATATCCTTATGTAGCATCCAGACACACTTGTCTCACGGAGTTGCATTTGATGGATTGCTGCTTTTTTCAAACCAATGCTAATTAGCGGCAGCTCATTCATTGGTCCCTTGAATTAGTGGGTGACTATTTTTAGAGCACTTCTCTACACATGCAAGGAAAAATGCTAAAGCCATGTGTTTTGGGGAGCACTTGAGATAAGGGTTTGTTGAAATCACCATATGGACCCTGGAAGCAGAATGACGTGGTGGTGTAACTCACCCACGCCTGTCAGTGACAGGCTGATTCTGAGAAATCTTATTTACCTCTTCAACCTCATGAGATTATATGTGGGTCCACTTTCCACAGCTCTTTGCTCATAGAAATTTCAAAGTAGCGAATGAGTAATTTGTTATGGTTATTAATAAAATTGTAAAATTGGTAACCCAGTAATACATCTTGGGCTTACTGAAGTAAACCTGAACTTAGGGAATATGCTTCCAGCACCACAGTTGTTTGGACCACTAGCAATCCATCATAATACCCCAAAGGCAACTCTACCTCCACATCCCATTCACAGTACAGTCACATTGCCGTAATGTATATTATTATATTGTTTCTGTAGTTCCCTGGACTTCGCTCAGTGCTGCTAACTGCCTCAGGGTGCAACACTAATAATCATGGAATGTTTATATAGCATCTGCATTATTCCTTACCTTGTTTGGTCTATTTATAAACTGCACAAGTTGTAATGCTGCTATATGTTGCTCTGTGGTCTGTGCAGGAACGTCTCATGGCACCATCTACATGTTCGCAGCTGCCGATGACAATAAAATAACCTCGAACCGTGAACCTGTAACCACAGCAGATGCTGTTTGGCACCGTGCGCCGTGCACTCAGGTTGAAGGAGAGCGTGGAGAAGAGGTGATGTGTAATTTAGGAGGATGAGTTACCCTGGTGGAGCCAGGCTAAGCTGGCTGAGCAAATTCCATACCGGTGAAGCACATCCCCTGTTAAAGCAGCCTCAGCCCTGCGGAGCCCTGCGCCTTCTCGTGGGAGGCCCTGGACACATCTGCTCCGGCAGACCCACGGGCCAGGGAGGGAGGGAGGGAGGGAGGAGAGGACTGGAAAATGTGAGCACTTTGAAAAACAAAATGTTTTGGGTCTGGGGGGTGTGGGTTCAGTTGGCTGACAGTGAGAGGTAGATAGGACTGGAAAGAGCTGGCTGTGTGTGGGGGGGTGGAAGATATTAGAGGCTTTGAGCCTTATCTGGGTCCTGTTTCCCGGGTAAGAGCTTGCAGGTGTGGTGCCCTTTAAAAAGCAAATCTGGCCCGGCGAACGTCGTACCGGGGTTCTGGCACCACATGAGAGGAGAGGCTGTGATAGTGATGCGGAGGAGATGGAGGCCTGCTCATGTCACTGCTTCTCTGGAGGCGGAGGCCGTTTCATGCAGCGCAGGCCGTCGCCTCAGATAAACGGAGGAAGAGAACAGAATGAAGTGAGATACACAGTAATCACAGGCCATGATTAGACATGGGAGAGGAATCAAGATGAAGAGATAGTGTTGGGGGGTGCGGGGGGGAGAGAGAAAGAGAACATATTTACAACCGAAAGTGCCACTGATTCAGTTCCCAGAGGCCTCAGGCCACGTTTAGTGATTGCTGCGGCCTGCCCCGGCTGGTAGTGCTGAGGTTAAATTGAGGAAGATTGGATCTGGTAGATATTGTTGTTTATTCTTGGTTGTGAATGTTTTTTCATTCTGTCTGTTTTCCGTTCCACTGTGAATGGTGTGTATGTGTGAGGAGATACAGGGGGAGGGTGTGTGTGTGTGTGTGTGTGTGTGTGTGTGTGTGTGTGTGTGTGTGTGTGCTATCTGTGCTTGGATCTGAGGCATGTGTGTGGTTAATTTGCAGCACTGTTCTGTGTACCTCAGTAGGTTAGGATATTCAAGCCAGCATTCCACATCTAATGTAGAGGCCCTGTGTGTGTTTGTGTGTGTGTGTGTGTGTGTGTGCAGGCTCACAGCTGTAACTAACATAAGATGCAACAGGAGCCTGGAAAGCATGCACATATTCTCACACACACATGCACAACACACACACACACACACACACACACACACATATATACACAGCGGCCCTGGTTTTTCTTCAGCTGATGCTTGTGCAAGAGACCACACAGTGCGAGATGGAAGGAGGGTTCTGGGTGAAGTTGAGAGGGAGGGGGCGGAGCTTGGAGGCCACATGTACAGTGTATTTCAGTCCTATCATCACCAATCAGGCTGTGTGCACGCCACAGCACCTTCACTCGGCCTGCAGTCACTTTCTATTCAGTTACATAGAATACAAAATATCACCACTTAGACTCTAAGTGCTGCTTTTCATTCTTAACCCAGTGTTTAGCTGGAATAGTAAAATGTTATGTGATAAATAATAGAATACAATCGATCTTTCAGTATCAGGTGATCTTGTCATCCAGTACCCTAAATGCCTTTTTTGTGTAACTGGCTACAATGCTGTTCACTGGCAAATTAGTTTGAGGTTGCATAGTAGCATCATAGTTTTAGTATTTTAGTGTACAACTTCTGTTTTATTTAACATGGTCACATATGTAATAAAATGAGAATAAAATAAATTTAATGGCAACAAAATCTGATTTGCAGAATTTTCCTCTTACCCCAGGCAAACCCAGACAACACGTTTTGGATCTGTAACACTAATGTTGCTAAGATATGCTACAAGTCATCAAGTACATTAAGTTCTTCTGTAAATACATCCCCATAACTTCCCTCAACCCATTCAAACCACATTCAGTTCTTCATCAAAGAGGACATATTATGCAAAACTAAGTTTAGTTATAACACTTGGGCTGCAAAATTTGTTCATGAAGCTATTTGCACAAAATCACTCTCACATAAATTGTCTCACCAGTTTTATTCTTGACAGTTTCAGTCCCTTTAAAAATGACACACATGAAACAGAGGTGCTATCCAGCCTAGATTAAAACAACACTTGATGGTGACTTGCCTTTGCCTGTAGCCTTAGTGCTTGATGTCTTAGGGGCGTTCACATATCGCACCTAAAAACGCGTGGAAAATGCGAGGCACGTCGCTTTCTCCTTCTTTCTAAAATTGCTCGGGGGCTTGTGCTCCAGAAGTGTCTGTCATTGCTAAGCAACCAGCAATGGATTTCCACCAACAAAAAACACTTATTTACGCAGAAAAGAAAAAACGCCGTAGTGTCTGGGTGCATCCCATTCTTCAAAAAAGTAAAAAAACACGAAGAATTTCACCAGCTGATCCAGGAGCTCCGCCTGGACAACGGGAGGTTCAAAGCCTATTTCAGACTTAACAAGGACCAGCTGGATTGTATTTTAGGAAAAATTGGCCCAAGCATCAGTTAACAGAGCTTCTCCTGTGACGCCATCTTTGATCAGTGTAACGGAAAAGGCAAGGAAGCTGATTGATTGAACCTTGTCACATGACCCGCGGTGCGCTTGCGGCATTCTGAAAAGTTGAGGTGTTTTCAACTCGATGCGGCACGGACCCGCCTGAAAAAAACGCGTCGGTTCCGTTATGAGCGCGGCTGCCGTGCATCTACATTTGAAATAATGGACTTGAGCTCGCAAAAGACGCGATATTTGAACGCCCCCTTATGCTTGCTCAGAAAAGTAGCAGACAAAAAAATCTCCAACTAATCTAGTGGGTGGGGCTTGACAGGTGAGGGGTGGTTCTATGCAAATTTCCCCATTATTACATCACAACCGGGAGCCATCCAAACAGCTCATAGAGGCATATGATTCCTGACACCAAAATCTTTCAGTTGATTCACAGAAAAGGATGGGCGTTTTTTTATGCTTGGAGTGTTTAAAGGAGCAGTAGAGACCCAAATGGAAATACAAAAGAATGCAAAAAGTGATTTTTTCACAATATGTCCACTTTAAGTTCGTTATGACTTACCTTAAACATGAACATAATCAAATATAGAACCAAAGCTATTTGCCACTGCAGGGCATTCCCTTTTTATATAGTTTTTTATAGAAAAACAATTTCCCCTCACAGTCCAAAGCATTATCAACTGCGAAGGGGGACCAACTCCATATGAAAACGTATGTATCTAAATGCAGTGTCATTAAAGTCCCTTTTTGTGTAAAGTTGATGTGTCCCATTAGATTTGTCCATATATATGGATAACAGTAATGAGACTGTAAGTTTTAGCGGGGGTCACGTGTCCCATTACTTTTGTCATGTATAGCGCTGCGTGCTGCATGCACCTACAAGCCGCAAAACACAACAAACTTTCAAAGTAAAAGTACTTTTTATAAACCTGCATCAATGTGCAATAAAATAATTGTCATAAGTAAATAATGTAAATAATGCGATCATAACAAATAACAAGTTTTTTTACGTATCACTTTACAGGTGTTGATCTGGAGTCAGTTTTGTAGCAAAGGCCATCTTCAATATGGAGGATTAAGTAAGTCTAAATTGGTTATTAGCAGTAGTTACGTTTATGGATGCCACACTGCACTTGGAGTTTTGCGTACGGATTCATGGAGCAGATTTAGGTGACCTTTGACCTTTCCTCTCCAGAGCTAAAGTAACACAGCTATATTTGGGTGAGTCTTGCTCTGGTCTGCTGCATCTTAGTTAATGCAAATTGGATATATTTTGCTTCAAGGATCCTTCAACATTAACATTTTGATTAAATATTGCTTTCCCTACTCCATGTCATTAAATTGTCATGAAGCTTATGTTGTCAGTAGGAAGTTTCTTCTGCTATACTTTCCGCTTTTCCTCCTCTGTAGTGGTTCCTCTTCACCTCCCGCCGCGGGTCTGATGGTGTGAGTTAGTGTGTGCAGCCCTCTGGAGGCTCGCTGGCCTTGGGACTCGGCCTGTGAGCACGGAGGGATGACAGCAAGACTGAGAGAGGATGAGGAAAGAGAGGAAGCAGACACACCAGGTTGGGAGAGGGGGGTCAGGACGCCTTTTTTGTGCTTTTCAAGAGAGGTCCGATATCCTGAAAATTGCCGTCTCAGTGTGTAGCATATTTACGCCCCGGCCTGATACACACTCATTCATTCTGTAACCACCGGCAGCCCTTGGCTTAGACAACTGCCTCACGCTTATTGTATACACAAACCACATTTTATGTTTCCAGCCTACACGCTCCACGGAGCCCTCCGCGTTTCTGTATATAGCCTCCTCTCAGCATGGTTGATATGTTTGGCTGGAGAAGTGAAAGCTGCAAGGTAACAGCTTCCTGCTAGCGGCTCCTCTAGGCCCTCCTCAGTTTCTTAATGACGGTGAGGTGGAGGGGGCTGTGGGGCGCTTGCGGCCTGTCAGCGGAGTGTGTCGAGGTTATGAATGGATGAGCTCAAATGCTTCTCAAAGTGCCGTGGACGTACTTGCAGCCCGGCCAAGCGGCGGACACACTACAGTGAGTTTTACAGCTCAGCTGACCTGCCGATGGGAAAGCGGGACTCATGACATGGTTGTGTGTGTGTGTGTGTGTGTGTACATGAGAGGAAAGGGGATAGCTGCTGTTTTGGCGGAAGGAGAGTGCAAGTTCATGCCGGGGAACGTGTGTTTGCGAGCATGTTTGTATTTATATACTTTCAGGACAAAAATGAATTACAAATGAAGTTACACATTTCTGTCCAGGGAAAGTTTTTCTGCACCATTTCTGTTCATGATTTGTTTGTAATATGATCAATTCAAGAAACAAGCAAGAATTGCTTTGCTGTAGAGGATGTGCTCATATTTTCATAGCAATGAAGCATGTAACTTAAATAGTAACGCCTAAACGACTGTGTAATACATCGGGGATAACATGAGTGACCCTCTGCCCTAAGACTGTATTAAAACAAAAGTGTGTGTGTGTGCGTGTGGGGGCGTACGGGCTGGAAAAGGTAGCTGGGAGCAGGCTGCGAGCACCGCCGAGGCCTTCTGCAAACAACATGTGGGAAGGCCGCGGCCTCTAATGTAGCGTGGAGCGTTTATGCACTGGGCTCAGGCCCCTCCACTGCCCATTAGGAAGCAGTAGTGGCCATGACGGCCTGGCGGCCTCCGAGGACCCCGCCGCCCCGTCTTCTGCTTCCTGCATGTCTTAATCCCCCCTCCTCCCGCGCCGCTCAGACGGAAAGACTCTCCGAGGGCCGTTCCTTCAACAGTTCGCTTTCAGCTGTTTAAGTGCGCGGAAGTGCTTACCCACAATGCTCCCTGAGCAGGTGGCCCCTCACAGGCCTCTTTTGTTTTTCCACGCCATGCCAAAGGAAGCAGAAAAGGAGGGGGAGTGGATTACAAAAAAAAAAAAAACCCCGACAAGGCCTTTCTTCTTCCGTATTATATTCTGGCACCGCGCGGTCATCCTCACGCCGGCCCCGGATCCTTTCTGGAGTGGGCGAGGAGTCCAGAGTGGGATATCCTGTGCCTTCGCCTTGACATGCTCCTCCAAGTGCTGGATGGCTCAATTTGCAGCTGGTGACTCAACACCAGGAGCTCCTTCCTGAAGGATACACGTGTAAACATTTGGGGAAAGGCCAGACAGCACACTTGACCTTTGGCACATTCTTTACGCATTTCTCGCATTCTCCCCGGCCGCCACTGGAGCTGCGTTTACGAGACCGCAGGAGCACTTTCTCGCTGAGACGGAAGGGTTTCTGATCTCGTTCTCTGAATGACTTCCTGACCCGAGCCGGCCTTGTGCGCTGATTTGAATCGCTTATCTCCCCGAGCCAGCGCTCCCTTGTTCGTTTTGTGTCCCAAACTGTGCGGTTCAGCCTCATAACCAGTTTGCAATTATGCAAAATTAGCCCTTACAATTCGGCCTCACTCCTGTTGATTCCATGGCCGGAATGTCGCAGGGAGAAACCCTCTCATCTCACAAAGATCTGATTCTTTGGAAAATTATTCATTGAATCATTACAAATGCCTGCTGGTTTCATTTGATTGAATCTGTTTGGCTTAATGTATATAAAGACAATTAAAAAGAGCCATTTAAAACTTGTTCAGTAAGCCATTTATTTTATTATTTTTCACGATCACAGCTGTCATGTCTCGGCCAGCGGCCAGAAGAGGCCGCTGTTGCTTAGTTTTTGCTATCGAGACTTTTATTTTGAACTTGGTGTATGTTTGTGTCATACGTGTTGTGTTTTAGCTAAGTGATTATTTTAAAAGATAGGTTTATGTTCTGTGTAGGTTTTGTATCTAAGTTCCTAGAGTTGTGTATTGAGTTGATGGTTGTCCCTCACAAATACCCCCGTGCTACCCCTGCCTTATGTGTCTTAATTATGTTTACAGGCCCTCACACCTATTAATGTTCTGTTTAGTGTAGAGTGTGTGTCTTTTGGTGATAAAAATGGAAACAGCACCTCACTCCCCTGCAGCCATGGATGTGACAGCAGTAAACTCCTTCAGTAAGAAATGTGGTTTGTTAAAGGGGCATTCCAGAGAAGAAAAAAAAAATTATTGAAGTTCAGCATTGCATGTTGTATCAAATACTCCAATAAGGGTAGAACTTTTTACATTTCTTTAGTTTTTTTTGTGTTTTTTGCTCATACCATCTGGCACTACAGTACCTGGGAAGTCATCACCACCCATCACCATCAGTCCATCCATCCATTATGAGGCATATCCTAACCAGGGCCGTGGGATGCTGGAGCCAATCCCAGTGGTCACCTGATGAAATACTGAGAAACACAAAGGCTAATCACACAGACAACCACTTCATGCACACTGTCCCCAAGTGTGCTGAGTCACCTGTGTGTGTCACTGAACTGTGTGAGGAAACCAGAGCACCTGGCGGAAATCCACACTTTTAGCAACAATATTCCGTTTCCCAGCAGCAATCCCAGAAGTCTGTGAGTTTGTGGTGCATTTGTTTCCCACCCCTACATGTCATGTTAAAACTACGGTCTGTGATTATTTGGCATGGCATTCAAAATAGCCTTTACTATGAAAGTAGACAGTTAGACATGTTAAACATGAGGCCCTTCTCATACAGGCGAGTCGTATTCATGAGACCTACTAGTTACAAAGAGTTCACCCTTAAGTATCCACCCCAAAGCAAGTCAAGCAGAAAAGTGTACTATCATCCACAAAGTTCATCCAATGTGCTTTACAGGAAAAAAAAAAGAAGAAAACAAATACAAAGAAATAAAAGTACAAAGAAATAAAAGTGCTGATATTTAAAAGCTTTTGAAGCTCCAGTTGGTGCAGATTTGATACTGATGGGCAGTTTGTTCCAGCAGAGAGCTGCATAGTGACTAAACGCCACTTCACCATGATTAATTTCAGCTCTTTTCACCACTAGCTGTGCAGCTCCTTCAGATCTAAGAGATCGACCAAGATTATAAACATCGAACATATCAGAGATGTATTTAGGGCCCCAACCACAGGATGAGTAATGCTTTGAAATCAGTTCTGTACCGAACCGGGAGTCAGTGCAAAGACCTGAGAATTGGAGAGATGGCATCTCTTTCCTTGGTTTTGGTTAGAACTCTGGCAGCAGCATTTGCAGTCTAATAGAGTTTCGGGAATCCCAGTGAGGGAAGCCTCACAATAGTCAACTGTGCGGGAAATAAAGGCGTGGATAGGTTTCTCTGAGTCTTGTCTGGACACAAAGGCGCCAAAATGCTGACTGTATGGTTACAATGAGGTCACTAAGATTCCCATCCAGGATCACCCCAGGTTTTTACATGGGTAGACGTCTTAAGTGCTCTTTATTTCCAAACAGTATCATATCCACTTTTTCTTTAACTAATTATTTAATGAATTATTTCTCTCCTCACCGTCGATCCAAGTATAAAACTTAACGTTTCCCCAACTTAACCAAAGTAAAATGAAAAAAATGCATAAAGTTTATGCATTAGGAAATGCATGTACTGAAAAATTGGGATGAAACAGGTTAACTTTGTTCACAAAGGCCTTCTATTGTTACTTTTTCTATATCTGGGTCGCGACCAGAGGAGGGCAGCCCCCATTTAGAGTCTTGATTCCTACAGAGGTTTCCTCCTCCAGTTTTAGGGAGTTCTTCCTCGCCTCTGCCCTGGACACTGTAAAGCTGCTTCATGACAAGATTGGTTGTAAAAATTGTTAGAAAACTATGATTTAATTGAACTGAAATTAATTGAAAACGTTGCTTTAGCATGACAGGGGGAGTCCTAGCTAGTGGGGCTGGAAATGATTATACGACTGGCCAAAAATTAGGAAAGAAAATGCATTTTAATAAAATATTCATAAAATCTCACTAAATATCAGACTAAGTTATTGTAAAAAAATATACAAACATGTGATTTCATGAGTAATGCAACAATAAATTCTGTGTGTTCCAAGTCATTAAAAACCATTGGCTTAGATTGGAACCAGTTTTTACTTTCTCCTGGCTTACATCGACCACAGATTTAATTGGGAACCTTATGTGAAGTAATAAACTTATTTTATTTAAAGAGCTTACAGCCCAAGTTCTTAACTAGAACTACACTGACCAGCAAACTTACAGGGAACAGAACTTGTAGCTAAAGGGCAGTTGACCACGTCGGGTGACCACTGCATTGTCTTTAAATGGAGGAAACCCACACAGTCACGGAGAGAACATGCAGGAATTTTGTTATGAGGTAACGGCGCTAACTCCTGCGCCACCGTGCCGCCCACCCAATCTTCCGATTCTTGCATTTATGTGCATCCATGTAATCGGTCTAACAGGAAAGGGTGCATTGACAAAAGTGAGGAAATTAATCGAAATTATCGCGTTAAATTCTCAGAACTTATTTAAGTTCTTTTTTATTATTATTTTAATTTATTTATTAAATCTTTATTAAAGTTTGAAACCCTCTTATAAAAGCTCTTGCTCTGCTTGAGAAAAAAAGGAGCTCGCCATTTTGTCAACCAATCGAAAGGGTTGTGATCAGTGTCTCTACTCTCGATACATGTCGCCTTTTAAACCCACGCAGGAACGCGCAGTAATCCTAGACAACTCTATCCAGCCATACTAATCATCAATAACAGGTGTGCTCGAAGAACCAAACTAGCCGCATCGTAATTAGTAAGATGATCTCATCCCGAATGTGTCAAGCGACGTACGAAGAACGGGCCCCAGGTGTCCGTCAAAAATCAATATACGTAGAAGTGCTTTTGTGCTTGTTTCTTTGTTCAGCCTTCAAGCCTTTTGTTTTGCATTTGTTGAAAAGAAAGAAAAAGAGAGAACATGTATTCCTTTTCTGGGGGAAAGGGGGCAAGACCTGACAGCATTATCACTACTGTATGATTATGACACACTTTAAGCGTCTACATTTTAGTTAAATCTGCCTTAAAAAGTGTGTAAAAAGTTAGAAAGTTGTGAAATATTGTCTTCTTCACCCAAGCAGTGTGAAAGTGTGGTTGAGACACGAGCCGCTGTTAGTTTTTTGGGTTTCATAGAGAGAATTTTCATTCCTATGCACTGTTAGACTGTGCACTTCTCCATTACTATTTTACAGTATGTTGATTCTAATACGAAATGACTGCAGGTTATAATTATGGGAGTCTTGGCAATGGGAGTCTTGGCAAAGGATTTGATTGTGCATTTACTCTTTGCGTAGTGTCTAATAACATTTCTACCTCTGATAAAGTCACTGTAACTTTAAATTTTTGCAAAGGGAATGGCAACCTTCAGACCGGTGTTCCATAATTTATACACACGTACTGGAGTGAGTTTGGAACCCCGACACCCCCCACCATCCCCCCCAACCCCGGACTCGACAGCTGCAGAACACAGTCTCCGGTGGGCTTCAGACAAATCAAGGCCGAACTCAGCGTGAGAGGCAGTTCTTACGACGCTCGGCCCGGCTGCATGATTCCAGCCTCGGTCTCTGGTGGTCTGGGGGTCCAGCGATGGAAGGATCGCGAGCGGTGGAGGAGATGGCTTCCTGCTGTTGGCCAACAGTCTCTTAAAAGAGTTACAGAGCAGCTCTTAACCGCTTTATGGACATGTGAAACGCTCGCGGACGGCAGGGCAGAATGTCTACCAGACTTTCCAAGTAGCTTTTATCAGGTTTTGTTCACAATCACAGGTAAATTTCCAAGGATGAACTACTGCATCCAGGTTGGATGCGTTTCTCCAAACAGACCCTACTCTTCAGCACCAATCTCTCTTTCTTTCTCTTTCTCTCTCTCTCTCTCTCTCTCTCTCTGTCTCTCCGTGTCTCTCCCTCTCAATGAGAACCAGACCGCATCTGAAACCATGGCAGCGTTTGAATGACACTGTGATAATATGTTTTTCTTAACACTTAGGAGCGCAAACAAACACATGTGCACATACACAAATGAGTAAACAAATCATTCGAAGGAATGCCTCTGAAGGCTACAGCCACAGAAAGTCCCTCCCTCGACCGCTCGTGCTCTTCCCCTCCCTCCCACGCCGAACTAGAGGTACAAATTTACAAACCTCAAGCCCTCGCGCAGCTTTTGATTCAATTCGCTGTTTCTTGGTTGTTGTTTTTTTTCTCGTTACTTTTGAAAGGCATAGACATTATAGCATTACGTTTTCTGAAAAGCAAACTTGAACCCTGGTGTGCCTCCCCCATCTGGAAGTGGTAGAGGCCTTGTCTGAAAGATAAAAACGATATGAATCGCTCCTGGCAAATCTAACAGCCAGTCTGGGATCAATTACAGGGACAACTTTCTGCATGCTGAAGGGGTGTGTGTGTGGGGGGGGGGGAGGTGGAGCTCCAGTTTGTAAGTGCCACAGTCTGGTCCTGAGGACATACACACACAAATGTGTGTACTTACATGCGTTGAAAGTAAATTAGCTCCGTGCATTCTGGAAGATGAACAGTGCATAAGCAGCTGTGGCCCCGCCCCTCAAGAAATAAGGGGCTGATTGGAGTATTTAAAAAAAACAAAACAACAACTGTCCAGGCTGGTCTCTCTGCCAAGGATCAATACAATGCATATCTTGCAGAGTCTCTCTCTCTCTCTCTCTCTGTCTTTCTGTCTCTCTCTGTCTCTCTCTCTCTGTCTTTCTGTCTCTCTCTGTCTCTTTCTCTCACTCTCTCTGTCTGCCGGTCTAACTCTCTCTCTGTCATTCTGTCTCTCTCTCTCTGTCTCGCTCTCACTGTCTTTCTCTCTCTCTCTCTCTCTCTCTCTCTCTCTCTCTCTCTCTCTCTCTCTCTCTCTCTCTCTCTCTCTCTC
>JBBMFX010000017.1:15240863-15251772 GCA_037832545.1 Rhabdalestes septentrionalis
TCTCTCTCTCTCTCTCTCTCTCTCTCTCTCTCACTATCAGGTGGCTCGCTCTCTGCCTTGCATTCTTGCCTCCTCTCTCTCACGGCTTGAATTTGCTCAGGCCCATGTCATGTTTTGTTGCCACAGCAACCTGCCTCAACCCCCCAATGGGCTGATTTCTTGGCCGTCACCTGCGTTCAGTCCCACAATGCACCGCAAAGTTGCCCCCCCTCCCAACCCTTAGCTGCCTGCAAACATGCCGAGTGCTTCTACTGAGAGGAGCATTCCAAAAACAAACGCATGCGAGGCTAAACATATATGAGCCAAAATCTCCTGCCGGAAGCACTTTTCCTGCTTCTTCCATGTGCTGCGGCTGGTGCGTGGTGATTATGATCTGAACTGATGTGTGAATAATCTGGCATGAAACCTGTTTGTCAGACTGATTTGGGTAGAAGACGAGATCACTTATAATTGCAAAGCGCGTTTTGAGATGCTTAATGGGCCACCTGTGTGAGCGGAGACACTCGGAATCATTGTAATGATACGAGGTTTGAGGACGACCGCCTCGCTTGGTGGCCGTGCTCACTAGCCGGCTCCCAGCCAAGCTTCAAGCACTCTACACAATTTACACTGTTGACGTTTAGCTATGATCTCAGTCCTTGATAATGTGCATTTATAAGTGGAATGGCAATTAAGCAATCAAAAAATGTGACGGATTCATTTCTTATTGGCTGTACAGTATGGCTGTAGTTCTCGAGACCGGTCTTGAGACCAATTTTATTTGTGGTCTTGGTCTAGTTTTGGTCTCGGACATAGGGGTCTCGAGGAGTAAACGAGAAAACCTCGCATGCGCATCATCAAGAACAGTATTAGTATTCATTAGGCGCATCAATAAAAATGCAACCTGTGAGATGTCCGTGAATTCGGCAGTAATTAACTGTGGCTTTATAGAACACATAGAGTTTGCCAATTTTGTCGAACCACCTTGACAATATAAACGAAAAGATAACATGAATTTGATTTAATGAGTAATGACACTTTAGAGCAGGGCCTTTTTTTCTACAGTTGATCTGAGAAATGTGATACCGATTCTAGCCTTAGTCTGTTTTCGGTCTTGGTCTTGGTTTTGGTCTTGGTCTTGGTCTTGGTTTTGGTATCCTCCAGTCTCTGCAATATCTTGGTCTTGGTTAAGGCAGTCTGGGCTACAACACTACTGCACAGTCAGGTTTGATCCATGAACATATCAGTTTGTTATTAATTCATGGTTAAATCATAGTCTGTAATTAGTCTGTGCAGTAATGGCCAGTGTAGCATTTTGTCCATTTAAAACAACAGGTTGGTTGTGTCACATTTCTCTGCAACTAACATTCATTAATTTATTAGTGTGATTACATCAAGACATTAAAGCACAGGTCAGGTATAAAAAAGATGTTGTGGTTTAATAGACAAATTAACAAATAATCCGCCCCTGAACATGACTAAGTGCGCTATTGGCTGACCTATAAATGGTTTGGCCAGAACTGGCAGGTTACAGTGGTAAAGCACTGTATCACTGGATCGCAGGTTTGAATCCCTCATGGGTTCAAGGGTTTTTTGTCCTATAAAACCGAAGTTTGTGTCACCAAACACTTGTATTTATGCAACCATGCCATCACACTTGCGTAATTGCATCTCATTATCTGTGCAGACCAGGGATGCAGTAGGTTCTGGATCCTATCCCAATGCTCGTAGGGTGAAAGGTCCTATAAATCACCTTGGAAAGAGTCCACATTACAGTGCAGTCCATTTAGCATGGCTTTGGACTGTGGTATCAAACTACACAGAATCAGACTCAGGAACTTCTCATTACCAACTTTGCTGTTTTGCATCTACAGATATATCCATCATTTCTATATATCAGATATAATTTGATTACTTGTATAGGGGGTTGGGGGTTTGAATCCAGGTAGTGGGTACGAATCCGGGTCCTGGTCCTGTGTGTGGAGAAGGCATCTTCCTCTGATGGTGATGTGGGTTTCTCCCACAGTACAAAGACATGATGTCATGTGAATTTGGGATTTTAAACAGGCTGTAGGGGTGAGTGTGTCAGTGAATGGTGTGTATGTGTGCCCTGTGGTGGGCTGGCACAGGGTGGGGCCCTGCCTCACCCCGGTTCGCCCTGGGGTAGGCTCCGGGAACCTGTGACCCATCATTTAATTGTATTTTTTACTGTCATGATGCACTGAAGTAGTAGATCTAGTACCGACCCGTCCTGCAACCCGTCAGGTTGGCATCATGCATTATTAAATATTATAGAGCATTATATAGTTATTAGGTTTCCAAAAGTACAGTGACACTTCTGGAATCCCACGCCTTGCATGGACTCCTGATCTGTTTCTTGAGAGTTTACACCGCTCTTCTCAAACTGTTTACTCGCCGTTCTCCTACCACCCATCCTGTGT
The DNA here is from genome assembly GCA_037832545.1 of Rhabdalestes septentrionalis. NCBI lineage: Eukaryota > Metazoa > Chordata > Actinopteri > Characiformes > Alestidae > Rhabdalestes > Rhabdalestes septentrionalis. The sequence goes on from JBBMFX010000017.1 coordinate 15,243,284, forward strand.
CTGTAAGGCGCAGACGTAACATTAGTCTTTGGCTGCAACTGTGCGTCTTTTCTCTGTATGTACCCAATTTCTTACAATGAATCTCATGTATTCACCACTTGTACAAATATGTGTTGCTCACTTATTTATGTGTTGCTGGGAGGAGGACCGGTTCCCCTTTTGAGTCGTGGTTCCTCTCAGTCTGTCTTCCTCATACAGTGATTTCTCTGAACTCTGAACTTAATCTTATTAGACGTTTTGGCATGCTTATACTCATGCACGGAGTTACTGTCCATCCGATATGAAGGACGTAGACGTCAGCGTCAGCTTTGGTTGCTTTTATATTCAACCCAGACACTAGCCACGTTTACATGGACACTTTATTTCAATCCGATGAAATTTAATCGGATTAAAATAACCCAAACGAACTGTTTACATGGGCGTCAAATAAAGAGATCCTCGTTTGTCGTCTCTACCCAGCGTCCGCCGCCAAGGCTTCTGATTGGTCAGCAATGCTGTATGGTTTAAGTTTGTATCGCCACCTGCTGCTGTGGCATGCTTTTGTCAGCGTTTTTAGCATTTGCGTGTGGGTGGAGATATTTTTGAAAACGTGCTTGTGTGGACGTGAATTTTTTTATTTTTACGAAAAAGGAAAATCTCCTTTTTCAAAAAACCCGTGTATGTGTGGACATGGCCTAATGCATGTTTTTTTTCCATGCCGCCCAAAACATTTTGTCTCAGAACCAGAGCTTAGATCGGGACCAAAAATTGAAACCCAACCTGAGCACCTTCTGGCCCGACACATTAACTGTCATTTTTGTCCTGAGCCCGATTTAAACCTTTTTTTAATACATGGGCCGGTTTAATGCTTGATCATGTCTCGGTCTGTCCTGGCACTGCCCCAGCATACTGGCAGGAAATATCGACCCAACGCGAGGACCAGGTCGGGCTTGATTCGGGCTGGGTTCGGGTTCGGAGAGAGAGAATCTAAACTTGTAATCAGACCTGGAGCGAGTGAGACACACTCGGCTTAAAATCCGGTGCGGCTTGGACAAGTACAAAATTGATTTTCTTTCTAAAATGAGAGCATGCGGCTTTTAATCAGGTGCGCTCTGTATCCGGAATTAACAGAATATCTGGGTATGAAAGACTTTTTGTGGTCACAGTGCACAGGGCAGGTGACTGCCTACCTAACATGTAGTATGGTGCATGTTAGTGGATTGTATCAAAATATTAGTGGAAAAAATGAGTTTTATTCTCTTAGTGGAAAGTTTCTGTCTTTTTTCCTCCCTAGACTATTATATTATAATTCCACCATATTCCACTCCAAAGCAAAAAACTTTGTTTCTTAAAAGACAAATAATCCTTTGGTTAGTGCCTACAGTGAATAGATGTGAGAATACTAGCGCCAAACCTTTTTCTTCACATACCCGCCACTATATCACACGGTTTCATCAGTGATGCCCGTCAGACCTGAGCTCTAATTTGAGTGTTTTTTTTACATTTGAAAGTAGACCAAGAGACAAGGCGGCCTGTGAGTCTGACCAGGCGGACTGCAGGGGAAACACTGATGTCTATAAATAGAAACAGCGTTCACAACATGGTGCGCTTTGTCCGGGCTGAGAAAAGTTTGACGATATAATTACGTAAGACAGCAGTAGCTTCAGCACTAACACTTGGACACCCAGCTTGTTTTACCTGATTGGCTACTTGTGGGTGGAAATTTGTTTAAATAGAGTTTTAACTTTTTTGGCAAAACATTTATTTAAAACTGAAAACTGTTACCACAGAGATCAAAAGGCATCACTCAGGTGCCCTTCACCGCTGTGCTAGTCCCGATTGGTCCTTAAGTCTGAGGGCGAGATGCTGCGATACAGACCTGATCGTGTGTGAGAGCGAGCGTCGGCGCTGGCGTCTGTTAGTCTCAACATGACCAGGCTTAACACAGATCCTCCTTAAGACTGTGTAAAAAGCTGTGGGGCTGGTCCTGGCTGCTCTGTCAAGTTTAGAACTGAAGTGGGTTACACACTCTCTCTCACACACACACACACACACACACACACACACACACACACTGCTAACAGTGAACAGTGACTCAGCGATGACTGGAAGAGAGCCAGACATAGAGGAGCATAAGTCACAAATGCGCTCACCTTTGAACACACACACACACACAGATACAGTGCCTGCTGTTCCCACAGCTTCTGTCTTGCACATGAGGCAGTTGCCCTCTTGTAACCTTTTGTTCTGCTTGAGGGTGCTCTCACTCGTGCGACAGCGGCCGGAGAAAAGCAGCAGAGACCACGCACTGATTAAGGAGGGGAGGATCTCAGCTGGACAGAGGTAGAGAGATGGACCGACAGACAGACAGACAGACAGAAAGGAGAGAAAGAAATGCCATGATGAAAGAGCGGAGGAAAGAGAATTTGGGGGAGGACACTTTAGTGTTATCCTGCTACAGTAATTGACATAATCGTTCCATAAACGAATCATGACAGATGTCCCAACAGATTATGTGCGTTAATGTAGCCGTGACATGGTACCATTACTGTAATTCTTCCATGTTTTAGGTCATAGCCTTAAATTGGCTCTGTGACATGAATTATTATGACAAAGCATCAGTAACAGGTAACGGTAACATGACAGATGCTACGTTTGATAACTCAGTTTTCAAACATAACAGTTATATTAATGTTAAATTAACACAATAATCACCAGTAACATAGTTGTGTTAATGAACACGATCTACCGTGACAACTCACGACAGCATATAGCATCTTTAATGGCATGTTTTACATGGTCATGTCAAAATAAAAGTTTCAATCATTCAAAGTATGCATTATCATACAAACTGTTAATTAAGAATGGTATATTCTAGGGATGTGAGGATTAAAATGTGAATGTGGCACGTTTTTAAAGGATCATCATCACACAGTTGTTGATATTTCAAGTATTTGATGACATAATTATACTGGAGAAAATAAGCATGTTTGAGTGCCACTGGACTTTTTGATTAGTGTAATTATACTGTTCTTTGAACTTTTATTATTCTTTTATTATTTGTATTATTCTTTTTACAGCCTCTGAGCTCGTGTGGAATTTTGAAACCATTCCAGCTTCAAAACGTCCATTAATATCCGATGTTGTGCGGGTATGTTCAGATTTTGTATCATTTATTCCTTTTTTAATGGTCGAGTCGCCTCTGTAATGTATGCGGAGAGAGAGCGGACAGTTGATTTGCCTTTAAAATCTGTATCGGGGAAAGAGCCTGTGATGGCATGGCTAAGGCAGGCGGAAAGGGACAAAATGCAGAGAAACAAAAGAACAGAGAAACAGAAAAAAACATGCAGACGACTCATAAACAGACACTAAATCTATGGTCAGGTATATAAAAAGTGTGTCACTGTTTGTTGTAGTTAAAGATAATTGATAATCAGTCTGTGACTGTGGCTACTTGTTCAGCCATTTTTACCCATAAATGGCTTGATAAGAGTCGGGAAGTTCACCCCCCCCACCCCCGGCCCTTCAGCAGCAGAGGACTGGGTCCTGAATCAGAAAATCTCCAAACCCTGGTTTTATAACAAACATGCAATCACAGTTCACATTTTCTCTCGGAAATGCATCTACTTGAGGTTGACGAGGAGTAGTTGTGATTTACACGGCTTTGAGATGATATCTTAGAGGAAGGCCTATTTTTGGACAGTAGCGAATCTGATATAGTTTGACTGACTTTGTGATGTCAGTAGTTCGGGTTCACCGCTCCGGTTCCTTTTAAGACGCTGACTGGCCTGTTCACACAGTAGAGCTTATCACTTACAGCAGAACCTCATTCCACAACACTAACAGTCAACAACCAGTGACCTACTGACCTGTACTATCTCTCTGCAGGCAGGCTGCAGCCCCAGACCTAACCACTCGCCCGTTACGCCCCCGGTGCCGTGCTTTCCGACTCAAAGATGAAGCTGGCATAAGTGCGTGAAATTCCATTTCCCTCCGCTGCTGTAAAGCCAGCACGAGACGACTGTGTATTACTTAATTGAGCTGTCATGCTTAATTGATGCCTAGTCAAGTGTCAATCTGATTTTAGCGGCAGTGTGAGTAATGGATTTGAATGGGGTTTTAAGGCTGTTTAATAAGTCCCACTTCACGCATGGCATTAGGGGGTAATCAGAGCAGAGGTGGAGACGGCAAGAGAGACAGAGGGAGGGAGGACATGGCAGATTTGAGGCACGGCTTTAAATTTTGGTTCAAACCTGAATATGGCCCAGCCCAGCATGACCCACAGTCTCCATGTTCAGAGCCTGGACCCAACCCAAGCTGGAAATTTTGTCCCAATTTGAAATTTTGTCCCAATTTTTTATCCCATATTCACTTATCTTTAATGGGACGCTGAATAAAACTTCACAGTTTTGAGAACAATGTGAGCTGAATCGCCAAAACCAGATCAAACATGAATAGCCTGTTGAGGGAGTTACAGTTGAATCATATTACAGATGTAGTTGAGTGTAGAATCAGAAGCCTTGTGAAGGTCAGCAGTCAGACAGTGACAACCTGACCAGCACAAATGTGTGAATGTAGTTGGGTCCCATTGGATTTAGACAATGTTTTAAGATCTAGACCTCAGTGGAACTCGCTGCCACAACATTTCCATGTGTGATAGCATGGCTGCTGTAAAACCAGTTCTTGGCGACATGCAAACGTTGGTTTTATGGGCAAGAAAATTATTTAAAAATCTCACAGTATGGATGCGAACTGGCGATCTTCTGATTCTCTTCACTCAGTCTCCGCTGAACCACCACATGAAGTTATTTGCTTGCTCTTACCAAGCCATTTATGATTTTAAACCACAACAGTGTCTCACTTTTGCTGTGTGTTTTGCTCTGTGTTTTTGTTTCTCCCCATTTTGTCCCTTTCAAGCTGTGAAGTCAGAGACTCCCTCTCCTACACATACTCTGAAAGTAGGGCTGGGCGATATGGCCTAAAATCTGTATTGCGATATGATTTGAAGCATGTGCGGTAACGATGTATATTGTGATATATTCTTTCTACATAAATACACACACACACACACACACACACACACACACACACACACACACACACACACACACGTGTCAAAATGACTGTTTCTGAACATACTCAAATACCAGATACATTGCAGCAAAATAAACACTCTTCAAAAAAGTAAGAATGCAATTTTAAGACTGTTTTTTGTGCAAAACGTCTTTAAAAAAATTACAGAACTTAGTATTTTTAAAGATGTGTAACTTGTGGGCATTTCGGTTTGGCTGAAGTGTTTGCGGTTTGTACCTTGTAACATGGATCGTAATTATTGGATAAATGAACAGGCTCTGAAAGCCACAGGCATTTTAATTGCGTTTTGTATCTGCGCTTGATTGAGACGCTGAAAGCATTGTAGTTCTATATTGAAAAAGTTTTTGGGGTTTTAAAAAGTTGAAAAAGTTTTTATTGTTTTAAAAAAATTCCTGTTGTGGCGCCGTAGGCAGGAGAGGATTCCAGCAAAAATTTGATGCCTCACGAACGCGCCACAGCCGAGAGCCGGGCTGAACACCCGTGTGGATGCTGGGGTTCGCTCCAATGAGCAGAAAAACGCTCAGACGACTTAAATAAAATGTAGGAAGGACCTCGTTCCCCATTAATTAAGCTCCATGCTTTTGACTAAAAGAGGCGCAGCTTGGTAACATCAACACGCGCTATCGCGGCAGGGCGGTATAGTCAAAATTTCTACCGTTGGCCAAATTCATTGCATATATACCACACACCGTTTATACCGCCCACTCCTGTTTGAAAGTGACGTCCATCTTCACTCTCTCTCCCCATACACTTCAGATCAACGAATAAAAAATCTGAACACACGCACACTGCTCTGGATTTTAATGGATATTTTGACATTGGAACCATGCCAATATGCAATAACTGCAGGAGAGTAAGGTTCCAACTTCAAGCTACAAGAAAACTAATTATAAAAACAGCTTAAGAAGAACACTAGTGTGAAATAAATGAAGCTGGGCAAGCACAAATCACTAAAAGTGAGCAAGAATTAGAAACGCTAACACATTTGAATTTCAATATTTTAGAGAGTCTCTGAGCTAGTGAAATATTTAGTTTGATGATAATTGTGGGTGATGAGTGTGAGAAGTGAAGCACAATATTACAAGTCAAGAATATGTTTCCCCACCTTCTGCTTTCCAGGAACACAATCAGCACTCAAACTGTTTATAGACTGGGCAGAAGTCTCAATATTTTGACTAAAGCTCCTGTGATACGTGTCTTTTCAGTAGTATGGTGTGATGAACTGTGCTTAATATGAACAGGGACCATAACTGACAAGGTGGAAAAGGTCATTTTGATCCCACGTTGACTTTTAGGGCTATGAAAAACCTGGAACATGAAATCTGAATGTGACCTGGGCAAAAAAACGTGATGCGCATCTCAACACAACTCGAATATCCGTTCCATCAGATATATCAAGATCCATGTTGGAAGCTTCAGGACCCGGTTGTTCAGTGGAGTTTGATGCGGATGTTTTATGTAAGAAGGGAAATGAAACGGCGAGCAGGCGATATGCCGAGAAAGATAGTGAAGGGTATGGACTGTGAGACATAGTGAGAGGTTGAGGCAAAGAAAGGGACATTGCATGAGAGGGAGAGAGAGGCAGGCCGTCATGTTGATGTTCTATGTAGGAGAGAAAGTAAAGGAGTCGTCACAGTAGAAGAGAGAACGTAAGAGTGTAAGAAGTAGAGTGAGGAAGGGTTTCAATGAGTGTGTGTGTGTGTGTGTGTGTTTTCTAGTCAGTCAGAATGTGTTTGTGTACTAGTCTGTCAACTTCAGCTGATCTGTGAGAGTTGCTGTGCTGAAGGTTCATGTTCAAACAAGACAAGAATCCTGTGTGAACATCCAACTTCTCTCTCTCTTTCTTTCTGTCTCTCTCTCTCTCTCCCTCTCTCTCTCTCCCTCTCTCTCTCTCTCTCTCTCTCCCTCTCTCTCACCCTTTGCTTAGTGTGTAGTTAGTAGCATGAAAGGGTGTGTGTCAGTATCTGCATTTTTATAGATATATTTTCAAGAGCTGTCACAATTCATATATTGTTCCTGTTGGAACAAAACCTCAGATCTCCAGAAAAGTAACCTACTTAGTAGCTGGGGAAAACGCAACCTTCAGTTTCGGTTAATGTACAAGATTTTAAGTCATTTGGGAGCATTTCTGTTGATATAGTGTAAACAGAAGATTATTGTTTAAAATTAAACAGATCTGCTCATTAGCTTTAACATTAAAGCCACCAGGCTAATATTGAGAAGGCCTCCCTCAAGACACCTGTCATTTATATTACTCTGTTTCATTTTTTGTAGATATGTGTCTGTCTCTTTGTGTCTATATACCTTTTCATCTGTCTATCTGTCTGTCTTTCAAGCTATCTACCTATCGATCGATCTGTCGGTCTGTCTGTCTGTTTATCTATCTATCTATCTATCTATCTATCTATCTATCTATCTATCCATCTATCCATCTATCCATCTATCCATCTATCTATCTATCTATCTATCTATCTATCTATCTATCTATCTATCTATCTAATCTATTTATCTATCTATCTATCTATCTATCTTTTATATTATTTCCTGTGATCCGTAGAGTCTGGGATCACCACTGTGCAGGCCTGTCTGGATCATTCAGTTTTTATTGTTGATTCATCACCATCTACTGTGTAAATAACAGTGATAGACTTTATATAACTTTATAATATTCTTTATTAATTCAAAAGGCCAGATTAGCTGTCTTTGCGACAAAAGCAATGCTAGTTCAAATAATCACCCTGTGCTATAAAACCAGTCAGAAGTTAGAGTTTTGTAACACTCATGACGTGTCTCTGCTTTCTTTTATCTCAGTGTCTGCTCTAACCTTAAGGATGAAATTGCGCCCAGTTCAAAGTCTGTTTATGTAAACCTGAGGTGGAACGCTAACACCTGTGATCAGCTGCAGTAGTTAGTAGTTAATAACAGTCTGTGAGAGCCTATTCGGTAGAGAAAAACATCGAATATTCGAAGCTTCGGTGGGAGGGGGCTGAATGAATTATTATCTTGTATTCGCCATCTTGGATTCAGAATATTTTCAAAGTAGAATTATAAATAAACAAACCACTAAACACAGCTTTTCTTTTTTCAATTTGCCGCGAGACTCGGCAGAGTACTAGCCAGTGGAAACCGACAAAAAGCCACAAAACTCGATGTATCTCGCTCAAAACTCGCACAAACATCTCAAAACCAACTCGAATGCATTTTTTCCACCACCAGCCAGCTGTAAAATAAACCCTTTTTCTTACTTATTCGTAGATCACCGCTTGGTGAAGGTTAACGTGTAAGTTTCTCCGGTTCTGGGTGGAAGTGTGTATATTAGTATACCTCCTATTAAAGCAGTTTTTCCGCGGCCGAGCTGCGGGGAGAAATGCACCGTTAGACCCGGAGTGCATTGGAAAGTTTCTCCGGTTCTGGGT
>JBBMFX010000017.1:15331487-15341584 GCA_037832545.1 Rhabdalestes septentrionalis
ATATCGTGTCAGCGGTCATTGTTTTGTTTTATGTGTTGAACTCTTATTCTGAAGTGTTTCCTTAGCTGTCTAATGTTTCAAGTTAAGTGATTGTCTGTTCTGATTGATTCTTGTCTTAATCCTGTATTTTGTTTGCCTTGATACATACACTGGTATCAGTCAACCATCACATTATGTTGGATTGTGTTTTTCCATGTTCTCCCTTTTCGATTTGAGGACATTCGGGCCATTGTGCGTGTTGTTTAGCATTTAGATTAATAAAGAACCACAAATGAACAATGGAGTCTGCTTATGTGTCTGTCCTTACTCAGGAGAGATGGAGCATTATGGCTGTGTGTGTTATTGTGATATGTATATACATTGTGATTATTTGTTTAAAATTAAAACTTGGAACCTTTTTATGCCAAGCTCACTGATTGGTAAGATGCTAGTTATGTTTACAGGATATTGTCAGTGCAAATCATCATAATGGAAGTTATTTACAGTTATTTAACTGATCCCTCTTTTCAACTGATTTTTTCCATTAGTTGGCAGTCTTGAAGTTTCCTTTGTAATGAGCAATGCTGGCAGAACTCTGTCCTTCTGAAAAGACCAAAAAAGGCAGCATGATGGATTGCTAACACTGGCCTACCAGCCATAAATTTCAGTCGGCTGGCAAATGAGGACTAAACCCTGCTTTAAGATGCAAAGAACTGTCAGTGTGAGCTATCTCCTCCACTCCTATTAGACACACTAATATAACGACATTGTGTTAGAACAGAAAATGATTTTTTTGGATCATACTATTTATTTTGGTATGGTTTTTATGCACATCTGACATTTGTTCTGATTTGTGAGAATACATTAGCAAGGACTATCACTGCACGCGCCTCTCAAGCTGTGTCATTCTGGCCCTGAAATGTCAGGGTGTCTGTGGCTGCAACATCGCCTGTGGAGCGAGCAGGACATTAAGAGGTCTAGAGAAGGTGGGAGCCGGTTGGTCGGCGAGTCTTTATTTACATGAATCTGAAGGGAGGCTTAACATTGTTCAGCGTATTGTATCTGTATTATATCTTCAATTACTAGATGCAAAGTTTCAATATTTTGTAATGCAAAATGATAGAACTGAAATTCAGTCCTAATAGAATCCATTAGACATTTGCTGAATTCTGTGAATAAATGATTACTTACCTATAGTGAGGATGCAACTATATGATGCAAATTCAAAACCACGGCACTAATGTTAGTTTAGTGTTGTGCATCCTCTCACAATCACACTAGTAATATTTTTTGTGTCATTCAACACAAACTAATCACTGAACAGAGGATATAAGCTGAAAATGATAAGCTGAGAATGCTCCTGTGCCACCTAACACTCTGAATCGATTCAGTATAAACTACTATTGATTCTCAGGCCTTAAAATTGGGATGTTTAGTATTTTTAGTTAAACTGTTTGTGACCTGTGGCTTTAACTGCATTAAGTCTTCAGTGCAAAGCTTCAAATGGCAAGCTGGGTGGATATCATGTCAATGTTTACCAAGAGATTAAAAGCTGCCTTAATGAAAACAAGGTCATATGCCACGAACAATTTCAATTCCTATCGGTATTCATCATTTTGCCAAAAGAGATTTGCCAGGACTGAGAGACTCCTAGCCACTGATGTGATAATTCAGCATTTAATTCATAGACCTCCCTGCCTTCATATCCCTCTGGGTTTTTCATTTCACTGGGAGAGTGATAAGCTTCAACTTTTTTTTTTTTTTCAATGTATTGCTAATCCCATTGAATTCAATTTGAAATATACAGCGACCATTTCTCCTTTTATAATGTCAGATTTGTAAGGAGGAAATGCCATTTACACCTAGACCACTCCGCAATCTAAACCCATTAAAAGTTTCTTAGCACTTAATTAGCAAAGGTCACCGGCGTGCCTCCATCCTTTTCATGTGGGCCGATCTTCTGCTTAGGGTTCAGTGTGCCATTTTCTATTCCTCTTTTTTTCTTTTTTTCTCCCTCGCTCTCTGTCCCTCTCTCTAAGGCCCATTTAAAAAGGATGGAGGACAGAAGGCAGGCTGAATGGAGACTGTGGTTTAATTCATGGAATGATTCTTGGCAAGGAATTCTATGAATCTTTGCTTATTTTTGCTAGCACATACAGATAACTATGTCAAATTTGTGGAGCAACAGGTGCCCTAGGGGTTAGAGCATTTGCCCTACCTTGAGTTTGAATCCCTAGACTGCTAGTGGCACCACTGAGGTTCCCTTGGGCAAAATACCATCCCCACACACTGCTCCCTTGGCACTGTGAATGGGTTAAATACAGAGAGAGAATTTCACAACTGAATAAAAGCAGAAGCATCATCAGGCCTGATGTCCATGAGCTACAGACAACACAATTCCAATAATGCCCTTTCAGATTAAAATGAGAGAGAACCAACACTGTAATAAGTATAACTAATAAGTGGACACGGACGTGTACAAGCACTTAACTGCATGTGAATCAGGCAACCAGGCTGTTCACACTTACATTAAGGTTAGAAACTTGTCGCCTACTAAAACACATATCCATTCATCCATCTATCCGTGCATCCATCCATCCATCTAACCATGCATCCATGTAGCTGGTACCTAGTGGTTTGAGTGTTTGCCCTGCAGTTAGAAAGTCATGGGTTCGAATTCCAAGACTGCTAGTGGCACCACTGAGGTTTCCTTGAGTACTCTCCCCAAACTCTGCTCCCCTGGGGCTGTGTTCCTGGCTGCCTGCTGCTTCACTCAATTAATGGGTTAAACGCAGAAAAGAATTTCATGCTGTTCACAATGTGTGCTGTGGTGTGCTCATCTATGACAGGATGGTCACTTCACTTCATCCATCCAACCATTATCTGAGCTGCTTTAACCTGACCAGGACACATGCAATTCAAACTTCACACAGAAATTACCCTTGGTCGCCCCAGCTGGAAATTGAGCCCAGGACCTTTTCGCTGTGAGGCAGTAGTGTTAAAATATACATTAGATCCCTGTGTCAGTGGCATTAGTTAAGTGAGTGACTGGTGATATTAGGTTTAATTAAATGTAATGCACTAATCATTTTGATAGCTTGTTATCTAATTGGCATTTAGTTTTGTTCTCAATCACTTTTTACTCAGCATAGTCAAATTTAAAACGTTCACATTCATGTGCTCTAAAATATCTTTGAACAAGTAATCAGAACCACCCTGATTAGTACCAGCCACAAACTCAGAGAAAGCACTTTGCAATTATAGACATTTAAATTGCATTACATATAATATCATGACATATTTGACATGAGTTATCTGCAATTTGGGCAATAGTTGAATAGCTAATACATACAGTTTTATGACCTGTTGTTGCTACTGTTTTTCATATTTCTAAAACAACCAGGTTGCAGTTACTTGTGAGAATTATATAAAATGATGTATATGTCAAAGATCAACTTTATTTTTATGACTTTTTACTTTAAAAGAAAGAGGGAAAGCTAATCCCCAACAGCCCATTTATGCTAACGTTTTCTTACCATAACATGATGAATACATGGACTTTAATATGTAAAGAGACACCTGTACAAAATCAGCAAAACCAGGAAACTACTCAATGAAAAACTTTCAGCTGTGCCATAGAGTGTTTCCAGTTTAGTAAGTTCTGCAAATTTATCTTAGTCTGATCTAAGTCTATTATCAGCATGAAGCTAACAACATCTGTTCTCTTGTAATGGAAATCTTAATTACACACATTAATTATGCTGAAAAAATGCAAATGAAATGATATATGAGCCATTATCATTAGAATCAATTGAACCATGCTGCTGCTCCAAATGGACTTGCGTACTGAGACGCTGGATCCCGATTGGATTTCCATGCGCCGGCTAACTCGTGCTTGTCCAGATAAAACTCAATTACAAAGACTCTTTTTGATGACAGAGCAAGAGAGAGCTTGAGGCAAAGAGGGGAAAAAAGCTCTGCAAACCCAGTACAAGTGCAGCTTTGTTTCTATCAGTTCTCACCTGGGCACCAAATGATGGGCTTTTTATCAGCGGACCTGAGGGAGGAATCTGTTTGAATAGCATCCAGACGGGCACTGAGATAGCCTGCCATTACTGTCCATTCCAAGCTCCCCACCATACCATCAATCTCCACTGCTTTCTCTGTTTACAAGCTGAGCCCAGGCCTCAGTACTAAGGTCGCTCCCTTTGTACTTTAAGTGAAAGTGTAGTGATGCACCTATCTAGTGCTGAGCTGTATATTGTGAACATCAGTATACCGGTACTGGTGTTTATTTTCAGTTATTTGCTTTGCATAAAGTTTGGTCTAGACTGCAACCTCTTGGCCAACTGCTTCTCATTGCTTTAAAGAACAGTTAAAAAAAACCTATAAGGCCTAGAGTATGTGAACACCCTGGGTTTTCGTATGGGCCGGCACGGTGGCGCAGGGGTTAGCGGAGGTCCTGGGTTCGACTCCCGGGTCGGTTGCAGGGTCTTTCTGTGTGGAGTTTGCATGTTCTCTCTATGACCATGTGGGTTTTCTCCAGGTACTCCGGTTTCCTCCCACCACCAAAAACATGTGTGATTGGGGATAGTTTGATTGAACACACTAAATTGCCCCTAGGTGTGATTGTGAGTGTGTGGCCCTGCAACATGCTGGCGACTGTCCAGGGTAACTGGGATAGGCTCCAGTCCTCCCCCGAGTGTGGGAAAAAGAGGTAGAAAATGGATGGGTTTTCCTGTAGAGTCTGAGAAACATCTGTGGATATATTTTCTTGGGTGATGAGGTCTAGCTTGCAATTGGCATGTGAGAATGTTCTAAATGGCCAGTCAAGGTATTCCCTTTTGATATTCAGGAAACAATGTTTTAGATCTAACTTTGACCATGATGATGTTTCCTACAATGCTATAGAAAATCACTGTATGCTATACCTGATTTCCATTTACTGAAACGGAGCCAAGAAAAGAAAGCCTTGGGTAATTATTCCTCCTCCACCAAACTTTACATTTGGTATTACACATTCAGGCCAGTAGCATTTTCAGGTCATCCTCCAAATTAAGATTTTTCATTTAGACAGTCAGATGGTTATGGTGATATACTCAGCATGCAGAACACAACACGTCACATTATTCCTGGGAATCCCTGTGATGCTTAACAAATCTTGAGAGCTTGCCAGTGACCTATAAAAATAATACAAATCAGCTAGCACTATTCTAATTTGTTTGTAAGCATTTTTAAAGCTATAATTCAGTGTATTAGCCAACTAGCAAATACAAAAATCAAAGCACTTACTTCCACTAGCAATATCAAAACAGGCTCTTCTAGTCTTTACGCAAGGATTTTTTAGAAACTACTGCTGCATTGCCGCAAGAGGCAATTGTGTTTGTTACAGGTGTAGGTTATGGTTTACATTTTGTCATTTTGACAGTTCAAATTCAAAAGTAATCAAATAGCAGAACACTACAATGTACAGTATAAAATGTTGACTTGTCAGTGAACATACGATCCACAAAGGCATTGTGGCAGCTGCTTGCATGCAAAAACGACAGCTTATTATATGCCATTGTCGGCTTGATTGCAATCACAGGGTCTGACTGTTGTTTCTAGAAGCCCTCTTGCGTGCCATCAGAATTGATGGTAATATCCACTGTTTTTCTACAGATTTTCCCAATACTTAGCCTGCTCGTTTTCCTCCAACAGCTTAGACAACACTTCCAATTCATCTGGCATCTGCAGAGAAGATTGCAGGCCCTCTTTCACACACACAAACACACCCACACATATACACACATACATACATACGGACAGACACAGCTCAGATAAGATGGATCTCCAGTGCTCTTGAAAGCAGCCGTCTGATCTTCACATTCTGGATTTACACATCAAGAGCTTCTAGGTGTGTGATTTTGACCAATCTCATCTCTCTCATAAAGGATATAGGCTGTCGATATGCAGCTTTGAAATGACAGCTTGAAAGATCACGGTATGTTCAAAGTCCTGGTCCAGTACGAAGTTCTTTTTATGCTTCAATCCGAGCCTATAATAAAAAGAATAATTCCTTTATGATGATTATGGAGTAGTGGGCCTCAAGGATGCTTGGTTCTGTTAATATAAATGGCTCTATTTTTCAATAATAGCAATGGTGTAAATGGATCTTGTGTTGTTTACATGCTTTGGTGGCATCCTTGATGATGCTCTTAGACATGAGCAGGAGTTTTTAAGCATTAATATGTGACTGTAATTTCAGATCACAGCACAAAAGCCACTGACAAATTTAAGTGTTTAAATATCATCGTCATGTCAGAAACGCTGGGCAACACAGCACTTAACTCCACTTAAGCGTACATGATTCAAATACTGGCATACGCACTCATGTATAATTGATCTGCATCTCAGGACTGTCATAGGAAGAGATAAAGATCGATACGAGACTGCAGATGTCCTATGGAACATGACGCATACCAACAGTGAGGAGGTGGAGACGTCCTGTAATATGTTTGAATGAGCCTGGTCTCACACGTTTTTGTGCAGCCTAGGACAACGCTTCAGTACCTGAACAGTAGGAGAGAGATAATGAGTTGATTCCTTACCTTAACCTAACCCTAACCTTAAACTTAAACTTACCCTAAACCTAACCCTAACCCTAACCTTAACCAAACCATGAGTCACCAGTTAGCTCAGATACTGGTGATTTAACACAGTGCCCATGAAAATACTGAGGGTAGTAAAGTGTTGTCCCGGCACGAAAAAGAGAAGCGATATCATAGCACAATAAAAGCCCCTAATCGTGATTGGAGCACGTGTTTTGATTAAAGTGTGTTTCATGATGGCTGCTTGAACACTCATGAGATAGGGTTGGTTTGAAAACTTCCATACTCTTGCAGGACCCATTTCAACAAAGCTGACTCTGGCTGCAGCTCCTCCAGACTGGCTTTCAGGGAGGGCTGGCTTGCTAGAACCATTCTGCAAAATATCAAATATCCACAGCCATGAAATATTCATTGAAATTTCCCTAGCAATGAAGAACATATAGAGGCGAGTTAGCCTGCTGCATGTGAGGTGCTGAAACGGATTTCTCTCTTTGTATTTGAGAAGGCTGTGCATGAAGCCTTTTAGGGAAGGAGAGAAAACATTTTCCTACTGAAGGTTCAGGTGGTGGAGCCCAGCTCAGAGCCTCGAAGACTCCAACTTCAAAGGGCTTGGCTTGGTCCTTAAAACATGAAGCCATTCATCAGAGCCTCCATTTTCAATGCCTATTACAGTCCATCGTGTTTCTACAGTTGTATGTGGGCACTTGGTTGCTTTTACATTTTGTGTTTCTCTTCTATGTTCTTCTATAAATTTTATTTGCTGAATTTGAAATGTAAAAAAAACCCATAAAACTTGGCCTGTGTTATATTTTATATTTCATTTTTCTCCATCTGTCCACCCATACATAATTTATCCAAACTGCTCATGCTAATCAGAGTAAGGAATGTGTGTGTGTGTGTGTGTGTGTGTGTGTGTGTGTGTGTGGGGGGGGGTCTCTCAAGCTTCATAAATAAATAGAAATTCAGTTCATCCTTTGGAAAGGATGTAATCATTTCTACATTGAAAATCAATAAAATATGTAATTTGACCAGTATTGTTCAAATATGCCTCACATGTATCTGTATCTATCGTTTTAAAGAGATTAAATGTAAACCGTAGTGACACAGTAACCTGCACTTTTATACTAGATAATTACCTCATACCTGACCTGAGTAAGATTTCATGGTCAGCTCTGAAATTGTGATGATGATTATTACTATCATTATTTAGTGCTGTCTCTCTGTTCTGTATTTTTGCAAACTTCATGACTCTGCTGTTAGAGTACAATATCTGGCAAAATACAGAATTAATTCAGATGTCAAGGAACACAAAGGGCCCGATAATGCACACGGCGCACCGTGCTTTCGCTACTTGCACAACCCATCATTGCTATTTTGTGCAAGCGCATCGTTCTTTTTTCCGGCAGAAATGTACGTTGTGAAGATAGCAGATGGCTTTGTGCTGTGTCGGGCGTGTCACTGAAAAGAAGGGGTGTGGAGTGGCGCATAGCTCGAATTTGCTATTTTATGAGAAGTGAAAGTAATTTCGTCACTGACCAGAAAAACCTGGTTCGTAATCATTCGCGCATTGTTCAAAGTCTATCATATGGATGCCTGATGCTTTGGGATATGGAAGAGTTCACAATACGCGCACATGCTGCTTCTTTCATAAGCAGGAGCGAGCAGCAGCACACATTTAAAAAAATGTTTTCATTGTGAAGGAAAACTTTATGGAGTCCTCAAAATATAAAACTCAAATGTACATCACATACATCCCACCATGATTATTTTAAAAATACATATAATACTTGCAAAACTTAGTGGATTGGAGAAATCACTGATAATTAATAACAAGTAGCTGACGGGCTGTTTGACCAATAGTGCCGGACACATAGGTAAATTAATAAACGTTTCAAGCTAGGTTGTCAAGAAACATGAAACTACATGACCAGGAAATCATGCAAGCTCATATTTTGGTTAGATATGTTGTATTTATATGTCTTCCTTACCCTCTTAAAGATAGTTGCGCTTGTTGTTCGCATGTTCTCCAGATGGAGTCTCTAATGGGACATAGGCTACCTCGACGTCAGAGGGAGAGGGTATACCGGCCCAGGCAAACATATCTTTCCCTAAGTGAGGAAGAATGTAGGCGTAAGCTACGCCTATCCTGCCAAGTCGTCACAGACATCTGTCACTTTTGGCACATGACCTGGAATCTCGCCCAATGCCCTTCCTATCACTGTGAAGGTAACGGCAGCACCGCACTTCTATGCTACTAGGTCATTTCAGAACTCCCTTAATCCAATTGGAGGCATAACACAGCCTGCTGTACATGCAGTCACATCAGGTCTAGTCCAACAGGAATATAGTATGGGTTCCCTGGTGTACTGGGTTCCATAGATTGCACGCATTTGCAGCTACGTGCCCCATCGGAGAATGCTCTGATTTATACAAATCGCAAGGGAACCCATTCCATCAATGTCCAAGTAGTATGCGATGGTACTTGTAAAATCACACACGTCTTAGCAAACTATCCTGGCTCCAGTCACGACTCATTCATACTGGCCAATTCAGTCATTCCTGGTTTCAATCGGACCTCCACCTTCCATTTGTCGCAGGCTTCTCCTTTGGCAGGAGAGTTTTTGTTTCCCCCATCTCCTCACTTTGTTGTACCTTTTACGGCACAGTTGGGCTGTCCTTCTTTTATC
This sequence comes from Rhabdalestes septentrionalis, assembly GCA_037832545.1. NCBI lineage: Eukaryota > Metazoa > Chordata > Actinopteri > Characiformes > Alestidae > Rhabdalestes > Rhabdalestes septentrionalis. The sequence goes on from JBBMFX010000017.1 coordinate 15,340,744, forward strand.
GGAAAACGAGGAAACAATCACTGAAATGTGTTCCCATGCCTGCTTTACTAACTGGGGTTTGGGAGGATTCTCTCCATCCCCGAAGATCAATTGCTCCCGTGCCTTCACCTCACTCCCGAGCAAATCAGTTTCTTCCATCGAAAATCTTTCTTGATGTCCGGGTAAATCTGCCATTATTAAACACAGCACGCCATGGAACATGCGCCAGGTATCTAAAGGGAGTGAGAGTGTGAACTCTGATTGGTTCATTGCATGCTACGCCCCAAACACACCCATGACTAATTTACTCAATTAACCTTCCTGTCGTGTTCGGGTCAAATCTGACGGATTTACAACTCAAAATACTCATAAATATTGTGTTTTTCATCTGATTGCCTCAAGGCCTTATGATATCCTCCACACCATGCACTTGAACATATAAAAGTGATGATCACCTCTTTCATTGAATTTTGAATGTTTTAATCAACTTGTTACACCTGTGGTGATTATATACATCCATTTGACAGAAAACAACCCCCCACACACCACCCCAACTCACTCACTCACTCACTTACTCACTCACGCAGTCACTCACTTACTCACTGACTCACGCACGCACTCACGCATTCAAACATCTCAGACTGAACAATGTTTTTTGCGGGTACATATCTCTTTCCAGCGCTTATGTGCCCATCCTCCCACGTGAACCAACTTCCTGATGAAACAATGTATCGTATCTTCATATCGACTACACAGGTGTCTGTTATTTGAACCCATCTATTTTCCACGCTTTTGTGCCCACCCCCACGTGAACCACACCTTCCAGACTAATCATTGTATCTTCACACAGACCCCATATAAT
>JBBMFX010000017.1:15355694-15365802 GCA_037832545.1 Rhabdalestes septentrionalis
AAGCTCCCACTTCCTGTTTATATAGTGACGCGTAATTCCCCTTGACCTTGACGCGTCACATGGTTGTGTATGTGTCACACTGGCAGATTATTTGTAATCTAAAGATTTCTTAAAATAGGAAAAACATCTTAAAACAATCCAAATATACTAAGTAAGAGCAAAAAAATCTCCCCTTACTTAGTATATTATTCTCAAAACAAGGCAAAGAAGAATTTTAGGCCTGAAAGTCTTGGTTAGATCAGGAGTTTTTGCAGTGTATATTTCAGAGGGACGGCACCAAAAAATTCACTGTGGCCTGAAATATGACTGGAAAGAACTCCAGTAAATTTGGACCTGCTTTACATGACACTGATCCTCCAGACAAGGAAAATCTTAACTGACATGGCTTTGCAGCCTGAAAACATCCAGGACACCAACAAATCCATGCTGCAGCCCTATGCATGGATTCCTATGTCAGAAAACATGTTGATAATGTTATGTCACCACAATTAACACATCATATGTAAAGACACCCTTGTAGAAACACACTTTGTGCTTTGAAATGAAAAGTTAAAATATTTTTCTGTTCTGAATGTATATGTAGATTGGAGATTGAGATCCTCAGATTCATCTGTCACAGTGTATGCAGATCTACCATTTTCATGCAAGTTTATATTTTGTTTTATCTTAGAAGCCAATAAAACGACTAAATACACCACAACCATGCAGATGCAAATAAGCAGGTATTTTTCCATCTCGTTATGGTCTCATTTGGAAAATCTGACCGCTAACATAGTGATAGTAGCCTCAAACATTTCTAGCAAATTCCAGTTACAACACATTTGACACCAGACTTCTAACAAAGAACATTTTATTTGAATGCATACTGAAATTAAGTAATTAACTCATTCATTTTCTGGACACACTTTAGAGCCTGCTAAGTACTACATTTAAACTCAGAGTGCTGTAATGGATCAGCTCCTCCATGAGTTTGTGACTTGGCCAGTTTGACCCTGGACTCATTCTACCAGCTACAAGCATAGAGAGAGGAGAGAACCCTGCTCAGACACCCTGCAGAAAAATCCTGCATTCTGGACCAATTTGTAGAGAGCAGCTTTGGCTACACTACCTCTATCCTTCACTAACACAAGAGGAGCAGGTCACCGAGGCCTTGACTGGCACCCAAGGGGGACCTAGTTTTATTTAAAGGGTTATATGTTTGGCACAACAAGCTGAAGTGCAAGCTTTGCAATTTCAGAGCAAAGTAGAAACTCCTTGGACTATCAAAGTTAAAGGTAAACAGCCCAAAGAGAAAATCAGCAGCTGATAAAACTCCATCGAAAAACTTGAAAAGCCGTAAACTACCTCCCACCTCATCGTCAGGTTTCACCTGATGCAACCCTTGAAAAAGAGAGTGGAACAACAAGCTCATCAGTGCGAAGATGGAAAAAAAATATTCTCACTGTGCCCAAATGATGTAATCCTCAAGAAACAACCTGTGATTGACTTCAAAGCTTATTGGCCCGGCCTGTTTGAGCTTTCCCAGGTACGCTGAACGTTTTAATCGTGTCTTCTCCGGTGCAGGATGTTAGCGGCAACATTTACAATTTCCATTTTTCATTTTCTGAGCAGCTTATCCAAACCAGAGTTGTTGATGGTGGGAAAAAAGAGAAGGAGGCTATGCAAAACGAGCAAATGAGCTTTTGGAATGTTTAAATTATTATTTTTTTGACGAAAAACATTTCTACATGGGTCAGTAAAGAACATTTTAAACATAGTTTTGAATTTAGCATCAGAAGGTCCCATACAGAAGCCTTTATTTAAACGGAGGTCTTGGTTTATCATCTTGTAGCCTGTTAGCTTAATTATTGTGTCTAGAAGTAAAGAACGCCCTGAAAGCTAGATCGAAGGTTTAGATTTTATAAGGTATTATATTGAATTTAGCTAGCTTACTCATATTCAGCTTAATGAATCAGAATGCTAACAGGGCAAGCTAAATTAGCTAGCTAGCCTAAATAATGTCAATAAAAAACTGTGTGTTTGACATATAAGCTTGCTTTTTTCTATTTATTTGATAATCATGACTAAACTTTTCATATGGTGTGAAATATTAAATGAAAATAATTCTTTACAATAAAATACTTTTCCTGATACTACTTTCTACCTGTTCCATGGGTATGTTTATGATTTATCACAAAGGTTGCTGCAATGCCAGTGCCGATATAGTGCCATTATGAATTTGTACATCAGTAATTCTCTACTGGTTGTTGGTAAGGATAATTATGTGATATTTGGGCATAGGACCCTGTATTTTAATTTCTGTATATGACACTACGTAAGGTAAGATATGATAAACCTTTATCAGTCCAACAAGTGGGAAATTTGCATTGCTATGGCTGAAGGTGAACAGAACAAAGGGAAGAGCAGCATAAAATTGCAAAACAAGAAATGAAAAGGCAACAGGATAAAATAAAAAGTGTAGACGTAATGGACAAATATATTAGATTATAAGTATGGCATAAGTATGACAGTAATAGTGTAACAATTGCAAAATTGGTTCACAGTAATATTTTTCATTTTGCACCAGAAGACGGTACAGAAGTTTACCACATTGTTCCAAAATATTGCACACAGAAACAAATATTTCACAGAAGAGAAATACTGCACATAAAATAAACGTCTACTTATCAGTCCATTGTGTTTGGATGTGTGTGATTGTGTGTGTGTTCAGCTGTAAGGTGTTGGCCGCTGGAAGGAAAGATCTGCAGAATCTCTCTTTCCTGCACAGTGGGTGCAGCAGCCTGCCACTGTAGGGGGTCATTTTTACCCTTGTCCAACACATCTCTCCACACAGCATGTGACCCAAAGTTTTGCTTAACCATTTACATGATATTCAGTGGATTTGACCTGTGTCTGATCAGAACACTTTTCCCCAACAAAGCCTTCAAGATTCAAGATTATTTATTTGTCACGTGTGTAGTTAAACCAGAACAACACACTGTGAGGTCTTGGCCAGTGGCCAGTAGCGGCGGCTGTTTTGATTTTGGGTTTTGGGACTGTGGGTATTTGTTGTGTCAGCGGTGGTTGCGGTTTCTAATTGGTTTGTGTCCAAGTGTGCTTTAGTATTTCATTTCTTTGTGTTCATGTTTTATTTGCTGGTCCATAATAAGAATTGAAGGCCGATTGCAAGTACGGCGTCTTAATGTATATGCCACAATGCAACTGTCCGTTATTTGTCACATGAACACAACTACCCTCCACAGTGAAATTATTTCCCTGCGTTTAACCCATCCACCAAATGTGCTGAGGGACGGTGACACTAGCAGCTGGGATTTGAACCCCAATTCTCAGATTGTCAGGGTCTTTGAATATTATGACCATATGGTGAAATCTCTGTCGTTCATATTACTGTTAGCATGTTATGGCATTAAACATTAAATGAACATTAATTAATATAGTACTGTTGAAGTGTTTTGAATGTATTTCTGATGGATATGCAAATGCTTGTGTACCACATGGAGGTTGCTTGGTGTAACTTATTTTTATTTAAAAACACTTTCTGTTCCACTGCCTTCTGGAGTCGGTTTCTTTTCGTTGAAACAATTTCTCCTGCCTTTGAAAATACTCGCTCACAGCGAACTGAAGTAGCCGGTGTACACAAAAACCTTATAAAGGACGAACAGGTTTGGCTAAAGTGTTATGTGTGTTCTCCAAGGCACATGAATAAACCTCCGCGTATGGGACAGCTTTACACTTGAAACGTCCCACAATAACTGAACCACTAAACGAAGCGCGAGAGTCCAAACAAGGCTTTGTACGTAACGTAAGACGTCACCGCACACAATCTGAGGCCTTGGCTGTCCTCTATCACGTGATTTTTTGAAAATGATACAAGCCTCGAATCGGGGCTTCATCTGACACGCCCCTTTTTGCTCAACACACGCCTCGAATCCTTGCTTCAAAAGCAACATTACTACCCTCATGTTCCTGGTTCTGATGTCTCGTGTGTGTAGGTGTATATTAAGTTAAATGTCCCTTGAGTCTTTCTTTGTTTAAGTTGTTGCCTTCATGGTGTCCATGTTTTTTGTTTATTAAAAATGCATCTTTGGAATCTGCTCTATGCGCCTTGCCTCACTTCCCCGGCACCACCCACTCTGACACACAGTAAAATGTGTCCTTTGACTTGTCACACCAGATTTTATAATATCACACCAAAGGATGAGTCACAACACAACACAAACCACAAAAATTCATTTAATGGGCAAATATAGACTCACAACAAACTGCCCCTGAACACTGTATGGCACTGGAGTATCACACACAGAACCAGTGTGGATCCATGCTTCTAGTGGGGAACACTAACAAAGAATACTGTTTTGCATTGTACACCATTTTCTAGTAAGTGTTGTTTATTGTTAAATCAATTAAATATTAACCACAGTTAGATATTGATCACTCACATGTCAGGTAAATATTGATTACACATGGTGTGTACGTCCGTCCAATCAACAAAGTTGCTGAACAGTGAGGTTCTGCTTTCATGAACATTCATGGGTAAAGGATTTTAACCAAAGGGGTGAAGTGAGAAGACCAAACATAGTTGATTTACTGACAAAAAAATTACATAAAACAACTCAGCTTTCCATAACCGTCTGAGATAGTTTCTGCACTCCCTGGTTGAGCAAAGACTTCACCCCAAACAATTCCACAGTACAGTGTCACTAGACTAAAATTAGTAGCTAATATTAATAATGTACTTACTTGGATCACTTATGTCCAGTGACCTTATAATTCCAGTGAAAGAGATACGGTAGTCTATTAAAATTACTTTACTACACAAACGATATGAGCGCTGTTAAGTTTGCTAGGTAGATTTACAGTGTATGTGAATAAATTACGAGTAGTGATACCTTGCACCTTATAAGTAGATGTATCGTGGTAAGGAAAACGTTCATACAGGTCACTAATTAAAGGAATGAAGAATCGGCATGAATGTAATGTGATGTTTTGATTCAAACAATTATTGAAACCTAGGGCTCCAGCATTCATGTTATTCACTTCACCTGCTAGTGGTTTTAATATTCTGTGTATGTATATACAGTGTATATTCCTACCTGAACCACATAAAGACTTCTTAATTCAAACAAGACCGTGACATTCTGTACAGAAACACATAGGCTTCAAAATGATAGAATTCAGAGTGATCTGGACTGGATGACTCCCTGCACTGCTAGCATTAGCCATGTTAGCTAGCAAAACGCCAGTACAGAACGCCAGTACTGTTACTGTATTTTAACTCTGACTTGCAAATTAAACAGGTAGAGTGAAGGGTCTCCACACATGAGATATGTGTCTCTCACCTACTGCCTCTGCTGCCATGTCCAGCCAGCAGGCTTATTTTTGTTAATGCCCTAACATGCGTATACATTCAGTGTGTACATAGATTGTTGTATCGTGTACTTTATACTTTTCTATGTATTGTAGATTTTAATTCTGTTGTTTTTCAATTTTGCTGCCCTTACCTTTGTCCACTTTCTGTGGCAATGCAAATTTCCAGCTTGTGGGGCTACTAAAGGTTTATCCTATCTTATCTTATAGACAAAATTGCTAAAAAGCAGGACCTGCCTGAACATTATTGGGCAAATTTCCACAGAGGTCTGTTGTAAAAACTAGAAGCCAAGGACATCAGAACATGCATGAAGGCCAGAGCTCGCCCTTGAGGACGGATCTGAAGCTCCGTCTTTCAAAGACAAACAATCGGAAAGCGATCCGTTCACCACAGCTGCAATCACAGCTGAAACCAGAAGTGAATGAGATGGGGGAGGGTTCTTTTGTCATTACTGTAATAAGAGAGTCGGTGGAGGGTGGGCAGTGGAACAGCCGTACTCTGGTTTCGTGCTGAGAGTCAGTGCGTTAGAGCTCAGCTGCAGGGATGTCGGACAGATGTGGGGCGGGGATCTGCACTTTGAAATGCTGAACTGAGGGCTGTTACACAAAAAACACAAACCTACACACTCATACACACACACATGCGGTTAAAAGTCTTTGATATCTGAATTTCTGAAAATGTCTTCCTCGCAGGTGCAACAGGGTATGTGTTTCAAAGCTGGGTGGCATTGAGTTCTTACACTTTCATGTTTTTCTTTGCTGTTTCTGTGTGAATTTGTAACAGAGGTAGCAGAGATGACCATGGCGTTGGGACAAATACATTCTGTTAATACTGTAAGTACATGCTTCACAGAAAATAGGTATTTTGTGTGACTCATCCCATTGCTGGTCATAGAGTATGTGCTAAAAAATTCAAATTAGACTTATTATGAGTGGTTAATTAAAGTTGAATGTAAGAATCAGTAGCTGCAGACAGTGTATAATGTTTGGAGTGGGAGTAATTTGCTTAGTATTTGGAGCCTAAAATATACATCGAGCATCATTATTAAGGAAAAAGGCAAATTTCCACAGAGGTCTGTTGTAAATACTAGAAGCCAACGACATCAGAACATGCATGAAGGCCAGAGCTCGCCCTTGAGGATGCATCTGAAGCTCCGTCTTCCTGAGACAAACAATCAGAAAGCAATACGTTCACCACAGCCGCAGTCACGGCTGGAATCACAAAAATGTTTATGTAATTAGTATTACTGTTATAGAAATGATTAAATGGTCAATATGGGGGATGTGAAATGCACCTCCAAGTCGGTGAGTCTCCACAGTGAGATAAGAAACAATGGCAACATGAATGTATTTTCAAGACTGAAGAGCCAAACAAAGTGCTGCAGGTTTTGGTAGCATAATGAGGAGAACAGGGTTCACTTTCTTCAGATAAGAGCACTTTTATGTGTGTGTGTGTGTTTTGCTGATCTTCTGTTATGATTGATGAATGTTTGAATTGCCCCAATTACAACCCCAACCTGCAAACTGAACTAGTTCTAGGTTTTACAGATGCTGTAAAATGTTTTAAAAACTGAAAATATTCAAATGAGATTTATTTAGCGAAACCCTTCAGCTAGATGAGATGGTAAGTGTGTTCAAATAGCTGCAGCAACACATTCACACATGGTTGCATTTTCTATCATTATGGTGCTCACTAGGCTCAAAGGGATTTTTGCCAATATTCTGTAAAGTTTGTCCAATCTGGCAACCATTTCTAGGAAACAGTGTTTTTGTGGGCGGAGCATGGAGAGTTCAGCTGCAGGAGCTCGCCCAGCATGGCAGCCCAACAAAAAGAATTAACCGTAATAATTCATTCCCTTGGTTCATTTGGGACAGGGTTGATTAATTAATATGAAACGTTTTCACTGTTACTTAAGGCATAACATTATCTGGAATGCAACCGCATTTGTAATTTAATGTATTTCAAGGAAAGTAATCCTAAAATGTGTTCAAACACTTACTCAGAAAGTGCTTGGAGTGGTTTTCTGCAGTCTCGTTGCCTGCACTTCACCTAGCCACAGTCTCAATACCCTCTACATAGCGATTAAGGGGGAAAAGGCGCCACAAGCCACTGACTGAATGGTTCAACAATCATTTGAAGCCTTTGTTTAGCTAAATTATAATAAATATTACCTAGGAGGAAAACTTTTAAAGGAGAAGATGAAAAAAAAAAAAAAAACAAAGACATAAAAGAGAGTAAATATGGCCACATTAAAGGCAATCGAGCAATTGGGAACTTGATTGCTTTCATTTTCAGTAATTGAGGTTGGGGGAGGGGAGCGGAAGGGAGGAAGGGGAGGTAAAGTTATTCTCTCTGTTTGTTTTTCTCACATAGCCCCTTTCCCTCCCTTGTTTCTATGCCAAGCCCCAGGGGCAGTCACTTGATTTATCTACCCGGTGCAGCCCACTCTCTTTCTGAGGCAATAATTAATCCCTCATTTATGTGAAATAAAAAAAATACTGGCACAGTGATAAGCAGTGTGGTCAGGGAGTGGCTGTGCTGTAACCTCTGCATCACACACACACTCATACACACTCACTCACAAACACATACACACTCACTCACAAACACTCACACACAGGCTGGCTGGAGTGTGAGCTTTTCATTCATCCTGCTTGCATCAGTCACACTATAGTCCCTCTGGCCTTCCAGCCTCCAAGCTTTCGCCTCAGCTTTCCCTGTCAAAGAGCTGAAGCCTGCATGACCCTCATAGGCTCGATGCTCCACCAGTGATGCGATGTGTGCAGTTGTTATATCTGCATATATGAAATATATAAATATGAAAAAAAAAAAAAGAAATATATGAAATATGTAAAATAATGATCACTTTATTCCACAACTATGCAATAACTTTTCCTCCACTACTATTTGGTCACTTAAAAACTACATGTTATTTTCGTATTACATTTTAGTATTGTATTATATTATATTCTAGGGTCAATTTCACAATTGTACAATGGAAGCCTTAAAACATTGTTCTGTTCCAAGATGGTTGCCTGTAGCGTAAAGTAACCTTTCAAATCAAAATGTCTAATTTCACAGCAGTGGAAGAAGGTAAAGAATTGAACTGACATTCTGGAGGAAGAGGGAAAATCTTGCTCTGTCGCCATGGAAGAAAAGAGTAAACAATCGATGAAGCAGCAGTAGAAAATGACTTTGTCAGTGACAGTGAGCACTCCATATTGGAGCAGTTTTGTCTTCAAACTATGGACTTCTTTCTTCTTGAAAAAAGAAACATCCATCTCCTCGAAATTGTAGCAGAGCTGTGGTGGATACCTCATATTCAGAGAGCAAACAAGTCCAAATAACATGTTGCAAGGGCCACATTATCCAGACTTTGAAGCACCAAAACACCCTCGATGATGATGCCAACATCAGAAAAGTCATTGCCTGGCACCTCTGCTGACATAGATTCCCACTCACTGCAGTGGCCTCAGTAATGTCCTGGTTAAAAATAAAACATTCCTTGAAGCTTATAAAACAAAACAAAAAAACAAAAAAACAACACAACACTTTTAAACACAGCAATTCTAATGCTATAGTTTATTTAAACCCATGTAAACACCATAGCAGATTCCTGCAGCCAAAGCATGCCTTGCCATGCTTCCATTGGTGGTCAGTTTTGGAGAGAAAAACCCCCCACAATATCAGACACAACTTCCAGATTAAATAAAGAGGAGCCTTTAAGCTTTGCATTAGTTTTTCTTTGATAGTCATTGGCCCACTAGAAGCCAGCATATGCCATTCATGGAAAAAGCTGGCTGCATCTGGAGTCACCAGGTAGCACCAGGCCATCATCTGGGCACCACTGTACTGTATATGTAAAGATAGTATTCTCCTCATAATTTTTTCTGGAAGTTGTATTTATGTACCTGGATGGATTTTATCATTAACCTGGACTTGTTATACCCCAGTCCCAATTCTGCCCTTGTCAGATGAGGGTCAGCGCAGTGTTTGAAGATGGTAGAATATTCCTTCTTTCACTAGAATCATAAATTTGAAGTGTTTTCTCACTGTAACCCCAAATGTAAGAGAATCAATATTTTTTCACTCTGTGGCAGACAGGTCAAAATGGGTGATTTTTCACTTTCATAATAGGGGACTATGGAGGAAAAGCAGACTATTTGGACGATTTGTGTGACAACTGTAACTTTTTTTTATATATATATCAGCACTGGAATCTCTGCCGAAGTAAAAAAAAGAGGACAAATGGATCTAAAAAGTCCAAGTATCTACTCACAAAACACTCATCATGTACACCTGCAACACAATGCTGGGATTCTCATTCAGATAGAGTCCTCTTATGAGGGACTCCCTACCAAAATCAATCTCATCCTTAAGAACACAATTTATATTTTAACCTAAATTATCATTAGCACAGGAGAAAATGATTGAAGACAAAATGTACAATACAACCATAAAAATACCTGTTTGGACTTGACCTTTATGGAAAACGTCACTGGAACACTTCTAGCATCATTCACTGTAAAAGTGGAAATAAGGAAGGATTAATGCCTAGTGAGGACCAAATGGTGTTTGGTTCAAAAATGCATTCTTGAAATAACAAACAGACAAAGGTGAAGATATAAAACATCTAGGCATTGCAAAACTCTTTCAATAACACTATTATTATTATTATTATTATTATTATTATTATTATTATTATTATTATTATTATTATTATTATTATTATTGTTGTTG
>JBBMFX010000017.1:15395054-15420989 GCA_037832545.1 Rhabdalestes septentrionalis
AGTGAGCGAGAACGAGAGAGAGGGAGAGAGAGAGAGAGAGAGAGAGAGAGAGAGAGAGAGAGAGAGAGAGAGCACTTGTTTATGACATCATTTAGTTTCACTATTTTTAAAGACAATGTAATGGCGGATCACACAGCAGAAAATTATGATTCTATCTCACCATATGAAAAACAGTAAACAGCTCAAATCCATTAACCAGGTCTGCACACGGAGCTATGGCAAGAACAGATGAAGGCTGGCTATGCACTCAGGCTAGAAGTGCATTAAAGGCTATTAATAGTGGGGAACGTCATGAGGACTGCAAATGTCTGCAATTTAGGAATAAGTCCATGTGGTTGGTGGATTAATGTGGACCATGTGGTTAGTGGATTAAATATTATTTAAAATAAGTCTTTGAAAAAACTTCTCACAAGGAAGATTATACTACAAAACTAGCTAAACAGTTTATGTAATCCAAGCAAATGATTCACCCACAGATGTGTCTTGAGGCTGGACAATAATTTTTTTTGTGGATATTTGGCCCACTACAACTGTTGTTTACTTGAGCTACTGCATCACATCATTTTCTTCTGAAGTTTTACTTTTATTATTCTTTTTATTGTCAAAAACTCATGCAGAATTTTGGAACTATTTTCATACCAAAACCTTCATTAATAATAGTGCATTAGTGGATTCATTATTTTGAAAGTCAGCTCTGTAATGCATGAGGAAAGAGGGAAGATGGTCAAGTCGCCTTTAAAATACGAGTGAGAGCCTGTGACATCATAGCCAAAGCACCTGGAAAGGGACAAAATGCGGGGAAACACCAACACGAAGTAACAAATATGGAGCAAATCACACAGCAGACTCAGATTAGACACTAAAACTGCTTGTTGTGATATAATTCAAAGTAATCTGCCCATGAATGTGGCTGCATGTTCAGCAGGCCAATACCATGGTTTGGTAAGAGACCCTGGTGGTGCGGCGGTATAAAGCAAGACACTGAATAAAAGGATCAGAGGATTGCTGAAATGAATCCGTAGAACAGGTAGATTATCCTGAATGCAAACGTATGTTTCCCAAAGAACTATTGTTTGTGTCTCCAAACAATGTTTTTTTTTATAGCAACCAGGCAATCACACTTCTGCATCTAGTTCTGACTGAAGCAGTTTCTTCTCTCCAGGCTTTGACAGTGTGCCCTGATCTTTGCAGAGGCAGGGTCAAGAAGAATCAGTGGTGATGAAAAGCAAGGTCAGCCAATGCATAATGAAAGATATGTGAGGAGGCTAGTGAGGAGGTCTGAGAGAGCTGGAGTGTGTGTAAAGACTACAGAGGTAGGGAGTGTGGGAAAGTACAAAGAAACAGCAGCTTTAAAGCACCACTGACAGCTTAAATGCAGCACTGTTGCTGTCAAATTGCCACTGATGCAAAACACTCATCCTGTCCACCAGGACGAGGGCAGATCTGACACTATTCATCAAAGTGATGGACTGGTTTATATTGTTGCCCTTTAATATTGCCATCATGTTAACTTCCAACCAATGCTTCACTTCTGTTTGCAAGAATAAGATATCTAATTATAGTTTGAATGAATAAATGCAATCAGAATAAGAGGTGAAATATAATGTCTTTAAAATGGGTTAAAATGGCTTGTAGTTCACAGGCTACTTATTAGAACTTATCCTAAGATAAAGATTACAATACAACACCAAACAACAACATTACTGACCGTGAATAATGGTCAAAATTATATTTTATACCGTTCACAGCAACAAAAAAGGGAAAATGTGCAAAGTGCAGATATAAACCAAACAAAAACATAATTCACTATGTAACTGACAATAAAATTAATTAATATCAGCACAAATACATATTGGTTTTATTATGAAATGACGTATAACTACAATGTAATTACATGTGAATAGTAACACTAAATTTATGACACTTAACTATCATAATACTTACAGTAATACAGTAAAAGGGGATGTGAAACAGGAATGTAATTTGGGGAAAAAGGGAGCGTTAAAGGAGATGTAGAAGTATTTTCTTCATGACCTTGGCTTTTTCCATTGGAGGGTGTTTTTGTTTTGTTTATAGGTTTTATCATAAGTTATTCTGGCCATTTTATACTGGACATTTACTGGACAGACTCTGCTGGACATTTTGTAGAAATCTCAAGAAATTGCTCACTAGGATTGTCTGTAACTATTTTAATCATGAAAGTCAGAGTAAGGAATCAATAACAACGCAAAGCAAATGTAACTCAGGAGTGATTCAGCCCACAGCTATTGCTTAAATGTTACATCATGCCACAGCGTTGTGGCTTTAAGGAAAACACAGTTTGAATCTTGCATATGAGGCCTCCGATTGAGATACTCGCTCCGCTTTATTGGGCACCTTGGCAAGGTGTTCCATTCACTAGTGCTTTCCATCGCCTCCGATTCTGATCCACTCATGGAGTCTGCCAAGGACTCGCTCCTTCTCGCCGCTCTTTAGTGATTGGCTGCCAAGAAAAGTAGCTTAGTAAACATTAGCCAGATTTAGACTGTCGCCTGCTTCTGGGTTCATATCTAGCGAGGCTCCTCTTTCACACCTAGTGTGTTATATCCTTGCCGTTGTCAGGAAGGGGATAAAACTTCACAATATAATCCCCTTGAAAGCAGGATGCTCTCGGTGCTAATGGCAGCGCAGATGTGAGAGCAGGGTAAGAATATGCAACAGATTATGGGATGACGTTCCTAAAGCGCTTAACACTGAGGTCAAATGGTTTATTGATTTTAAAGAGGTGCACACATTTCAAGCAATTTATTTGCATATTTTTTCGCTGAACATTTTCCACAGTAAATGGTAAAAAAAAAATTTAAGTAAAGGAATGATTAGTTCCATCTTATCCTGCCATTCGGTCCTGCCAGATGTTTGCAGGATGTTTAGTATTTGGTTGTATTTTGTTTTCCTCAATTAAATATGATAATAATAATAAATATATTTTATTATTATAATTATTGCTATTAAAAATTCTTCTAAGATGGGGGCCTCTTATAAAATTAAAATGTTACTGACACCAATATAATACCAGCCTCTATCCCTTTTTTCAACAACTAAGATGTTAATAGAGCAGTTGTCTGAGTGCAATTTGCTAAATCTAACCTTAACCTGCATTTTAGTTCCTACACAGTGCGACAACTCATACTCTGATGCACCTCTCATTTTAGCATGTTACTCAAATTGTTGCTCAAGCATTTTCAGATTTGATATTGCGATTTGTTTCCCGTACCAGACTGATTTTGATAGTGAATATCAGATCAGCAACCACCTAGTTGACCTCAAGTGGTAAAAAAGTGAGAGAGGATTTATACAAAAAATGGGGTTCTACAGTAAGACAAAGCATCATGCCAAATTAAATCTTTATTTTTATGTTAAAGAGGCACAGTTTGTAGCACTGTTGCCTCACATCTCCAGGGTTGGGGGTTCGACTCGGCTCTGGCCTTGTGTGTGTGTAGAGTTTGCATGTTCTCATTGTGGTGATGTGGGTTTCTTCTGGGTTCTCCGGGTTTCTCCCACAGTCCAAAGTCATTAATGGGTCTGATGCTAAACAGACCATGAGTGTTTGTGTGTGTGTGTGTGAATGATGTGTTTGTGTGGGTGAGTCCCTGCCTTGTACCTGTAGACGCCGGGAAAGGCTCCGGGTACCTGTAACTCTAGGAAGGATCAAGTGGTTCCAGAAAATGAATGAATACATTAATTTATCTTAAAGTTTCTTCTTGGGTTAATGACTGAGGGTCATATTTTGTTGCAGGGCAAGGTAGCCCTCACACTAGAGACAAAGGTCCAGATGGTCCACTTCTAAGGGAACTCAGATGTGCTCCAGTGTTCTTCATCCAGGATATTGACTGTGTTCTCCAAGTTCCTACATTTTTCATATTGATAATAACTCATTTGTGGGCCACTTGTTTTGTACATGTTAATTTTAAAGAGCCAACAAATTAATTTGGTGTATAAACATAATAACATGTTTAGTAAAACCATACTGCTTTGAATTCCCTGCCTTAAAGTAAAAGTCCTGTTTTTTGTGTAAAATCATTTTATGACCTTTAGAATATGCAAGACTTATAAAACAGCATGGTTGCCATAACAACATATACAATGCAACTAGTGGAGTACCTAGTTTAATACAATCATATAGTGAGCCTGGACGCACTTCTAGAATATGTAAAAGAAATACAGTTATAAAGATGCTTCACAATCAAGGCGAGCTCTAATCTTTTCCCAGCTATATACACATACACTGTAGAGTGAAACAATATTCCTCCAGGCCCAGAGGAATCCACACACGCCATTGTTTACAAGACCACATAATAAAAGTCAGAAAAAAACATAGCTTGCTTATTATGTAATTACACAAGACAATTAACAAACCAGGGTAGAGCTTTCCTCGAGGTTCAAAGTAAATAAAGTGAATCGTGCAAAGAGTGCACTCCTCAGTAGATGAACTTCTCTTGTAGCGTGCACCATTGCAAACAGCAGCATAGTATAAACAATGATGGGTACAACTAGCCTACCTTGTATCCAGACTCGTTGTCCATTTTATCAGCTCCACTTACCATATGGTTGCACTTAGTTCTTTGAAATTACGAGACTGTAGTCCATATGTTTCCTCTGCATCATTTCTTAGCAGTTCATCAGTGATCTGGATCCCCACAGGACCACCACTGAGCTGGAATTATTTGGGTGGTGGATCATTCTAAGTGTGTGTGTGTGTGTGTGTGTGTGTGTGTGTGTGTGTGTGTGTGTGTGTGTGTGTGTGTGTTTGTGTGTATGTTGCTTTACACACAGCACCACTGCTAATGTTTTTTTTTTTTTTTAACTGTGCTTATTGTCTTTCATCTACACTGTTAAACACAACAAACCTGTTGGTCCACCTTGCATATGTAAAGTAATTGATGATTTTATCTGAAACAGCTCTGACCTATTGAGGCATTGACTCCACAAGACACTTGAAGTTGCACCATGGTAACAGACATTAGCAGTAAATCCTGTAAACTTGGAGATGTGGCCTTTAGGGAATAGCATAAAGGGGTGTACTTGGCCAAAAATAAATGTTTACAATGTATGTGGAAACATCCACATGAATGGATGATAAAGGTTTCCCAGCAGAACCTTGCCCAGAGTATAACACTACCTCTGTCAACTTGCATTCTTCCCACCCTGGTGCCATCTCTTTTTCAGATATGTCACACACACACAAAGACACACACACACACACACAAAACATGATTCATCAGGCCAATATTTTAATGATCCAATTCTAATGCCCCAAAGACATTACAGGTACTTTTTAAACAGGACAGGGTTCAGCTTGGGCAAATTGACTAGTCTGCAGATACACAGGCCCATACACAGCAAGATCTGATGTTCTGATGTTCACTAACATTAGTGAGATTTCATGCCCGGAACCTTATCACGATGTCATGGGTAGACCATCTTTAGACCATGTTTAGTAGGTACTAACCACCTCATCCTTGGAACATCCCGCATTATCTGATATTTTGTTCAAAAACATTCATCTAGTAATCAAAATACAGTCCTTTTCAGAGTCACTCCTTTCAGGTGGCAATTTGTATTTCTTCTTACAACACATCAACAGACAGAAAGTAAATGAGTGTTCATTGCTCTTTGTTATTTTTATGTATCACCTCATTGAGAGTTGCCATTAAAAGTAGATGATCAATGTGATTCACTTCACCAGTCATTGATCGTGTGAATGTTGTGGCTGACATGATGCTGTAGCTGAAAGTGGCCGATGTACATATTGTGGAAGATTTCTGCATGGTCTTTCCCCACTTTAACTTCCTTATGGCATCTACAACATGCCGTGAGAGAGAGAGATTTTGGAGATTTTGGTGTAAACTGCCTTGAGCCTTTTTTGTATGTTACCTATATGAGGCACTGTAGCTGGATGAGGATGTCTAGAGTAAATCAGCTGTACTTAATTTGTTAATGAATGAACAACTAATTTAACATTTTACAATGTTGTAACAATCACTGTCCTTTTTAAACGCTTTTAAAGGTTTGTTTTTCCAGTGTCTTGGTAAAAGAGATAAAGCTTCCAAATACTATATATAGAATTGAGCAACAATGTAATAGTAGCAGCAGCAGCAGCAGTTGTATTAGTAGTAGCAGTAACAGTTGAAAATAGTAAAAGTAGTACTAATAGTAGTAGTAGTTAGTGCTGTAGTCAAGACCACCTGAACCAAGACCAAGACATTGCCGAAACCGGAGGATATCAAGACCAAGGCCAAGACCAAGACCAAGACCATCTTAGGCGAGACCAAGACCAAAGCAGGTCAAGACCAAGACAAGACCAAGACCGAAAACAGACTAGGGCTAGAATCGGCATCACATTTCTTGGACTGACTGTAGAGAAAATAGGCACCACTGTAAAGTGGCATTACTCATTAAATTAACTTCACGTTATCTTGTCAAGGTTGTTCAACAAAATTGGAAAAACGCAGTGCGTGTCTTTTTTTGGGACTATTGCAAATGTACACTTTGTGTTCTATAAAGCTAAAGTTAATTACTGCCGAATTTGCGGACATCTGACAAGTTGCACTTTTATTGATGAGCATAATGAATACCACAGTTGGGCAAGTTACTTCAAAACTGTGATGTATTATTTATTTCTTGTTACTGTCATTTCAAAGTAATTAATTACATTAGAATATTACTGTATTTAAAATGTAAGGCATTACACTATTATTGCATTACTTTTAAGATACTCTCACCAAAATAACTGGAAATATGGAGTTAGCAATGTAAATGTACCTTCTGACTCAGTGAGCTCATTACACAGCCAGTGGAAGGTGCTGAGGTATCTAACTAAGCAATTTATGGTTAAAAACAGTACTGTCTGAACGTTGCAGGTTCACTCTTGGGCGTCGCCACGACTGGATCAGAGGGGGCGTGTCGCCCTTACATTTCATAATTCTGATGCCCTTGGGTTCACTCATCTCTCTGCTATGTCTGACTACAAGAAGTGAAACCTTTTCCTCCTCTGCTGATCTCGCTGTGAAGAGAATGTCCAGTCCAAAATCTTCTTGGAAACTCGATTTAATAATGTGCTCACAATCCTTCACACAGAACTCAGGGCTGAGAATGTGTCTGTGTGTATGTGAGAGAGAGCATGTGTGAGTGTGTGTGTGGTATTCTACAAGAGAACAAAACAAACATACATGAATACTCTTAAAATACAAACAAATATCCATAAGAGAGACATGTGAAATGTGTTACAATTCTAATAGCTGTAGTCACTATAGGATATACAAAATAAATGTACATAACTAATCTACAGCCAAATTTCCTAGTACTAAATACCTAACACAACTCAGATAATTTAGGCATTGCAATTAGGAACAAGACACATTTTTTACTGTATTATGTGGAGCTAAACAGAGCTCAATTAATTAGCCTTAGCGGCTAACAATTAGCAGCCCTTTTTTACAGAACTGTTTGCTTTCACACAAGCATAAAACAGTGACACTCACTTCTAATGAATCCACACAGATTAAGACATCACTCAAGCTACAGCCATGCCATGTTGCTGCCTCCTCAAAACCACTTTGTGCACAGAACATGCATCATTATTCCCTTTATTCCCATTATTATGCCTCAGGAAACCCGAAACTACATGCAAAATACTAATGAAGAAACTTAACAATGGGGCTGAAGACTAAAAATCAGGAATCTTTTGTACAGCGACCATGCAGTAAAGTTTAGGATTAGGTGTTTTGTTATTTTAAACTTTATAGTGTAGAGATGGGATGAGATGTTTGGGGGCGGGGTCTGCGTTTGGCCGTGCGCGTGTGTGTGGCTGAGGGAGAGAGTGTGTATGAGAGAACTGAGAGTACATCCCAACTAGTTGGGCTAGTATTTTACAGTTGTACTTCGGGGGGTTACAACCAACTGTAACCTGTTCTGTAATAATAAACAGTAGTTTACGGCAGACCCGTATCATTCCTTTCTATTGACGCTACAGTATGAAGAAAGCATGTGCGGTTTCTCTTTTTCGTCCCATCGAGACCGTAATGTTCGAGACGAAGACAAGGCCGAGACCGAATAGATTCGAGACCAAGACAAGACCGAGACCAAATGGAGTCGAGAGTTCTCGAGACCGGTAGTAGTAGTAGTAGTAGTAGTAGTAGTAGTAGTAGTAGTAGTAATAGTAATAGTTGTAATAGTAGTAGTAGGAGCAGTAGTAGCAGTAGTAATAGTAGCAGTAGTAGTAGTAGTAGGAGGAGGAGGAGTAATAGCATTAGCACACACACAGGCATAAAACACATCCAGCACCAATTTCAAAGCTGTGCTTACACCATTAGATTGTTACCACAATTTTATCAAAGCCTCTCAGTCCCAAGTTAATGCTTAGGTGTGATCTGTAAATTTTCAGGACAGTTGGAGTCTGAAAATCTGAGAGGGGCGCAAATTTTTTAGACCAGTTAGAGTATAAGAAACATGGTTTCTTATTTTGAAAACTGAGGGTTGTCAAATGAAAAGACCAGTGAAAACAGAAAAAAAAGCATAGAGTGTTAAACCTGTGGGTTTTCTGTTGGAATTATTATGTTTCGTTTCACTGATCACCGATTTAGCGTTTACATTCAGGGGCTTCATTTGGAATCTGTCTTAGTAGGTACAGAAAATAATCACCCCCTTAGAAATATGGCATTGTCATTGTGTGCGTGTGACAATTTCACAAGTGCTCCACAAATCAAATTTTAATGGGAGGGTTGCAAAAAAAAATTAGCTCCTCAAGAAAGGTCATATTAAGTCTAAAATGAGCTTTGCCAAAATGCCCCTTGAAGATTCTGAGCCCAGGTGGGAAAAGGTTATGGTCAAAGGGGATCAGAATCAAACTGTTTGGGCTCAACACCAAATGGTGCAACTTGTGGAATTCCAGCACAGATTACCATCCAAAGAACACAATTCCTCAAGGAAAAATGGGTGGAGCAAACGTCTGGAGAAAACAGTGAACTTCATTAAATGACATAATCAGAGCCCTTTTAAGACTATTAAAAATCTGTAGACATGAAGATTGTGGTCCAGCAACAGTCACCATACAATTTGACTGAGCTTGAACTGTAAAAAAAGGGTGTGCAAATTTGGTTTAGAAGTATCCCACCAGACCCAGTCAGTAATTAAAGCAAAAGCTAATATATGTGTGTAGTCATTTCAAGATGCATAGCACCAATATGAGAATATTTTGAAGGTGGTGAAATCTTTTCCATTGCCTCTCTATATTTTAACATAGATAATATCTATGGCAATACACTTCACTTTAATGGAGGATTGAGCCTAATGCAATTAAAACATAGAGCAAATGTTGCAAAGGTCTTTCCAGTGGGACATCTTGCACATCAAGGTAATGTGTGTGGGATCTTAATGGTTAGGAGAGGAGCAATGTAATTCCATGCTGACATAGCAAAGTGTGCTCAAGTGCACTTACCCAGAAAAGAGTACTTGGGGAGCAGCACTCGTATTTAGTTTTAGCAAAATGAGTCATTGGTTGAGGGTTTTTATTCATCTTCCCCTATCCCCTCAGCAGTACCCACACCATTCTTCAAAATGATCTCTTGTAGATTAACCATGTCCAGTCATCAAGATTAACAACTTACATTCACAGATTGATGCCTAGCATCATTTGTCAATGTCAAGAAGTGAACATTTCAGGCACCTTGCTCATAAAACCTCAGCAAATGAACAAAAGCCGAAGATCAACCTTGCAAACACAGCAAATCTGACATCTAGGCAATAAATGACTTAACATATTTCCTCACATGGTGTTGTGCTGATGCAATGTAGTTTGGCATTGCTGTCGCACCCAAAAGTCTAGAATGTTTTCTTTTGTACATTTGTCATTAAATGTAAAATGTTGGCAGTTGTCTCAAACTCAAATCACCTTTAAGCCACGAGTTAGGTGCCACTGTTGGAAAATAAATGCAGGGGAAGTTGTGTACTCTTAATCTTACCTACTTAACATCAAATAATAATATTAATAAACTCACTTTAATAATAGTAAATCGAGTTAACATGTACTTTACAGTAGAATTATAGAGGGTCCCATTTTCATAGCAGTGTTCCAGCAGTGTGAATTGTAAGCCAATATGCACTGACAGGTTTTTGATTGAATTAACAAAATAAGCATTTATGTAACTTGATTTCATTTAACTTACGTTAATAGCCACAGAGCCAGAGGTAAATATTTAGATGTACAAATGTGGCAGTCCCATGGGGCAGAAGTCTGAGGCCCCTGGGTTAAATGGTGCAAAAAAATGGCGAATAGTCTAAATATTGGCCCTGACATTAGGAGGTCATGAGGTCAATCCCCAACTGTCTGTTCCTGGAAGTCCAAGAGAGAATAACTGGACTTCATCTCTTTAGATGAGAAAGAAGGCCCTCCTGCTTCCATCACTCAGCGTGATGCTTGCCAACACGAGCATCTGTTAAATAACAACTAAATTGCTGGCCGGCATTGAAAAAGCCTCACTTCCAATGACTAACTAAAAAAAGGTTTGTCTGGTAATATGTAAATACTGCAAATAAAATCAACACGAGATCAACAAAAGCAATGTTTTACAAACTTCACAACTTTTGGATCCACGTCTGTTCTGCTTCAGATAGCTCCGGTGAATCCTTTACCCTTCCAGATTGGTAGCATCCCAGATAGCATGTGAGAAGCCATGACTAAATAAGGGGTACAAAGTGTTTTATAAGATGCGATGATTAAAGATAATTTTTGTTGAAAAGAGACATGCCATGGTGGTGCATTTTTTTCTATTTCAATATATAGTTTGCCACCATTTGTAATAATTCATTGCATTCAGGGTCAGACCATCCCAGTGAGATCAGATGAATAAAGCAGAAATAAAGAGAGACTTCCTGTGCTGTCAACATATTTTCTCACAACCGTTGTAAAGCAGCGTGTTGAGTACAATTATCACCAGCCCACTAGCTGAGAAGAAGCTTGAATGAGAAAAGACACCCTCATTTTCCTTGGGGTGTCGACAAAGTCACCAGGGCGGTAAATTTTCCTCACTTACATTCATTAGACATAGCCTCATAAAGAGAGTAATTATTTGGAGTCCTGTGCCTCCATCCTGTTAGCGCATGAGACAATTAGGATGAACAACTGAATGTTAACTGGCTCATTAGATGGTGGGAGACTAAACAAATGTCACATTTCCATATGGCTTCTTTATCATGGGCTGCCAAGACCCAGCAAGGTTGCCTGGATCGTCCAGTGTGTGGACCATAGTAAACCGCAGCCTTTGTGACATGAGTAAAATGAACAGTGCGGTTCAATTAAGTGGGTCATCTTGCTTTACTCTTAATAACTCCATTTCCCAGGGGGAATCTACAACACAGGCCACACAATCTCTTTCGCCCATTAAAGCTAATCTGCTGTTAGCTAACTCGCAGACTGCAGTTGCCATTATGCTCTTGTGACATCATGGCCAACGTGTCATTGTATGCTTCTTCCAAAGGCCCAATTTGCATTTAGTTAATTAGCTCACTCATGATTAATCATAAAGAAAGAGACATGTGATTTCAATTAGCACATGATGCTTCCCAGAACAGAGGACTTAATTAATTTAGAGTTTCAATTTGCAGAACTGCAAAATTATGCCTTTGTGTTTTCCACATAGGGTGTGGCTGGAGGCAGGGGCGTCAGAAGCATTTTTAATGTGAGGAGGATGCATGGGGGTGGAGTTTGGGTGGGGGCAGGTTTCCTGTATACGTGCAACCCCGTTGAATCTTGAACCTTTCACAAAATAGTCCACTCCACTTTAATGGATAGGAGAACACACACTACTGGAAATCCGCTCCGGGTTTGCCTCCAACTCACCACATGCAAGTGAAGTGAATCTTCAGTGAACAGAAAGGTTGCTCAGATTTCCAGTGGTGTGTGTTCTTCTATCGATTTAGTGAAGTTGATTCTGTCATGAAAAATTCAAGATTCAAGAGCGCTGACGAACGAATTATTTATGTTAAATGTAGGGGAGTCCAAATGGTGCAATAATTATGAAATGTGAGGGGGGCACACCCCTCTCTGATTGAATGGTGGCGACGTAAATGGCTGAAGTCCTTTGGTTAGGGGGTTTGAATTTCAGAACCACCAGTGGCACCACTGAAGTACCAAGGTGGGAGGCACAGTGTGGATCAACAAGCTTGAGTAAATCCTATTGCTTGTCAATGTTTAAACTGCTACTACCTGTGGCTCATTATCAAAACAGCTCTAATTAGCAAAGTTCCTGTCTCTAAACACTAAGACCTGCCCTGTGGTCTTGCATTATGATGTATGACACATACAAAACAATGTAGTGAGTTTGTATGAAAAAAAGATTAAGAGCTATTGACCGCTTATATGTAATGAGTAGTACCCAATCATTCTGTAGTCTATTAATGACTACGTACTTGCCATAATTCATAAAAAAAATTATTCTGAAGAATGAAGTGATGCAAGATATGATGCTGATCCAAAAAACATACAGACTTTCAGTTGGAAAACATGTCTAATAAGAAAGTAGGCTACATGAAATACACATCATCTTACCAACCTTTGAATAAGATTTTACACATTTAATTTTAGTTCATGGAAGCATCCTTAAAGGTCTACTTTTGTGAATGATATAGAGTTAAATGAGTTCTACTGCTCAACTACTGGTGGAGTGGTCTAGTGGGGATGATACTGGTGTCTGGAAAAAGAGGTAATGGGTTTGAATCCTGACCTGAGCATATCACCACTGGATTCCTGAACAAGACACTTAACCCTAAGTTGCTCCAGGGACAGTGCCCCCTGTAGTTAAGAAATGGAAGTTGCTTTGGATAAAAGCAAATTCTGCTTGCTGAGGATCTGAAACTACACAAATAATTACACCTAACAAATTAAGATAAGATTATAAATTATATCTAAACATATCTGGACTGCAAGTTCCACCGTCTCTGAAAGAAAAGAATAAACTGTTGATGTTACAAGAGTTTCTGGAGTCAAGAAAAAAATTGGGGTGCATCTTTTAGTGTTGAGTGGCAGCCTACTTTTTAGAATGAGTGGTTGGTATGTAGTGTTAGGTAAACCCACTCTGCCCCTCCCATGTGATCAGGGGTTCTGTCGCTCTAATTTGGGCAAGCACAACATTCCACACCAATAAGAGTTTTTGAGCTAGACACCAAAGGCTGGTTCAAAATGCAAATCTTTCTGCTGTTTGCCAAATGAACAAATATAAATGTGAGAAAAAGTAAGATAGTACTGAATATCAACTAAGAAACTAATGCCCCACAGTCAGTGAAGGAACTAGTATTGGATATTACAAGAAGACAATTATATTATACAAAATATGCTTCAAAATCAACAAATCCTGCTTCTTTCAAAACAAGGCAATTCCTGTGTTTCAAGCCTTTTGTGAGAAAAAAAGAACTTGCTACAAGAAAGGACTATGCTACAAGAAACTGTTTACTGAGAGGGAGTACAAACCACATTTATGAAATGCTGCAGACTTCAAACAGATCAGAGATGTAGGAAAACAGGCCTCTCATGATAGTTTGCTTCTCCGACATTGATGAGTTTATCTTGTATGCAAATGACAACATTGCCTTTTATAAATCTCTGTAAACAGAATGCAGCGATTAAAGCAAACCAAAACCGCTCACACTTTATACAGATTTTGATTTATTGCAATTTTTAAAATTTCATTTGAGCAACAAGCCTGCGGAAAAAGGAAACTTGATACAATTACAGTAAATGCGACACCTCTGTGATGGACATTTACCGCCCACGATGAATGAGAATGTGTGAAATCCATTAGTAGTGACCTCATGCAAGGTCAGATTCATGGATAATGGCTGACAGCTGCTGCATACGGGTTAAATTAATGATAATAAGTGTTTGTGTCAAATTTACAATTAGTGACCCTGCGTGCTTAGGTCTTTAGCACTTTTCAGTTAGAAAATGTAGGTGGGAGCCAATTTTAGACAAAAAGGCCACGCAAGGTTGATCCTGTTTATCATTGTTAATGAAATTTTGCTAACAAAATTCCTACTAGTGACACAGAAGCATCCCATCTCTGTGAGAATGAGGATGTCCACTGTTCAAATAGTCATACACACATATAGACACACACACATACACACACACAAAGACACAAACCCAAACAGCAGCACATTTCCTGCAGTGAAAATGGTGCCTTGCCCTTGGTGAGGGTTCGAACGTGTGAGTTCTGCTCACTCCAACAACAGGGTCTGACAAAAGCCTGCCAGACAGGGCCATTCATTCCCCACCGCGGCCCAAAAAAAGAGTCGGCACAAATAGGCAATAATTGTGCGAGGGATAGTAATTTGCATAATGCAGTTTAACAAGTTAAGCTGCAGCAGCCTCTCCGTTCACAGTCTTACAGCATTAGAGGCTGTCTGGCTGGCTTCAGACTGGGCTTCTACATTTCTGTGCCTTTCAAAGAAGAATAAGGGCCTCGCAATTGTTCTCCACACCCCGGCTGGCAGGCTGCTTGGGATGCTTTCAGACAGAACGTCATGTGCTGACACAATTACTGAAATCTTAATAAACCAAACCCCTGGAGACACAGGCTGATGCGGTAGCGACAGAGGGATTTGCAGCATAGCTTCACAGATGGTGAAGTCCGCTGTACTCTGATGGGCCATGTTGCAGCTGTGACGTGTGTAATTGCCTCAGGTGTTTTGGCCTTGACTGGCATTTAAAATGTGAATAATTAAAATAATTATCCCCTTTTTAGGAAGCTGTGCCTAATGAACGTAATTGTGGAATATTTGAAATGGTCTTTGTTGTGGCATTTTTTGTATAAATGGGTTTGAAAAGGGTGGGGTTTTGAGTTTGTTTGTTTGTTCGATTGCCTTTAGAGGGCAGCAGTGAGGGATGTTTGTTGATTTGATCTTAATAACCCCATTTGATGGCTGTTTGTGTGTTTGTCTGTATGGCTTGAGAGCAGTTTCTAATTAGTGGGATTGCTGGGGTTTATTTTTATTAACCCCAAGTATTATTAACCCCAAGCTTAAGTATTATTTGTATTATTACTCTTTTTTATAGCTGGAATTTGGCACTTCTTATCCTGTAGTGTCTAACACATTTACAGAATTAATATTTGCTGCAGGCTTTCAGATTTTTGATCTGGGGCCCAGTATTGAGTGTTGAGTGTTTTGTTTTTGTCAAGCTGCCTCTGTAACATAGGGGAGAAAGAGAGAGACGATGGTTGAGTCAATAGGTCACGGTGCAATGTGACAAAACGAGGAGAAACACAAATGCCTGAGAAACAAATGTGGAGCAAAACACACAGCATGAACTCGTGAACAGACTTCAAGACATTAAAGGTCAGTTACTTTAAATGCGGGACACTGCATGTTGTGGTTAAATTTAAAATGATTAGCCCGTGATAGGTGATACTTAACCATAAATGACTTGGTAAGAGCTGGAGTTCACACACCCCCAGGTGTTTCAATGATAGAATGCTGGGCACTGAATGAAGAAAATCAGAAGAGTGCAGCTTTAAATCCTGGTTGCACAAACATTTCTGGACATAAAATCAAACTTTGGGTGTTTTGGTGAACACTGGGCTTACTGCAACCAGGCAATCCCATTTCACATTTTCTGCTGGAAATATATGAGAAAAAAAAACGTTCAACTATTTAATAAATAATGGTTCTGTAAATAGGAGAAAACCAAGGTTAGATGAGTCTACAGTGATGAACAGTGATACATCTCTGACAAAAATGATCAATTCTTGAGTGAAATTTCTCTGAGGATGATGCAAGATTGATCATTGAATTGAATGATCAATTACCAAAAGTAAAATGTATAAAATTAATATGCTATCTGGTTTATAAAATGTTAAGGTAATAGAGTTTCCTGGAATTTCAAAATGTGCTGTTAACTCACTAATCCATAGAGTCAATATGGTGGATTTAGTTTTAAATTGACAGTTTTCCCAATAATGCAAAGTCATTGCATTAAAAAAATGACTCACTCATTTAGCCTACAACAGTTTAGCTCCACCCATTCACATTGAAGTTATAAAGGGTGTATATAATTATAAAATACAGGGAAGAATATTTCCATTTGTTTTAGTTAGTAATTATAAAGACAGGTTTGATGACAATCATGTGAGTACTCCAGGTGGGTATTACTGGATTGGATATTGGGGGAAAAAATTCCTTACAAATGAATGCTTACAAAACTTTGATCAACAGGCTGCAAACCTGCTTGGATGCCATCAGGTTTAGGTTAGGTTAAGCAAAGTGCATACATAAAAGAGTATTAACAGCCAAGTTGTTTAAGAGAAAGGAAAAGGCAAATCAGTGTGGTATTGGTATCTGGACAAATTCATGTTATCAAGTTTGTTAAAACCACACAAAAACAGTTTAACATCATTAAACATCGTATATAAAACATGTTGGATATGGTCCTTTTACAAATGCACTTTACACACCAACAGATCTTAACATTTTAATATACAGTTTGTAGCCACCTTAGCAAGTACACCAGCTTCCAGCCTTCCTGGAACGTTTTCAACAAGATTTTGGATTTTCTGTGTATTTGTCCATTCAGGCTGTAGAGCATTTATGAGGTGAGACACTGATGTTGGGAAAGAAGATCTGGATCACAATCTCCATTCCAGTTCTTCCCAAACGTGCTGGATGGTGTTAAGGTCAATTTGTGAAGTGATTGCAAAGTTTGAATAGTGGTTTATATAAACTTCCACTGGTGCTGTGAAAACATTCCTAAAATCAAGCAGAAATCGAAACAATACTTTAGTCTTTTACAGCCACACACACACATACACACAACTACATGAAGGAAATCGATGATGTATAGGGTAGCAGCCATAATAAGCAGATTTGGGGGGGGTTGTTGGTCCGCCTATAAAACACAAGCAATCAGAAGAAGACGCGATGGATGACAGGAGAATTGCACTTTCTTTTCCGTGTGGCAAAGCAAATGACACTGAAACGATCTCGTAATGTCTCACCATTGATCTATAGAGAGGGGAGGGGAATGACAGACAGAGGGAGAGGAGGAGAGAGAGCACTGTGGAGTTTCAGCTTTCTCACACAACTTTGAAATCATCAATACTTTTCGACCACAGTTGGACCACATGTCACCATACAGGGCAATCAGACTTTTTCCTTATAGGTAACATCACTATGTGCACACATTAACACCCTGCACCCCTTCACTAGGCTTTCCATCTGCACAGCTGTGGAGTGAGTCACTTCAGAGGGCTAACGTTTGATTTCTTTAATCCAGAGGAGCAGGTGGTCTGGCCCCTTTGATCAGAACACATTAGCTTTAATGAAGAAGCTGAAGCCATAAGGAACAGGTTTTTTTCATATTTCTCAATGTCTCTTCAACATCCCTATGGGAAAAAAACGCAACATGTGGTTACACGGCAAGAATTTAAATGTCACAGAGCAGAAGTAAATTACTTACCACAAATATCAGACTTGTTTCCTCATGGATCAAGGCTGAATTATGCATCTTCACCCTCCAAATATTCAAAAGTTTGAACAAGGTACCGCATCTTTGAATTTTGTCTTCGATTAAAAAGGACTCACATGGTCTTTAGGCTATAAATATTAATAGAATATTAATCCACCGCTACATCTAGGTGTTTTGGCTTTGTCCTCCAGTGAAGCAACAACTATGATGTTTAATGGTGCGACCCAATAATTTGTGGACATATTTGACTGTTTTTGTGTTGTATGGGAATATTTGTTCGTAGTTTGGCACTGTTTGTGTCAAATCAGGCAGAAATTCAATCACGTTTGATACCATTCTGTGCTACCTGTGAGCAAACAATACTCGTTGGGTAAACTTTTTTTAAAATTTTTAATTTAAATGAATTGAAGCTAATTTAAGAAATCAAGTTGGTAAAAGCTGAAAAATATTTTCATATCTATTAATTTTGTAACATTTTGGGAGTGTAAACAGGAGGGTAGCAAAAATGTGCGGCCACAGGGTTAAAAGCGTCAATGCGGGATGAGAGAGAATAGAGCAGAGTGTGTAAACAAACACAACTTAGAGAACCAGCTGAGTGTGAGTTTTTTTTTACTTTGTTTTCCCTGCAAAAAATAAACAATGCATAATATTCATTGTTGTTGTAAATCAGTTACAAAACAAGTGCATAGTGCAAACAAACTGGTATTTGAAGGATTAAAAAATTGTATACTTATGACAAGTACTGATGTTAATTAAACACTTTATGCAGTAAAAATAGCAAAAAAAGCATAAATATAATAAAAATCACAGACTTAATCTGTTGGTGGCCATTTTTGGCCATGAGGACTCTGAAAGGTTAGCAAAAACGAGGACAGTCAGAGGGTTAAAAGCGTCAATACGGGATGAGAGATAATAGAGCAGAGTGTGTTCACAAACACAACTTAGAGAACCAGGGTGATTACGTATAATCAATCAAAAATGTGGAAGTTGTGAAAAACTTCTAATCACTTGCTGTGCCAGAAATGAGGAAGTGGGCGGGGTTAGCAGCCTATTTAACATGTTCCTACGTTCATTGTGCTGGAGATGGACATTGACTGTGAGGATCCACATGGAGCTACAAATTTGTCCCCTCAGCTGTTAATATTTTTGGCTCCAACTATGCTGTGAGTGGGTTTTGGGGTGCAGAGCATCACTCAGCCTGTGTGATGGGCATCAGCCCTTTTACTGGGGGACTTGTGAGGAGACTCAGTGAGGGGAGGATGGCGCTATGGCAGTTGGTGGCATGCAGGAAGAGCTCAGATCAAAATGGGGTGCTCAATCCCCCACCAAGTAAAGCTGGCTGACTAGCTAGGTAATGCTGAATTGCTATTGGGGCTGAGTTGGGATTTGAACAATCTTTGTTTTTTTTTCTCATAGCTGTGAAGAAGCCATGTGTCAGGACAGACCAGAGGAGGAATTGGAGTATGCTCAGGATTCCAGCACATAGACTTTAGTTACAACTGTCAGCATCCAGCGACAGCAGGTGAGAAATGGACCTCTGCCTGAGGACAGTGGTTGGGTTGAGTTTGTACATTTCCTCTGTGTTTGGAACTGTAGTAGTTGTGGCCGGTTAGTGAATTTTATACGTATTTTTTTTTTGGCTTGGCTGATGCATAGCTGTGTCAACCAATAGAGGGATCTCTCTCTGGGTCAGCTAGAGGAAGATGGGCCCCCTTTTGCATCTTGGTTCCTCTTGAGGTTTCTTCCTCCAGCTTTAGAGAGTTTTACCTCCCCTCTGTTGCTTTGGGGTCACCAGGGACTCAGACCTGGATTCTGTAAAGTTGCTATGAGGCAAAATCGGTTAATATCAGTGCTATATAAATAGAATTCGATACATTTAATTGATTGTTCTACTGGTTTTATTTATTTATTTCATTTTATTTATATATCTGGGGATTGGTAGTGGAAATGTACTCACATGTATTCACATGTTTTATACATGTGATTTCTTCTCTGCTATGACTTGATTGTTGTGTGTGTAATTTGCCTGTGTAGGCCTCTTCACATGGACTGGGCAGGAAGAGACCTGAGGGTGATAGCCAGTAGGGGAATGTGCTGTATTGTGAGAACTGTTCACCAGAATAAACCAGTGTACTGTTAACAGCATTTTCCTGTGTCTCTTCTCATATCCACTGCTCCTAGAGGATCCAAACCTATGGAGGAAGGAACAGTGAGCAGAAAAATAATGTGACTTGCTGGAGTTTACCTTCATTCACTGAACGTCATTCGTTTGAATTGTGTTCCATTCTGAGCAAGCAAACACCATCTTTCAAAGCACACCTTCCATTCTCCAAGTCACCAAGTCCACAAATGGATATTTAGCTTGAAAAATACATTAGTTTTGTCACAATGCATTTATTTATATCCACTTAACTGGCCTACAGTATTTTATTACAACCATTCATACTGAGGTTTAATGGAGACCTTTTTTTTAATGAGGCACAATATATAGACAGTAAATTGAAAAAGATGTCATTTATAATGTGATTAAATCATTTTAGGAGGAGGGCTATGGGTGAATAACCTCTTTCTGCTCTTACCTTGCATTTCATGTAACTCTCTCAGTTTTCTCTCTCTCTGTTTGTATAAAGGGTGTGAGGCCTTCTAGTTCATGCACAAGCTGGCCAGAACTACAGCCCAAGTTCTTTCACCTCCTGCAGTTATGCATCTCACACATCAGTCAATAATGAAGGCAACACTGACATTTGCAAATCTATATCCATTTGCAGCTTATGTCAGCAAAGAGGTTTCAAGTCCAATTTTGGTTTTTGTTTATTTTAGTTTAGCACTGGAGGTACAAAACTAAATTTCCAAACATCAGAAGTCAATATTCCCTTAAAAACTTTTTTTGTGGGTACATCCACAAAACATCTGCTCAAACTGTGTCCAGTTCTTTTTTAAGGTGATGTGGTTTAGGACATGACTTTACAAGTGTTAATTACTATGAGCAACTAAAATTAACAAAACCATTTTAGAGAACAGGGTCTTTCTACAAAAATCTGACCTAGAATCATTCTCTGTTAATGATGACCAAAAATCAAGAATCTGGTCCAAGATCCTTACTCTCCAGGCATGCTGTTGTTTATAATGTGTGTCTAGAACCGTGGGGTTTGGTTAATTTGTGTTAAACCACACAGATAAATCAGATGGCACCTTATTTAAAAGCTGGATATGGATTGAAAGATGCTGTTTGGCGACGGAGCCTGTCAAAATACAATAAAGCGTAAGGCATGACCTCTTTAAATACTTCCACATTCATACCCATGAAATCACACCTTTGAGTATTACATAGTTAATAAACAGGAGGTATACTTTCAAGACAAAACTAGATGCATTTCCTTGAGTAAACGCAAAGTTTGATTGTATGGCTGCTTTAACAAGAAGTTTGCATTAATAAGAAAAATGCACACACTATGGATTCGAGCCAGCAGGCTGGCTCTTACCATGCCATTTATGGGTAAGAAAGTGCATATAGAGACACATGCAGGCATATTAATCTTAATTAAACCACAACAAACAATGACGCATGTCTTTCTTCATAGCTAAATTTATAGCTAAATCTCTAGTGGTCTCTACAGGTTTTTTTGGTTTGTTTCTTGATTTATTGTCCCTTTCCAGGCTCCTTATCCATGACATCACAGACTCTCTCTCCGACACACATTTTAATAGCTATTTGACCACCCTCTCTTTATTTCAAAGGCAACTTGACCAAAAAAAAAGGAATTCTGACGTGCTTAATTCTCTGATCAAACAATGAAAAACATATACAATAAGTTATAGAATAATAAAACTTTAGAAGAACTGTGGTTTGACTGCTGATGCAATCACGATAATAACACAATTGTAAGCTTGGCAAAAGGAAACAACCCTGGCAGTCTTGTAGTAAACCCTCTGAAACAATGATTCTGCATTCTTCACTTTATGATAGCAACTGAGACACTTCTTCATCAGTTCAAAAGCTTTTCTTCATGGTTCTTCACTCACATTAGTAGTAGAAGTAGCTGCCCCTGCAAAAGACCACAACAGGAACAGGATAAACCAGCCTGCCACTAAAGTAAAAATACAATTGTGAATAAAAAGGTGAGGTTACACTTTGGTGAAAAGTACATGGAAAAATGTTATTGTCCATTCATAATTGTCCATTCAGAGTTGAAATTCTGAGTGCAAAGTCATGTAGACAGATGAAGACTAGTTTACCTGTACAATTAGAAAGCTAAGCAAAAGTATGATACAAAAGATTTTGTTTGTCTGTCCAGGAAAATAAGCTTGTTTTGGAAAGTTGCAATGCTAGGCTCTAAGCAGCACTGAAAAAGGATTACAGAAAAGATTCAAATCTTTGACATGCATCTACCTTGGATAGGATTATGAGAATTGATACGTCCACTGAATTTAGCAAGAAATCAAGCCGCTGACTGAGTATGCAGGAATTTTACGGGGCTGAAGAAGCAACTTCATTAAAGAAACATACTAACATAGGCTTGCATAGCTGCTGCACTTGGTTTTACTACTGATGTGAATTGTGAAGACAAGAGAAACATCTGTACTGCTTGGATCCAGCCTGGGAATCAAGGTTTTCCACCTCACAGCAAGAGCCTGTAATGAAACTAAAGCAGGACCAGAAACTGGAATGTTCTTGACTGGCCAAGTCAATCATCCTCCCTGAAGCTGGATTTCACATATTGAAGACAAGAGTTAACAAAAAAGACCCTGAAACAAGCCAGAACTGAAAATGACTTGGCAGAGAATCACCAGAAAAAGAACATCTGTGGATGTCTGTGGGTTCCAGATTTCAGGCAATCACTGGATACACAGAATTACCAACAAAGCACCAAACATAAGATTTACTTTCATTTTTCCAGGAACTAATAGCTTCCTCAAATTGGTGATACCTCTATGGTTCATGCTATATAGGTGACAGAAATGTTGAGAATAAAATTACTATAATTGCATTAGTCACTTAAATATGACAGCTTCTTTCTCTGGACCAGTCAGTGGTATAATGCATCGCTGCTGTCTGAACAAAAGCTTGTCATTTTACAGAAGCAGATAAATAGTACAAACTTTAGCATGAATTGAGATGTTTCTGAAATCATTTTAGACCATTTCTACTGACACATTCTCTGCGAAATTATATTCCAATTTGTACCAATGGCAACATTATATTTCACTGTGATATGTATTGAGCAATTGCTTGAACCATACTACACTGATATTACAGTGCACGGATCATGGGCACAATGCTATATTTCACAATTTGCATCTCGAATTTTAGTAGAGAACTGACATTTATTAGGTGCTGGCATTGCAATTTAATTACTTTTGATCAAGTTGGGAAAGTTGACTTTCTGAAAAAAGGCAATTGATTTGTATGTAAATTCTTGAAAACTATTTAAATGAGTGCAGTTCATACTAATGCATATATGTTTCAATACAACCTTGTACCAACCTGGAAAAAAGAGAGAGATTTTCAGGTTCAGGGGCGGCCAATGGTGGAAGAAGAAGGGGAAAACTATAATTTCGTTTTTATCTCAATCTTTCTTCTCCTAGCTGCCTTTTGATTGGAGTGCAGCAGTGTTTTCCTATTGGCAAATGTAGAGGGGCCCAAGCAATAAATCACTATTTGGAGCTTTGGCCTCTAGCACATCAGCTCTACAGAGACCAGCCTCGACAATCGCATTCGAGTGCCAGCACATACATTATACTGGCAGCTCCTGCTGAGAATCTCCACTAGCATGTGTGCGTATGTGGATATTTGGTAAATGTGTGGTGGGGGGATGTGTACGGTAAAGGTAACTGATGTGAGACACAACTCGAACGTGTCATGCTATAATGCAGATATGATTTGCTAAATCATATCGCTTGCGGGTTCCAAACCGCATTTTGTAGTGTTCCTTTAAAGGCAGTCAAGTGACAGTTTGATTGATTCTGTATTTTGATATCCATCAAGGGTTTTAAGTATTGCAGTCGCTCCACTTTGTTACGGAAAAAAGGTGAAAGGCATTGAATTCCATTTCCTCTGTGAGACAAATTCCTTCTGAAGCTACTTGCGGCAGTGAGCCTCATTCAAGCCTCGAAGTTCCTTTAATAAAATGTGTTTTTTTTTACTCAAGGCTGAATGAAAAACTGTGGAAATGGAACTATGTAAATCTTCTCCTTTTTTACATATTTGTGGACTTATCTTGCACTGCAAAATACAGTTTATACATTTGTGGCATACACTAAAACAAAAAAAGCTGTGAGGGAGCCGTGCCCTGCACTTTGGCCCACAGAGGCTCACTAAGCTGTGCGCTCAGAGGCCATTAGTGAGGATGCTGAAGGTGGGGCGGGGGATTAATACTGGCCAAGAGAGGAGCTGCAAACCATCCACATAACCTTTAGACATCTAGAGGTGATGAAAGGAAAAGGAGGGCAGAATAAGAGAAGAGAATGTGGCTTTTCTGGAAGGTTTCAGCACAAGGCTGACTGCCATGCATGCCAAAATAAGCAGGCTTTTACTGACTGACAATTTATAGTGCAAAGATGTTTGGGGTTCCGATCTTGGCCTGAAAACTATTACACACAAAAAAATAAAAAGGCTAAAAAAATAAGTACATTCCAAAAGCACTCTCGTATAGCGAAAACACTTGTTGTGATGTGTTAAAAAAAGAAAATACCTAAACTGTTTTATAGTGTGAACCCTAAATATGCCCCAGATATGTTCCCAAAACACTCATTTCATTTTAAACTCGGCCTTATACATTATCCTGAAAGAAAATGTAAACGTAAACTTTTATTCACACTGGACAGTTTACACTGAACTACTGCAGTGCTAGAATATAAATAATAATGTTCCCCTTGTATAGACCGGACTGTGTAAATATGAATGTAAATTCAGCTAAATTTCCATATAAAATAAGACTATACAGTTTTCTATGCTGATATGAGAACACAAAGTAACTGTATATGAAAGCGTGTCTTGGGATGGTGAAATACCACAGTGGCAGGAGATTTGAAACAAGCCAATC
Source organism: Rhabdalestes septentrionalis (assembly GCA_037832545.1). Lineage (NCBI taxonomy): Eukaryota > Metazoa > Chordata > Actinopteri > Characiformes > Alestidae > Rhabdalestes > Rhabdalestes septentrionalis. The sequence goes on from JBBMFX010000017.1 coordinate 15,419,589, forward strand.
CGAGCATGTTATTCATTTTCCCTTGCTCCTAGCTGGCTGCTTCCCTGGGATGTTTCTGTATCTTAACAGTTTCCCACATGGAGCTATCTCAATTTACCTTTCATATATTTTTAGTTTTGGGAGAGTACTTAGGTGCACGTTTAGGGTTTAGAATATAAAAAGGCATTTATTGGCATTTTTTACCACATCACAAATTCACAGTTTATAATTACTAAAAATTAACAATTTACTGATGCTCTTGAAATGTAACGGCCACATACTTTGAGGGTCGACTGTACTAGTAGAAAGTATCATAACCATGAAATCACAGGCCTCCTTCAAAGGGAAACCCAATGACGCACTACATGCATGTCTCAAAATGTATCTGGTATATGCTATAACTTTCCATCTTTCTCCGTATAAAGTAGTAGTTTACTGGTCAGGGTTCTCTGTGACCCTCACCTGTCCAAGCTATTAAGAGAGTAGACCTGCCCCACAAAATATGAATCCATGACCTGAATCCCAACAAACATTTTTCTGCAAGTTTTTTGGTCAGACCAGCATGTGCATCAATGAAGCACAGAAAATGGTTCATAAAAAATAATGTAATAACGGTAGTAGCTGCATTATCTCATGTTTAATCTTCACTTAAAAATTAGTTTTGTACTAACGTATATGAATATGTGTGTACAAGCACTTATGTATATGTATGTGTATTGGTAAATCTAATTATGCATGTACATTTGAACATACATTTAAAACTATCTGCAAGGTTAAATGGCTACTCTCTGTGATGGTAAATAGCTTGAATCTTTCAAAAAGATGTTTCACCACTGTCCAATAACCATTTATTACTAAATAGACAATAGGCCTCTTCCTTATGCAGCTTATTACTTAGGAATGTCACTTTAGAATGTATCATAAATGACACAAATATCTAATTTACATCATAAAAACGTCTTAGGTCAAGTTTTTGATATTTAAACATGATTTATGAACTTTTAAAAATATTTTTAATCATTTTGTCTCTATGTAAGCAAACATTGTGGCTTTCTAAGCTCCTGAGTGTTTTCCACTTCTAGTGTTAAATGAGTTATAAAAGAAAAAATACATTATGACCACTAATGTCAAAAAGACCTTTACGAACACTTCAGCCATTTACGAAATGCCAGAGTGAACATATATTAAGACTATAAATATATAAATATGCCATTTTCCTGGTCCATTTCTACTGTTATATCAATGCCTGTCACTCCACTGTGTACCTGTATGTGTGTGTGTGTGTGTGTATGTGCATCTACAGGGGGGGGCAAGAGACAAGAGACAGGTCAACATCAAGCGAAACGGCAGGAGTTGAAACAAAAAACAAACTCAAAGAAAAGCAGGATCGGCTGGGGCTTAAATAAGGGAACTAATGAGGGA